>CM053507.1:94265338-94601396 GCA_028627145.1 Eidolon dupreanum
GGTGTGTGGTGACAGATAACAGTCTAGTTCTATTCTTTCACATGTGACTTTCCAGTTATCTCAGTACCATTTATTGAAGAGGCTTTCCTTTCTTCATTGTATATTTTTGGCTTTTTTTTGTTGAAAATTATTTGCCAGTATATACAGGCAAAAATATATGTATATGGGCAAATATTCAGAAGTTTACTTCTGAATATTTGTTCCACTGGTCCGTGTGTCTATTTTTCTGCCAATACCATGCTGTTTTAATTATTGTTGCTTTATTGTATAATTTGAAGTCAGGCAGAGTAATAGCTTTGGTCTTGTTTTTTCTCAAGATTATTTTGGCTATTCAGGGTCTTTTGTGTTTCCATACAACTCTGATGATTCTTTGTTCTATTTCTTAAAAAAAGACCAATGGGAATATATAGACAAGTTTTTAGAGATTTAGTCCCAGTGACTCTAATATCTGAATAAATTTAATTGAAGTATAAAAGGAAGTAAAATTCTATTATAATGTATAACAATTAATGGTCTCCATATTATTTCAGAAAGAAAGATGAATTATGATAGAATAGAATGCTACCTAAAAATAATTTAAGATCTGAGCTTCATAAATGAGTTCCTAAAGAAGGAATTATGTTCATGATATTATTTATCATGCTCTTCTCCAACTTACCAAATTTCAGATTTACTGTCTATTTTAAGGTACTTTTTACATCAAGCCAGCTAACAGTGACCTCTCACGCATTTGAATTCCTTTTTTCACTCCATCCCTTCTACATTTCTCATGAAATGTATAATATACCATTCCCTAGTGTAATCATATATACAAATAAGGCATCCACTTACTAGTCTATAGGATCCTTGAGAACAGTGATTGTGGTTAATTTTTATGTCCTGTCTAGGACTGAATTCAGTTTTTCCTACAGATATGAAAGTCCTATAAGTTCAGTGGAAGATTGCCCTTCCAAAACAGTTTTAGTCTGAACTACCTAAGTCAGATTTCATTTATAGACAGATTTGCCCTGTTTATAATAATTGCCTTTGTGTAGAACTTGTATCAACTGTCTATTTTGTATTTCCCAGTCATCTATTCTAACAGTTCATGGAGTAAGCTTTCAATCAAAATGGAGCATATGTTGATTTTTCAGGAAAGTCATGTTAATAATTTCTAAAAGTAATCAGCAGTCATTCTTAGTTTGATTTCTTCCCTTTGTTGCCAATCAGAAATCAAATTGTTTTTCTTCAATTTTTCTATGTATAAAGCAAATTTTTAAGGATTTTTACATTTATAATTTTGTACAACCATATTTATTAAAAATTAAATTGAGCTGCATGACTTGTACTTAAACATAAGAATTGATTTGATTGGTGGTCTAAAGATTTTCCAATATGAATTCAGACCATTGTTTCGGCTAATGTTTGAACTTCAAACTCAAGGAATATTACTGAATACTTGACCTTGTACTAAGAAAAAAAAAAACTAAAATCATAGAGCAAAATATTAGCTCCACATAGTACTCCTTCTCTACTGTCTCCTAGCACTTACACTATAATATTTCTATTTCTTTGGCTGTGTCTGTATAACATCAAACAGTTAAATTAAAAATTTAGTCAGACCAGCCTGATAGATTAATTGAAAGCTCCAAGAATAATTTTTAAATAGACTTTCTCTAAAATATTTTTAAGATGTATAATTATATATTTCCAATAGTTCTTATTTTTATTGTTTAATATGAATTTGGTCAAAAAAGCTGCTTAAATAGATACCATAATGTGTTTACTTATGATGTGAGAAAAATTAGTTTTCTCAATCACCTCAGACTTTCTATAAAAAATCATATATAACTATCTTTATTATTCACAAAGTCTCTGTACCAATATGAGATTTCTTTCTTTAAACATAATAGGTGATGTACTAGTATTGAGCCAATTTTCCAGTCAAATGAGCATGCTTAGAAGAGAGCTAATGAAAGTCTCAGTAATAATAATACAGACAATTCATAGTATAGAAGGGCCTATTAGTCTGTAGCATTGTGGTTTTGATATATTTAACTACTAACCTTCAAATTAATTTGTGGTCTTGCTTGTATTAATGTATTCTAAATCAGGCTAGATTTATTGTTGCTAAAAAGTATTATGTTGTAATACAAAACAATGCAATAATCAACATTGCATTTTTGGTAGCATTAATATAGAATGAGATTAAAACCATAATTAATATTCATGAAGTAAACAAGGTCTCATAAAATTATAAATACATAGGCATTAGGTATTTCTAAAAAATATATCTGCTTTCATTGAAAGTTTATAGTCATAAATACTAATGATTTTGAGAAAATATGTGTGTATATATAGATATATTATATATTAAACAAAATGAAGTAAATGATTTTGTGTTTCCATGACCGTTTACATCAATTTATCATCTTTTTCTTTTCCTATGAATCTAAGAATAATTCTAATCAGTGGCTTCAGTGCATTTTTCCATTTTAAAATATATTTAGCAAAAATTAATTTCATTTCTGTGCAAAACAACAGGCAATCGCTACAAAGAAACATAAATGTATAAAACACATTACTTGCACCCTCTAAATCTTATATCTAGTGTGAAGAAAGGCAGACATTTATTTTTACAATGTGAGGTAGTAAACCATGTTGAAGAAGGGGAAATGGAATTGGGGAGTCATCTACTATATTAGTTTGCTAGTAACTAAGCTGCTGCAAAAAAGTGTCACAAACTGGGTGGCTTGAACAAGAGAAATTTATTGTCTCACAGTTCCAGAGGCTAGAATTCTGAAACTGAGATGTCCACAGAATAGGTTCCCTCTAAGCACTGGGAGAGAGAATCTGTTTCATGCCTCCCTCCTAATTTCTATGGTTTGCTGGCAATCTTTGGCTATGGATGCATAGCTCCAAACTCTGTATTTATCTTTACATGTTCTCCCTGTATCTCTTTATATCATTCTCTATCTGTGCATGTCTATCCCTGTGTACAAATTTCCCCTTTTTATAGTGACAGAGGACATATTGGATTAGGGTTCATCCAAATGACCTTGTTTTTAATTGATTACCTCAGTGACATTCTATTTCTAAATAATGTCACATTCTTAATTACCAGGGGCTCAGATTTCAACATATCCTTTTTGAGGGGCGGTGGGAAACACAATTTAATCCATAACATCTATCTATATTTTGTCTGTTTAACTTGAGGATTTCAGTCCTACCTGGTTATTATACTGGTCAATTTGTGGCCTGACAAAAATCTACTGACACGAGGGATGAAGGAGCTTTCTGAAAATGAGCTGAGAATCTAGAAAAACAAACTGGTCAAAATGAACTAAATTTCTCTCTCTGTTTTTTCAATGAATCATCCAGATTATTGTATTCTATGTAATGCAATAGGATTCATGTGCATTAACAGTAACATGGAATATAGTTTCTTGTGGAAACCTGGAAATTTTAATGGTCGATTCCATTTGAGGCAGAGAGAGGTGTGGGGTTCGGCCAAATTACATTCTTGCCTAACAAATTGCAGAGATGTTCAAGGCACATATCAGTACCTGCAGGAAAGGAAAAAAGAAAAATAAGAGAAAAGAAGAATGTCTCATGGTAGCCTATTCAATCTGAGGTTATGGAAGACACCCTATGGGAATGCCCATAGCTGGAATTTTAATTAGGACAAGAGGCAGGAAAAAAGAGGATTATATACAAAAGTTAAAATGAATCACGGATATGATTATAAGTGGTACCTAGAGGGAAATGCTTAAGGCATAGATTAAACTCTAGTAATGACTGAATAAATGTTGGCTGAATGAAGAAAGACATGAATGAATAAAATTTGGCTGCAAAATAGCATATAATGATGGAATGAAAAAACTGAAATATATTTTCATCTAGTCTTTTATTTTAATTTTTAAACATTAGCAGTTATAATGTGAATAATTGCATGTGATATAAATTAAAGTATAGTAAAACTAATATATATTAAGTATAAATATATACATGACTATGTATGCACATATTGTTTATGTGTGTATTTAAAAATCTCAACACTTGTTTGCAATTATTCATGCAATGTCACTCATCATTGTACAATTTGAAACATATCTTTTTTCAAGTCAACCATTTACTACAAATGAGTGAATTTGGCAAAGACATAAATATTTCAATATTGAAAATGATAGTTATGCTTGTACTATTTGATAGGTACATTAACAGGTTTCTAAACATTTACTAATTTACTATTTTATAAAAATAGTCAAAAGAAGCAATGTTATTTCACATGAACACATTAAATGTTTTTAAACACTCTTATTAATAAGCATAATGTCATCTCTATTAGCAGATGGTGCGGGGCAAGGTATCCTGGGGTGCCTCATCAATACATTTATTTCAGAGCAGGTGGATGTTGTGCTATCCATCACATTTTGCACATGCATGGAGTCCATGTCTTTGAATCTCTGATAGATACACATTCTAGCATGAGGCAATTTGGAATAAACAGTACTCCCTTCCTTACAGATGTGATCATAAACCCAGCAGAGTTTTCTGCAGATCTGTCATCCCCATGCACTGTTAAACATGAATCCATTTCAGTGACAGCAAACATGAATCCCACAGAACCAGATCATTGTTAACATTCCTAAAATGTTTGGAGGCTCTTTTGAGATTAAAAAAATAATAATGTTACAAACATTGCTATGATTATCTTTTTTTATTTAAAAAATATTGTTATTCATAGAGTATACCTTTTCCCCACCCAGGAAAACATGTGTCACATTGATGCATTCTCCAGCCGCTGCCAATGAAGAAAAATGTTTGCATCTCTTTCTCTAGAAACTGTGGGTGGAGAGAGACTTCAAATTGAATTAAGAACATATCAGTGAGCTCCAAATAAATGATTCAACCTGAAGGATGAAGTGTTACCTTTTATTCTATGGCCTGTAATTGACACAAAGTGTGTGTAGTGTAATTCATAAAACACAGACTGTGCAACAGTGGAATACTTTATTATAATGAAGGATCATTATTTTTTACAGTTAAAAAGAAACACAAATACCCTGACTATTAAGCAATATTACACATTCTAAGTTGAAGAGTAAGTTTAGGAGCTGAGAGACCATTTTAATAGGATTTGATAACTTAGTATTTACTGTTTTCTAAACTCTAAGATACCGAAAGCTTCTTATAATGAGTTCTGTATTATTTTTGTTTATTTCAGACATGGCAACAGTAAGAAATCGTGGTACTATCTTTAAGAAAATTTAAAAATGTTGTAGACTTAGAGAGGAGAATGTTAAAAATAATCTAGTTAAACAAAAATTTAAATGGTAATAATAATAATGTGTACTACCAATATGTACAGTACTTAGCATACTAAACTTCAAAATATTCAGATAAAAAATTGAGTGAGCCTCGAATAATTTATAAGTCTTGTTCAGGGTCAGCAGAACTAATCAATGGTGACTAGAATCTGGGTGAAGCTGTATCTTTATCAGATGTATTTACTTCACTATACTGCTATAGTGCAATAGAGCCTAAAAATTTGCCAGAACAGTAATATTTTTAATGATTCAAGGTACTTCTCACTACAAGATATTTTAATGCTCTTAGCTGACAACAACAGCAAAAAACAATTTATTTAATATAAACAATGTTGAAATTCTTAAGCAATGAAAATAGATGGACAGAAACCAATAATTAGTGCTGGATGTATAGCAGATAGTGTGATTTCCTATCAATTCCGTACTGGCTAAGATTTTATTGTGAAAATTTCACAATGAGAGAAACAATTTAATCTGAGTATTCTTTGTCATAGTAATCATTATTTTTTATAAATAAAGTAAATGGGATCAATATATTATTTCAGAAGATAGGCTCTCTTCTATTTTTGTTTGTGTAACCCTGTACATGTTTCATTTACCACAGAAATAATGAATTACCATTTTTAAAGGCAGCTATAGAAATTCTGACTAGAAAAAAGGGTTATCTTTATGTTGTCATAAGTAAAATTCAAAACATTAAAAGAAGAAAAAAAAGCATGTATCTCCTCTATAATATGTTTATTCATCAAATTTCTCTTCCTCTTACAATTCCTCTTACAACTCTCACAGTTTTCAACATTCAAGTTATGATTCTTTTGTTAAATCTCGTATGTATATCATTGAGGTTATTTGTCTAACATGCGAGACTTGGGATGAGCTATGCTTTCGGATTCAATATTGCTCTTCTTTCAATCATCTGTGCCCTAACGGGTTTTTTGGGGGGTTTAGATTTTCAGTGACATTGTGCCATAGGAAGAGTATTAAATTAAGATTGAATATATCTAGTTTAAAGATAAAATCATGACAATAATATTGATAATAATAAGTAAATAGTAAAAATTCACTTACCATGAACCTTTTATTTGGAAATACATTGAATATTTACACCAGTGAAATAAATCTGGAAATTAAGAAAGAGGAAAATATGAGTTTCAGACAATAATGTGTACAATGCATTATGGTCAAGATGTTATGCCCAAGATGAGAGCTCTGCAGTAGACCTAGACAATAATCTACATAGAACAGGGAGGCACGATCTATGAAGAGAAGTACCTTGGAAGATTAAAAAAATAGATAGCATCTATATGTTTAAGAGCTTTAAAATTTTGAAGATGTGTCAATAGCAAGTAATGCAATATAAATAGATAATACATACATACATACATACATACATACATACATACTTCAAAAAATAAATAATATGCTGGAAAGAAATGACATTTATTTTCCTTGATATTAGCAAAATGCCCCATTTAGTGATGATTTTCATGAATTTAGACCATGTATTATTTTTCTAGGGCTGTCATAGTAAAATATCACATCTGGGTAGCTTATACAACAGAAATTTATTTTCTCACAGTTCTGTATTCTAGAAGTCTAAGATCATGAGATTGGTAGGTTTGGTTTCTTTTGAAGTCTATCTCTCTGGCTTGTAGATGGGCACCTTCTCTCTATGATCTTACATGGTCTCTCCTTTGTGCATGTACAGCCCTGATATTTTTATGGGTCCAAATTTCATCTTCTTATAAGGACATTAGTTAGATTGGATTAAGGGCCATTGTCATGGCTTCATTTTAAAAATAATTACCTTTTTAAAAATCTATTTTTAATTAGAGTCATATTCTGAGATATGGGAATTCGGGCTTCAATATATGCATTTTGGGGTGAACAACAGTCAGTCCATAAAAGACTTTTAGCAAATAATATATAATCCTCACTCATTAATCCAAATTAACAGTTTTAAGATTTTGTCATTTTATGGTCAAAGAGATAAAAAGAACATGGTCAAGGAGAATATATTTTGTATTTATACTAATAGAATTATTGCCTCAAAAACAGAAAAATCACAAAATATTATAAAATTGATGAAAGCAATAAAAGCAATCAATAATACAAAGGTAATATAAGAAATATATATTATCATATTTTTAATATGAGTAGAGGTAGGATGAGTTAAAATATTATTTTCACATTGGAGAATAAATGAATATTTTCTATAGTTGATGAATCAATAAATTAAATGGAGTATTTTATATGAAATTTTAAAATAACTTTGAATAAAATCACAACAAAAATGTCAATATGATAGACTCTCTGGAGTGAGATTGAGAATAAGAAAATGTAAAGTGGGATATTTATTTATATCAAAAACACTTCTAACATTTCGATTCATTTCCATTTAACTATAATAAATACAGAAAACACTACTATTGTTATCACTGCTTTACTATTTAATATATGGTTAAGGTTTACTATAGGCACATATTAACTACTTTTAATTTTATCATCTATCATTTTGGATTTAATATATTTTAGGCTTTAATAGCATGAATTTAGTTCTTTTACAAGTAAACCAAAATTTCCAAAAGGAAAAGAAAAGGTGAAGTTTAAAGAAAAAATAAAGAAAACAAAACATAATTCTATTTTGGTGTGCCTTGGAACACTTACACAATTGGCTAACAGTTATTTTGTAGGAAAATCTAAAGAAAATATTGTGACAAATATTTCATAGCATAATTAAATATATTTTATTATAGGGCTTATGTTTTGTTAAAAAATTGTGATGATTGGACTGCTATCAAGAACAATCTTTAATTTTTCTGTATTTTCTCTTGTAGTATTTAAATTTTTCTATCCACTATTCTTTCCTCTCTCCCCTTACTCATTTACCTTTTATTTATCTTCATTAAGTTCATGTGAAAATCCTTATTAGTTAAGAAATCATAAAGAAGTTTCACTAAATTATTTAAGTCTTAAAATCCTGCAAATATTGATTTCACCTTTTATAAACTCTCCATGACTTTAACCAGAGGTTATCATATTTGGGTTACATAATTCAGCTTACATAAAAGTAGTTTAGTGAATAATTATAGAATTAAAAGAAAAAGTATAAAGCATTTACAGCTTAGTTATAATCCATTTGAGATATTCACCATAGTCAATAATCAAAGTTGTCAATACTTAATTCCTAAAAACTGCAGTTCAAATTATATAAGCTCAGTTCCTCCTAATTACCCAAACTGTTCTTATATTACTTTGTGCCTTTTGCAGTTATGAACATTCTTATTGGTGAAAAAGAACTTTCATATTCATTTGTCATTCATTCATTCACTCATTCATTCACTTATATTAACACTATTAAAATATTTTTAACAATTCCTCTTTGTGTCTCTGTATTATAGCAAACACAAGAAGTACTGAAACTCAAACTGTAAGAGCAGGTTAATTTGAGAATCAATGCACTACCAACAGAAACACCACCATGCCCTTGGTATAAATTAAATGCAGTCCTTTCTTCAACAAAGAAACAAGTATAATTTCTGTTTTAACATACAAATGTAGAGTATACTCCAAATTTGTTAACTCTCATCAGTTTAAGCCAATACTCAGCATAGCTCCTGAAACCACGTGCGGTTTCCATTATTTAATTTTTCCTTTGCTCATGTCCCTGGCCTCCTTCTTTAATAAGCATGTCCTTGCATTGCTTTTCTTTCTCTTTCACTTATCATACTTCATTGTTATTGTTGACTTTTATTTCTTATTGTAATGAACCTCAAGTCATATCACCCAACATTTTATTTTAATGAATTACTAAAGGAATTTGAATATAACAATTCCAAAACAGAGAAAAAAAGGAAGACTGAGAAGATGAAAAGGAGAAATAAAGAGAAGGGAGAAGAAAAAGAAAAGTGTAGGAGAGATAGAAGAAGTTAAAAAAAAAAGAGAGAGAGGCAGAGATTGTAGGAGACAGAGACAAAGTCTCCAGTTGTTATAAGGCAATTTCTTTTCACTTCAACCATACTCTACAGATTCACTATCAACAAAACTATCATGGTAAGAAAGAATTTTTGAGTTTCATATGGTTGGTCAAGGTACCGTTTCCATAAAACAAGCAATAGTCATTTTTTCTTATTTTATAATCAATTAAATATTATTGGTGAATCAGTTTGAATAAATTCCTTAAATAGTATAATAGTAAGGAATTAAAGTTTATATTATTTTTGGGTGAGAAAGATAACTTCAGACTGCAAAAAGTAAAAGATTATAATGGGGGCAATCAAATGCAGGCCAAGGATTAATAAAAGGACACCAAGGGGCGTGAAAAAGCCACCTCATAACGTGAGACCATTTGCATTGAGATACATTTGTTTACAACTATTGAATTATCCATCTCACTATATTATTTTTAATAATTTAGTTTCACTGGAGCTGAGGACAGTTAGATTGACAATGATAACAGCTCAGAAGAAAATATTGCTTTTATTTTCCATTTCCAGGTTTAACTTCCTTTAAGAAGACTGAATTGTAATGAAAAGTTAACAGTTAATCATGATAGCAAACACCAATGTCTCAATTTCCCACCTAAAATGTTCTATTTTGGTTGAAAAAAGAAGATGACAGGCAATTTTATATTGACATTTTATTTTATTTTATTTTTATTTCTTTTACTTTAAAAACACATTTTATATTTTTATCAATGCTTTCACAACTTCTACTGTGAATTACAGATACATTGAGAAGCAACCTGTGTTGCCTTAATTTATCTTGATCTTCAGTATCATAATATATAGCTCTCTATACAATTAAAAAAGTGAAAACACCTTAATCTTTTTTCTTAGAAGACATTTAGGTTTCTATCTATACATTAAATGACCTGACTTACTTGAAAGAAAACTCCAAGGGAAAATTGGAGATATAAAGAAAGGCATAGGCTTTATAATCATGATAAAAAGCTAATTTAGGGTAGTAAATTTAGAAACATTGTTTAACACCCTACTACTTTGTGTGTGTGAGTGTATACTTTATATGTGTGTGTGTATGTGTGTGTGTGCACGTGTGCACGTGTATAAATATACAATTGGTATATAAATATATCATATATAGGTAATACATGTTTATTTATACATATACACATAAATATGTGTATGCTTACTATACTTTATCACTATTATTTTACATACTTTCCAAATGCTAACATCACTGTATTTTTCCTTTCTAGTAATTTGAACAATGTTCTTTTCTGTTTTTTTCTTTCCTATGTCTTATAGTTTAACATATTCACACTAATAACATTAATATTATTCTCACAAAGTGATAAATATGTTGGAAAATGACCACTTCTGAAAAAAACTACAATAAAGACAATACTTTTGCAATATTTTCAGCATTGTGCCTAAAAATACTCCAAGTGTGAAACTTCACTTAAGTGTAACGGGGTTGTCACTCAATAATGTTCCTTGGAGAAGGAGAACTGTCAGAGAAGTTCTAGGAGGTAAAGAGCACAGAGATTTAACTTAAGAAAGATATGACAAGAGAAATGAGGATCAGCTTATTGGTTTTATCACCAAAAAATGAATGGACAAAGAGATAATAATGGATAAGCTTATTTACAATAACCCTCTAAGCAAAGCATAAGCAGATACCTACTCTGATCGTCTGTATATTTTGTGAAAACTAGAGATAGTGCTACTACCAAAAATTTGGGATGGTGTTCCTTTCAGTCAAGCAGGTGAGGTTAAGTGCATCCACAGAACGACATTTTAGTAACTTGAGGAATTTTGACTTCTCCATAAAATTAGTGATATGATAGCCATTATATTATATTCATTATTGACTATTAAATGTATTTTCTTATAATTTTCTGGTTTCAAGATTATCTGTGGCTATTGACATGTTTTGGGCCAGGATATCTCAAAATAATACTCAATTTCTTCTTCGGTTCAGTCACCTGATCTCCCTATAAGGATTCTGGGGTAAGTATACTCAAAAATAAGAAATAAAACAGATGGACGAATGTTCTCATATCAGCTCCACAGGCCTCTCATGTCTCTAGGGATCATTATTCTCTCCCAGGTTACATTCTTATCACTGGTATAAGAGCTCTTTATACCCCTGCTATTTGAATGTAGGTAGTGAGAAAAAGCACAATAGATAGACTACTTGAATGAACCAGGTCCTGAATGGTCACCCAGACATAGTGGATATAAGGGCCCTAGGGAGGAGAAAATGTTGAGGGAGGGCAAGTGATGACAGTGTAGCCAAGCTATTTCCCTCCACTACATTTACATTAGTCACAGTCTCCAAACTTGACTACCTAGTTAAATTAAACCACCTGGAACTGACACCAGTGATAGGTGGGTTTATTTGAAACAGGACCATATAAAACTAAATTATTCAAATAATGATTCCATAATAGGAAAATATCAGTATCTTCTCAGGAACACATCAAGGATGTCTTTCTAACATGTAGTTTTGATTCAGAGATGGTAGCAAATGCAATTAGATGCAGAAACATTGGAATGAAATAGGTAAAATTATCTATATTGGCAGATATTATTTATAAATATTTTGAAAAACCAAATAGAATCAATGAAAACACTACTATAAACAACATAAAAATGTAGATGGCAGTGTATCAAAATTAGTGAAATCACGAGCCTCTATATTGAAAAAATATAATCTGTAAAAATATGGAGAAAAGTGTTCACTTATTAAAATTCAAAAACAACTCTCAGAATAAACACATGAATTGACTGAAATCAATATGAGGAAACTATAATATACATATATATATGTGTGTGTGTGTATATATATATATATATATATATATAAAGAAATTAAAGTAAACTGGACTAGTATATCCTGCTCTTGTACTCCATATCATATCTCTAAATTAATTTATAAAGATCAGACAATTCTAATGAAAGAGAACCTTATGTTTGTTTGTTGTTTATTGTTTTCTTGTTTATTTGTTTTATTCCGAGCTAAGTACTTTGGAATACAAGTGCTTATAGCCAGGATAGTGGTGGGAAATAAAAAGAGAGAGTGAGAGAAAGAGCATAATGATGAGTGTGGTCAGTGCTGCTAAACCAAGAAAAAATTGCAAAATATATTACAAAGAAAGAATTATTATGCACAATATAATTGAAAATTTGAGAAAAAAAACATACATAAAACCAAGAGAAAAATGTGCAAAGAGTTAAAGAGGAAAAAACAAACTATCTTTAAATACAGGAAAAAATGGTCAAGTTTACCAAAGTTAGAAACATGCAAATTAAACTAAACTGAATTATTTCTTATATATCTGTATAACAAAGCTCCAAAAGTTTGACAACCTAACAATATAACAAAGATCATATATTTTGCGATATCTAGTAATATTTCATATGAATTTTTCTTTGACTTAGAATTATCATTTTAAGAATTATTCCAAATCAAAGTAAGAAATAACGTCTGAAAAAATTTTACAAAGTAGCACTACTTTTGACAGCAGAAGACTAGAAGTAACTCAAAAGCACATTTAAAATAGTTGGTTTAATAAACTATGATATATATATATATATATATATATATATATATATATATATCCAATGCTGTTAAAATTAATGGGGAAGATTTCATGATATCATTAATAATATAGTATTATGGATATACATGAATATAGTGTTCCCTAAAAAATTCAATATGCAGATTGTTTTACTAGTATGCTAAGTCTATATAGAAGGAGATAAAACATATATGTGTGTATGTGTATGTGTTTTATTTATTTATATTTTCTAAAAGAAATTAATAGATAAACCGAAAATGAATAAAAGTGTTTGCTATATGAGGATGAAGCAAATATAATTAAATATATATGTTTAGAAGCTAAATGTCCTTGAATATGTCTCGGCTTATAATTTAGGTTTTGAAATCATTTGAATATTTACCTAAAGTTTATATGCATTTTATATGACTAAAATTAATAAAGAAGGAAAAAACCTTCCCTAAAATTAGCAAAATTAATAGAAATAGAAGATCCTAATTGTATACAAAATTAATGGCAAAAATCACTAAATGGATAAATATTCCATGTGTGTTAGCTTTATACAGCTTTTTAAATAAATTCTAATGATAGGGACTGACCAAAATGTGTTTATCAGTCTCTCTCCTTTTTTTTTTTTCAAGTGGTAAAATTGATATTGCTATTTGAAATTATTATATTCACGTTAAGTATAAGGGAAGTAGGTAATTATGTTATTGTAATTAGAATAAAGATATTCAGTGAAAACAAAGAGATACAAATATAAAATTAATCTAAGTAAAAAATCTGTAATCTTAATTTTTATTTGGAAACAAGAGTATACACTTACAATTTTCTCTCTAACTTGAATACATGCTATTCTGTACTTATCTTTATAAAAAATACATATATGTATAAATGTATGTCATACACACCTCATGTAATCATTAATAAGAGGACTAAATAACATATTTAATAATTTTGTTATGATCTATTTTTCAAGTAGAAGACTCTCTTGTTTCTCCTCTACAAGTTTCAGATTTCTTTCAAAAGCATCATGCTCTGATGGTCTTCTTCCTTCACATTTTTTTTATTCCTCATTTTCAAGAGTCTGTGAACTCTCTCTAAATGAATGCCAAAATAATGTCCTTTGATTCCTTCCAATGAGCCAAAGCTGAATTCATCATCTTCCCTACTGTCCATGTGTCCTTTCTTTCTGTGGTACTTATCTTAGATAACGCTATCAGCATCCTGCTAGTCAAAAATATTATCCTTGTTTTCCCTTGCCCTTAAATCAGATCAGTTTAAATATCCTGAAATTGTTTTTCCATAAAATGTCTTACATCTGCCTTATCCTCCATTTTCATAGCTACTTGACTAAATTTGTTTCCTTCATTACTTCCCCCTCCCCCACTGTAATTTAACTTATACTTTATGGCTGTGGCTGTTAATATTTTCAAAGCACCACTTTATTCGTGTCATTTTATTCTCAAAAATCTGCAATGTGCATTTAAAAATGTATACGAGTTCCTATTCTTGGTGTTTTGAATTAGCTATAGCATGGTTTCAAACTATCCTAAGTGGAGGACACTGTTCATATTTTATTATATGGAAGCCTCCTTTCTAACAAAGCTCCACCTTTGATTGTCTAATTTTTTCCTTTCGTCAGACATGGTTCATTTTAGTTTCTAAGCAAATAAGTGTGGAAATACCTCAGCAGGACTTATGAGGCCTGGGAAGTCAAAGGATATAAGTTGAGCCAAGAAAACTAGAGAGAAGAGTTGATATTTCTAGGTTAGGTATGGAGTTTCCCATCCCACTTCTTCCAGAGGTAAATAACAAACAAGTATGATACCCCAGGGGCTGGTAGCCACCATTTTATAGACATGAAGGAGGCGCACTTGAGGATAGGTCAGCATCTTAAAAAGGGCAGAGCTGAAAGACTTGAATAGAAATATAACTGAAACACTAAATTCATTTGGCCGTAGCCTGCTTACCTCAGGACACTCTATGGAAGAGTAAATTCCCTTACGGTTTAGTTGACTCTAATATAGTTTTCTGTTACTGCAGCCTGAGGCAGCCTCATAGACATCCTTAACCATAGTTGCAGGTAAACTCTCTGTCATATTCATTATTACTGCCTTTTCCCCTGATTCTCCTGCCTCCAAAATTGCTCTATCTCTACTTTAAGATGTCTCACTCCTATTGATTCAAGGCTATCAGTTGCTTTTTTCAATTTTCCCAGTAAAATTCCTTCCTTCTCTAGACTATGATAATATTACTGGGTCAAAACTATTATATGCACTCATCCTATTCTAATACATATATATTTCTTAAAGTAGGATCTGTATCCAATTCATTTTATTTTTCCCTAGAAATTCTGACAAAATGTCAAGTTCATATAGGTGCTCAAAAGCTACTCAATGAATTTGTCCTAAATGAATGCATAATTCAGTTAGTTATTTAGCTCATCAGAGTGTGCCAAGAAACTTTAGGGTGAGATTATCTATAATCTATCTATCTATCATCATCTTTCATCTATCATCTATCTATCATCTATCTATTTATTGTAAAATCTTTTATTATGTCTGTATTCTAGGGTGTTTGCCTATATTCTGCTTTTCTTTCTTGTTGAAAACATTCATTCTGTTTTTCCTCTGTGTTAAAGATCCTCCATCTATTCTAACTTTTTGGATTATTCTTCCAAAATACTTGCTATAGTCTCACAGTTCTCTCTTTTACAATGTTGAATAGCATATCAAAGATGAAGAAACTTCTCTTCACGTACTGATGCCTGGGCAACACTTAATGGTATTTCATTTTTAAAAATACCATGGTTTCTATTTTTTTGCACTAGAAGGCCCGTTTTGCTTCATTAGACTCTGAGTAGTAAGGGTTATTCCTTCAAAATAAATGTTTTTAAAGAACTTTCTCTCACAAGAGTGTAGAAAACAATTAAAAGAGGCCACTATTCCAGCTAAAAAAAAACGAGTAGTTAGCAAAAAGGACAGTATTAGATTATGAATAAGAGGTATAGCATCATAGAGTTACTGTACAAAGAAAGGAGAAAAAGAAAAAGAATAGTATGTTGGAGAAAAGACTGAGAAGCCTTCCAAAATATTCAATTACATATTCTCCAAAATTCATACTTAGATGCAGAAAAATGAGATAAATTTCAATATGGGACTGAGAAAAGAAAGAGTTGGCTAATTGGGAAACAGTACTTTTGCCACTACAGGAAAGGACTGTAACCATTTGCTTGGCTAATAATTGGACCCAGTTCATTGTATACTGAGATAAAAATATATAAATATATTAACGTAAAAATAGCTACAAATACTTGTCTGTCAATTTCCCTCACTGGTCCAAAGAGAACACTGTAACACCAATCTACAAACCAATTCAGTCATTTCTATTCCCACTTTCATTTCCCTGAAAGACAAGAAGTGTCTTAATTTATGATGGTGTACAGTAGACAAAAAAAAAAAAACAAAACAAAACAAAAAACAAAAAACAAAACATAGGCTCTGGAGGAAAAAATGATTTTATAAGAAGAGATAGTTAATCTACATAATAAAGATCTGATTAAGAGAGGAACATTTAACAGGCTAGGGAAAAATTTTGTTTTATTTCAGGGTTTGAGTTGGTGAATGAGAGACTTTATAGAGTGTAGGACACATGCAAGTTGAAGACAATAGGGAGAAGAATAAAAGAGATTTTTAGGGAGGCAGGAATACTGAATTGGATTTTTTTTTTTTAATTAATGATAAAAATGGAATTAATGGTTTCTTTTTCTTCTAAACAGATTTTATTTTTTATTTTTTAGACAGTTGCAGTCAGCAAGAAAGTTTTAGGTTCACAGAAAAACTGAATGGGAAATATAGAGGGTTCCCACATGTACCCTGCTCCCACATATGTACAACCTTCCCATTATCAACATCCCATACCAGAGTATATTTGTTACAGTTAATGAACCTACATAGTTTACATTAGGGTTCTCTTTTGGTGTTGTACATTCTATGGGTTTTGATAAATGTATAATGATATGTATCTACCATTATAGTATCATACCAGAATAGTTTCACTACACTAAAAATTCTCTATATTCCACCAATTCATCTCTTTCTAACCTATAACACCAAGCAACTACTTATCTTTTTACTATGAGCAATGAAATTGCAATTGACTATATTTTTCATATTTTAATTCCACACAGTCTATGGCTTTTGCAAGGATAAAGTAATATATATGTAATAGAGTATATAGAATATTTATTTGCGATAAAGTGAAAGATATGCTGTTTTCAATAAACATTTTGTTTTAGAAGTAAAATTCTGCATCAGATCACCTTCAGATATTGCTACATAATAATAGAATTGAAATATTTTACTAGAGTAAAGAATGGCCCCACAAAGATGTCCATGTCCCAGTCTCCCAGAACCTGTGAATATGTTACCTTACATGGCAAAAGGGACTTTGCAGATGTGATTTAGGTAAGAATCTCGAAATATGTGTATCATTCTGGATTATGATGGTGGGCTCAATCAAATCATGAGTCTTTAAAAGCCAGTTGAAGTCAAAGAGAGAGATGTGATGACTGTAGTAAAGTCAGGGAGATTGTGATGCTGCTGTCTTTGAAGATAAAAGAAGGTCGCCAAGAGCCAAGGAATGTGGGCAGCCTCTTAAAGCTGGAAAGGCAAGGAAATAAATTCTCTCCCAGAGCTTCCAAAAGGAGTGTATACTGTCGTCATATTGTTTTTAGCCCAGTATGACCTGTGCTAAATATTGACCTACAGAACAGTGAATAAATGCTTATTGTTTTAATCCACTAACTTTGTGTTAATTTGTTTAAGCAGAAATAGAAAATAAATGTATCTGCTTTCTAGGAAAAGTTATGGGGACAAGAACACACAAAAACAGGTATAAAATTGTCTTTTATAGAATTCTCTGTGAGTGAACTAGACTAGTAGTTCTTCACTTTTTTCCCTATAGTGAAACATATTCTCATAATAATATCAAAATTTTGACTATTAGGTTGCTATAGTCCTAATTATGTGCATTTTTGGTATGTTAGTGATATCAGTTTCTATCATATTAATGTAGTATGCTATGATATTCTGCTTGAGAAAAGTTGTGAAGATAATTCAAATGTAAGTCAGAAATAAACTATTTTGATTGAATTAAATCCAATTGTTTTGATCCTGATATTAAAAACTAATTTAGATTACACTGATTTTTTTTGTATAAGATAATGTACCATCTAATAGAAAGATGAGGACCAAACTAATGGAAGTCTGTGAAAAGATGATCTTGAAAAATATATTGATAAAATTTAAAATAAACCTAGCAATTTATGAAGGTTTAAAAATTTAGTGATAGCTCATTCAAAAAAGGCTTGGAAAAAATTGCAATGACTTTTTTTGTTGTTGTTGTTGATGATGATATAGAAAACAAATTCTCTATGGCACTTCAAGTATAATAATAAAATCCAAAAAATTACTTGATATGAAGCATAATATTTAGGAAGTTATTTTTAAAATATCTTATTCAGAAAGAAATATAATAAAGAGAATATTCTATTTACCCTCTCATGTTCATAAGGTATAGTCGTCCAGTTTCAATAAATTAACCAAATTTTACATAGGGCCATAGTTGAGTAAAAGTACTTAAGAGCTGGGCTCTTGCATAAAGAATAATATCAGTGCTAACCTTCCATAGACCTCTTTAAGAGCACTGGAAGTTACAGGGAGTAACTTATTTGGGATATTTGTTTGAAACTTGTCAACAAAAAAACAGAAGTAAAAAGGACAAAAAATTCTGATAAAAATTAGAAAAGAAAAAAATGTGATTTTCAAGCATATATTGATACTGAGTTAGTTAAGATTCAAAAGAAGTAGTTCAAAGAAGACCTGAGACTTCTCTCAGGTCCAAGATAACTGTCCAAGAAACATTGCCTGCCGTCTTTAAATCTATTCTTTTTTTTTTTTCTGTATACCTCTTTATGCCTACATAAAGTTTCCTATATAACTGCTCTCTTTTCAAAAATCATTTCTTTACAACTTATTGTCCATCTTTTTTACTGTCACAATCTTTTGCTTATGTAGGTACACAATCTGATTCATAATTCTTTTCTCTTCATTTTATTTATTCTTCTACCTTAGTTTGCATATTCCCCACAACATATTAAGATATCTTCACCTCATACATTAATGTGTGTTGACTTCATATTACATATTGTTGATAGAAACATGTAATAAAATTATCAGTAATTCTATATTAAAGGTTTTTGCTCATTAGCAGAGAAAAAATTAGGAGACTAAAAAAAAAATACAGTACTTTTTTTTTGTTAAAAGAAGTGTTAGCATATGTGAGAAATTAAAAACAAAAGCAATTTAAAAGAAAAAAAGAACCTAATGTATCATTCCATAAAAATGACATATGTATTTATCAAACTGAAAAACTGAGAAAGCTGTTTAAAACTTAAGTATAAAGATTTAAAGATAATAAATTATACAATAAAGGCTCATATATTTAAGAGAATACATAGAAATTTTTTTAGAATCCTGTATAAAAAGTTAAAGATAGCATAATCAACTGTGGATAATAGTAGTGAATATTACTGATGTGCACATGAATTTATATTTAAAACTACTTCAGCATATCACCCTTATGTTAAACATCAGGAAGAGTGTTAAATGACAGGCTTTATGAATTTTAGATTTGCTCAGAAGAAACAGTTCTTATATTCACAATGTGTTCTCATTTATCTTTTCCACTTGACTATAGGTCATGTTCTGCATTGTCCACTCTCCTTTATGTTTTTGAGAGCACACATTCTAGCCCACTACATTGAGCGTTTCTTCTCAAATTGACTGAATTTTCTCCTTAAAATGGCATGGTGTATTATACCTGCTATTATGTAGAATATTCTGCTACAAAAGAATATGTAAATTTTGCCAGCAGTGCAGCTTATACATTTATTATTTGTCAGATATTCTAACAGAGAAACTGAAGGGAAGAAAAAAATGCATAGGAATATAAGGTACCAAATACTACATTTTCAAGAGCTGATTTGACAGGTTAGTGGAAGACTCAGAAGCATCCACAAATTAGCAATTTTATTTATGAATTAGCATTGATTCAGGACCATTTAATTAAATATATCACTTTTACATCTTATGCCCAATACAAGCCACTGAATATGCACTTTAATGAATGTTTAAGTGTCATAAAATGGAAGGCTGCCCTGAGTATCTTAATTTTTAAAAGTGATAATCCCACTGGTATGACTACTGACGAGAAAAACACACATTTCATGCCTCCAGAATTTTAAGAAAAGCAGTTGTTGAATTTAACACTTCATTAGTCACCTCATACATCACAGGCTCATTATTACTTTCTTTCCGTATCAAGAAGGATTTCCATAGCAGGTGAAAAAAGGCGTAAAAAATTTCAGGGATTTGTGGCACACATGAAAGGAAAATGTACATAAAAGGAGAAAGAAAGAGAAATAAACAGGATGGAAGCAACACTTCAAATGACACAGTGATAATGACTATTAACATTTTGGGAAGGTACCAGTCATCCAACCATCTGCTCCAGACAGCCAGCATAGCAAACACAGTTAAAGGAAATAAATTACTTACAAATTAATACAGTGCTTGATTTTCATTAAAAAGCCTCTTTGATTCATGTAGTCTTCTTTGTTCAAAGATGGGATCCTCAGAAACTAAACTGTTGTGTGGGAGGGGTTCAAGATCTCATCAAGATCCCATCTGAGAGTCCCACAGAAGGTATCAACACCCACAGAAAAATTCCAGTGAGTCACGATTATGTAATTTTTTTTCTTGTTTTTTTTTTTTTTTTTTTTTTTTTTTTTGAAATATATTTAGTGAAGGATCTAAGAGCTGGACCATTTTTCGATTCCTTAAGGTCTGTCCATTTATAATAAGAGTGTCTTAAAAACAGATTCTTAGTAGCTGAATAAACCTGGAGGAAATGGAAGAATCTTCTCAACTTTTCTTCTCAGGGGCTCTCCTGGACATGATAGCAGGTCCTTTAGTCCTTTTTGACTCAAAGACCATCATCTCTGCCCTTGATTCTTAGGCTCTTCTTCCCTAAAAATCTGTCCTCGTATTATAATCTGTTCCTAAAGAGTTCCTTCTTCCCTGACCTGTGTTTATTTAATTCCCGAGCCATTTACTTGTTCTGAGATGAAGCATACTCTTGATTAATAACAGAGCCAAACGTTGGTCAATGTAATGTAATTCACTTCTCGATGCCATTTACCTTAATCTCGTCAAAGACTCTTACAGTGCCCTGTGCTCCAGAATATCAGTTCAGTTCTTCACCTGCCTTTCCAACATGTTTTATTATTTTTTTAACTTTTTATTTTGAATTATATATTCACAGGAAGTTGCAAAAATAGTAGAGAGGTGCTGTGTACCATTCGTCCAGTTTCCTCAAATGGTTATATCAGAAGTAATTGTAGATCGATAGCAAAGCCAGAAAATTGGCTTCTTTACATTGAGTGTGCTTAGTTCTATGTCATTTTATCACGTGTAAATTCAGGTAGTCACCATCATGATTGAGATACAGAAGTATTTCATCACCAGAAAGATCTGTTTAATACCTCTTGATAGTCACACCAACCACCTTGTCTCTCTCCCACAGTCCTTAGACCCTGGCAGCCACTAATGTATTCTACATCTTTATAATTTTGTCTTTCAAAAAATATTATATAAATAAAATCTTACAGGACCTGACCTTTTGAGATTGGCTTTTTTTCATTTAACATTATGTCCCTGAAATTCATCCAGCTTGTTCTGTGTATCAATAGTTCATTTTTTGTTATTTCTGAGTAGTGTTCTATGACATAGGTGTACTAACAGTTTTCATAGCCATTCATGTACTGAAAGAAATTTTGTTTATGATTATTGGCCATTAAAAAAAAAACTCACTGTGAATAGTCATGGACGGGCTTAGTGTGTGTGTGTGTGTGTGTGTGTGTGTGTGTGTGTGTGCGCGCGCACACACACACGAATAAGTTTTCATTTCTCTGGGATAAATATTCAGGGATGCTATTGCTAGACTGTATTTTAAGAATATATTTAGTTACTTAAGAAAATCTCAAAACATTTTCAAGAGTGTATATACAAGTTAACATTCTCACTAACCAATTATGAGTGACTCAGTTTCTCCGCATTCAAGGCAGCTCTTTGTACTGTGACTTTTTAATTTATATGAGTAGTGATATCTTACCATGGTCTCAATTTACAGTGACACACATCTTTTCATGTACTTATAACACATGTGCTTTTCATGTGCTATCTTTATAACTTCTTGGGGAAAGTCTATTCATTGCTTGGGATTTTAAGGATTTGTTTGTTTGTTTACTATTGAGTTTTAAGAGTAATTTATATATTTGAAATACAACACTTGTCAAGTATATGTTTTGCTCACAGTCTATAGTTTCTCTTTTCATACTCTTAACAGGGTTTTTGCAATTCAAAATTATCGATTATTTAATTTTATATTATCATTTTATTTTGAACCTTTTGTATTTTCTATACTTGTGTAGGTCTACAACTGGGTCCTGTATGTATTTAACTTTCTGCCAGTATCACGTAGTCTTGAATACTGTGTTGATATCACCTTAATATTAAACAGAGTTATTCCTCTTATTTTATTATTATTTTTCAAAATTATTTTAGTCTAACTTCTTTGCTTTCTCATATAAATTTTAGAATAATTTTATCTATGTTCATAAAAATAATTTTGCTGGATTCTGATAGGAATTACATTAAATTTACATATCATTTTGGACAATTGAAATCTCTACTATGCTGTTTTCTGGTCTCTAAACATAATATTTATCTCTATTTGTTTTCTTTTGATTTCTTTTATCAGCATTTTATCAGCATTTCTCAGGTTATAAATTCTGTTCATTACTTTTTTTAGATTCATTAAATTATGTTTTATTAGACATAGCTAAATTTTTATTTATATAAGCAATTGTAAATAGTATCGTATTTTAATTTTAGTTCCCATGTATTTATTCCTAGTATATGAGATTGATTTTTTTAAACAGTGATTTTATATGTATGGTCTTGCTGAACTTGTTAGTTTTTAAAATTTTTTGTAGATTCCTTGGATTTTCTACATATACACATTTTATCTGCAAATACAGACAGTATTATTGCTTCTTTTGTTATGTAAGCATTTTACTTCCTTTTCCTGCTTTATTCACTGTTTAGAACTTCAGTAAAGTATTAAATATAATTGGTAAACATGGGCATGCTTGTTTGTTTCCAATCTTTGGGGAAAGCATTTGATCTTAGACCATTAAGTATAAGTTTAGCATTAAGTTGTTTTATTTTTTTTTTCATGTTATAAATTTATTTACAAACGTAACAAGTATGTTGAGTTCAACAGTTTGATCCATTTTTCAAGGAAACTAATTTAAATAAATAAATCTATTCATTTAAAATAAAAAGAGAGAAATAGGAAGAAAACTCAATTGGAATACAGGCAAAAGACTTGCACAACCATTTCACAAAAGGGTATACTCAAATAGTTAACAAACATATAAAAAGGTGTTTGTTTGTTTTTTGAGAAGTTCATTATCAAGTTGAGGGAGTTTTTCTCTATCTTTAGAGTTCTGAGAGTTTTTATTATGAATTGTAAATTTTATTAAATGATTTTTCTGTGTCAGTTGATATTATTATGTGATTTTTAGCCTATGAATATAATGGATTATACTGATTGATTTTCAAATATTAAACTGGTAGGGCAGGGATTAAAGTCCCAGCTCCCTAACTAAACTTCTCAGACACTACTGTAGTAAAGAGAAGGGATGATTCAGAATAGCCAGGAAAGTGTGGAAATCTAGATTTTCATTTATCCTTTGCTGATGGAGGCGAGTATAGGGTCAAAGATTTTTTTCATGGTGTTTTACTATTTACCAGAGTTCAATGGGTTTGTTAGAGCTGTATGCTCCTTTCTTCTTGTCCTTGGCTATTGAGAATGGGCGATTCTTATGGATTTTATTTTTTATGGGGAGGAGAGGGTCTACATTCATTGTTGTTTCCAGCTTGCCTACTTCTCTAATATCCTATGGAATATGCAAAGAAAAAAGAAAACCCAGGACCCAGGGAATTTACTGCCATGCCATTCTTCAGGTCCTGAGTTTCCTAGCCAATATACCTTCTTCTCTCGCTCCTTTATAGTCTTAAGTTTGTTCTGTGCCCAGAGTTTTCAGCTGTACATATTGCCAAGAATAGGGAGAGGTGTGTCTACTCCGCCTAATTTAGAACTTCAAGTCAACAGGCACTTTTTATTTTTTAAATTACATTAATTTTATGCATTGCTTTTCTAGTAATCTAGAGCAGATATTTTATGTCACTAGATTTTCAAATCCTTTCAGAAATAAAATATCTTCCATGAGAAAAAACATATGAGAATTATTTATATAGAAAATAGAGGCAAGAACACTTTATAAATTTACCTTAGACAAGTATCTGCCCTAGAAGTTGACAAATTCTACTAGTCACTAGGAAATATAAAAATCAGGGAATAGAAAGTCTCTTACCTAAAAAAGGTCAAAGAACATTGTTAGTAAATAGAAAAAATAAACAGCTCTTATAAATAAAATATATCAAATATGGTGAGTGAAGTACACACATTAAAATATTAGAACATAAAGGAAGGAAACAATCTAGGTCAGTAGTTCTCAAATGGCACCAGAATTATCGAGAGGCCTTTTTAAACTCTGAGCACCAACCCAGAATTTCTAATTCAGTAGACTGAGACGTAGCAAAAATTTCATTTTTAACAAGTTCCAAAGTATTGCTAAGGTGCTGGTCCAGAAACCAAATTTTGAGAATCACTAAGTTAAGGATTTCAGGAGAGAGTAATTCTTAGATGGTTCTTAAAACTGAGTAAGAGTTTACTAGAAAACTCGGAATGTTCTAGAAATGTTTAGTAATTAAACATTTTGTTTAGTTATTCTGTCTTAATTCTTGCAGTGCAGAAATTTTGGTTGAAAATTTTGGTTGCCACCATT
The DNA here is from genome assembly GCA_028627145.1 of Eidolon dupreanum. NCBI lineage: Eukaryota > Metazoa > Chordata > Mammalia > Chiroptera > Pteropodidae > Eidolon > Eidolon dupreanum. The sequence continues at coordinate 94,290,213 of CM053507.1, forward strand.
TGCATAAAAATAAGAGAACATTTCAGTTGAGGACAAGGGTAAAAAGGGGGAAGGTCAGGTTTCATCAAGTGGAATCAGGGGGTTGAGAAAGAATGAAGTCATTCTTAATACATTAATAAAAAAAAGAATTACAGGTCTTTAAGAATAAATTGACTTTTATTACATTTGAGCTTCACTTAAGTCTAATTTCATCTGACCAACTTAATTAGAAGTAGGCTGAAGGTAAAGGCAATGCTACATTTGCTAAATGAAATTCTCTTCCCATCTCTAAACCACAATAGTTTTTAAAATATTTCATTGAATATTCTCATAATTAAAAATTTTCATTTTTTTTACTAACACACAGCTTGACCAGATAGTTTCTCTTTACCTCTGACACAAATCAGAGATGAATACCACTAAAGCCTGGATACATGAAAAAGTTATTTTGTTCTACGTTAGTAAATTTCAAGTTATCACAGTCCATTTTCTAGCTTGAGAATACAATTTTACACAGTCTCTTTCCTCTCTTCTAATTTGCCTCTTCAATATGTCTCTATCTCCAAAATTCATATTTTACTAATGTTAATTTTATGATTATTTTCAGTTATTTTACTTAAATATTAAGAAAAACAAAGGTATACTTACTTCAAATATATTATAATTCTGATTATTATTTTTGTAGGCCATATTTTTTGGCATAGATTATTGGCCAGAGATATAGGCCAATAATAAAACATAAAACCTTCCACAAAGTAGACATTAAGTAGATATTTATAAAATAAATGACATATTTAATCTTATCCAGTATTTCCATAGATACATCACCTTTAAATTTCTGGAAGTCAAGATGTGTCAAATGTATGCTCTGTTTATAAAGAAGAGTTATAGTGAAGAAATTAAGGGTGTGAAGAGTGAAGCCAGATTACTTCACCTATAATTCCAAATATTTCTTTAACAGCTGTATGAAATTAAGCAAATTTTGTAATTTTGTCTTAAAATAATTGAAGTGAAATAAGGATGATGACAATAGAATTCTGTCTATAGGCACATTGTCATAATAAAATAAGGTCTATATATGTAAAGCACATATCTAATATACCTCATAAACATTCACTAATGTTATTTGTTACCATGAGAGAGCCTCTCCAGGTGTATCCCATAGTGTTCGATGCTAAACCACATGGAGAACTCATTTGACATGCATCATTAATGACATAAAGAAATTATAAAACTAGGCCAAAGAAATTATAAAAGTAGGCCAAAGGGCCTCTTGTTGACCTTCTCCTAGACCTCATCTGAATCTCAAACTAATATTCTGATGTTGTGTAAAAAACAATACAGAGATGGCAAAAGGGTGAAAGCCACAGAAGAATCAGCTGTAAAGAGAAGAACAGATCTTTAAGGATGAGAGTAGGGTAGACCCAGTATTTCCACCTGGGACTTTTACAGCAGAGATGATTCTGAAGAAGCAACATCTCTTTTGAATCTAATGTTCCAGTCTTGTGGAAAACCCCACTCTGTTGAGACTGCCCAATGGCTAAAATGGTCACTCCCATCTCTCATCACTCTTATAGAACCAACCAGTAGCAGTAGAGTCCCATTAAGGTCCATAGATTTTACCTGCCTTCTAATGTTTTCTTTCTTTGAGTAAAATAAAGAAAGGGGATGAAGGAAGGAGTAAGTTGGATGGAAGCAAAATTTGAGTTCCAGCTAGAAATTATAGAATTCTTTTAGAATTCTCTGATGTCCTTTGTATTGTGCTAATATTTTTAAATGGCTTTTTTCCCCCTCAACTTTAATTCTAATGGAATACACATATCCCTGCTGACATGGCATGATAATAAAAAAACCACTTATAGACTAAAGATTATGTTACCAAAATTAATACATTATTCCAAAAGAATAATATTACATTTCAAATGGAGTAATTCATTTCTCCAATTATTTAGCCACGTACCAAATATTTACTGCTCACTATTTTGTGCTAGCAAATTCTAGACAATATAAATAAATAAATATATATGACAAAGACTTTCCCTCTGTTAGAATTGCTCTCCCAAGAAGAAAAGCCTCTAGGGTACTAGCCTTGCTGAAAAAATGGAAGGTTGGGTTAGCTTATAGTAAAGGGTGGGATGACCTATAGCTTGGGAACCTAAGGAAAAAAAAGGGGAAACCTATACAGTATTCATAATGAAATTGATTTAGGAATCAAAGAGATAATTTAACCTAAACTTCAGTGAAAATGTTCAAGACTGCAAGGTGAAAAACATCTCAAAGAAGAGCGCTAGAACAGATTTGTGAAGGCAAATAAAAGAATGCTATTTACTAGGAAAAATGCAAGATATTCTGCTGGAAGTATTTTATGTTTCTACTTTCACTGAGAGAGTTTTTGATCATATCAAAATTGACAGATTAATAAAAAAATTTGTCCAAGTTTGTCTCATTCTTATGCACATCATCCCAAACCACCCTTCAGCCCCTAAGGAAGAAAAAGAGAGATGAGACAAACCATGACTGGCAATGGAAATACATTTGCTCATTCTCTTGCCCTGCCAATATAGACATTATTTCCTTCAATTGTTCCTCTGAAATTTGAGCAGCTTAACTAGCACAGCACAAATGTGGGCAATTCAGCACTATGAGCTATCTCGGGATTGCTCATTGAGTTCAGAGTATTGCATACTGATTAAACAAAAAATTTATTGATTGTCATAAGCATCTTGTCCCTCATCTCTCATTTAGCTATGTACAAGTTTAGAGTGACCTGACCAACACAGCACCATAATCCACAAAGCAACATCAACAAGCTATGAATGTTTTCCAAAATAGATCTCGAAAAGGGAAGGCAGGTGTACAAAGAGAAATATCTAAAGGAGCTGAGTCAACCATTGGCAGACTAGTTAAAAAACAAACAAAAAACTTTGACTGTAGCTTTGAAACATCAAAGGAGGGAGACAAAGCCATACATGGTATAAAACTCAGAAGAGAGAACCTGGTCTACAGGTCTACAGGTTTTCATAAACCCAATTTCAATGTATAATGAAGGTTCTAAAACTTAGATATAGGTGTCCTTTTATAGAAGAACCTCTAGGTGGTCATTGGTGTGAGAAATAATGACTTGTATACTTTTTGCCCACTACCACCACACATTCTACAATTTCTTTGCCTTCAATCTCTCATTCTTGTTCCTTCCAAATTCCTGACCTACCATTTAACTTCTTTCAAATCCCCAGAAGTTCAAATACATTTCTACCTCAGAATACATTTTGCGCACCAGCTTATTAGCCCATAAATTGCTCAAAACCCTGCTCACTAGGAGGATTCCCTGCAACACTATATTTCAGAACCATTCCCATGTAAGGTTATAGTGCATCAGCAGTCCATTGGTAGCCCTCAGCAATATATCAAGCAATCCCAACCACGAGCCAGGCCCAGATTTTTATTCCTACCCTATCATTAGGTTTCAGATAACACTCTATAGGACTATAGGTGTGTATTGAGGGAGAGGCTCAAACAGTGGAAAGGTGGCTTGAGAATTCATAGGGATCTTTGACAGCTTGGCTATGTCCTCTGGGTCAGTTCAGGCCCAATCTTGAATAAACCACTTCTACTATGCCACAACTTACTGATATGCACCTAGCCTTACAATTCGATAGACTATATCTGACTGTATAATCATTTGATGTCCCATGTCAGATGCTTAGCACCTACTTAGGGACTAAGGCCATAAAAGAAACTGCTTTTCAGATGATAAACCTTTATCTGATGATTATGGTATGGCATTACTTCATAGCCTTTAGGGGTTTGTGCTACAATTCCCCAAATAGGGCTCCAGATATTCAGAGAATTTCCTTATGTACCACAAATACCTATAATACCATGGGAATTGTTGGGTCACATATCCCAAGAAGCAGGGCTCACTTGATATTGCAACCCACATCTCTTGCAAAGCTCCGCTCTTATAATATGGTCCTCATTTAAAGCTGTAATTCTTCCAAGACACACAACAAAGAAATTTTTGCAGTATTCCCAATTCTGGTATATACCATCTCCAAAATTTAAAGAGGCCTGGAAATGATATCTCTCTCTCTCAGTGTTTTAGAGGTATGAGGTATAATAACATGCTTTTTGTTGTTGTTTTTTTGTTTTTTACTTTGGAACAGATGTCTCAGCATGCTTAAGACTCATAAAAACTTAAATAATTTGGTAGGTCTTGAATTTTTGAAGAGTTTATTTTCTACCATCTGGTTTGCAAGAGACATTGCTGAGGCACTTGAAGAACTTACAACTTCTGTTCCAAAGTCCCAAGGAACATGATGGCATCAATATAGTGGACCAATGTGATAGCCTGCAGAATATCCAAATAATCAAGTTCCCTTTAGACTACAGAGTCAAAAAAATGTACAACCAACAACCATATAAAAAGATGCTCAGTATTAGTAATCTTTAGGGAAATGTAAATCAAAACCAAAATGAGATATCATTACATACCCAGTGGGATGGTTTCTCTCAAAAGAAAGAAAAAAATATATAAAATAACAAATTGGATATTGAAAAACTGAAAACCTGTGTACTGTTGATAGGAATTTAAAATTGTGTAGCTTCTATGAAAAAAAGTGTGACAGTTCTTCAAAAAATTAAAAATCAAATTACTAAATAATTTCAAATTTAACTTCTAAATTTCACTTCTGGGTGTATATCTAAAATAAGTGAATGCAGGGTCTTGAAGAGATATTGCAAATTGATGTTCATAGCATCATTATTCAAAATAGCAAAAGGTGGAAGCAATCAAAGTATCCATTGACAGCTGAATATAAAAACAAAATGTAGTATATACATACATTTTATTCAGCTTTAAAAAGAAAGTAAATTTTGACACACTTTAAAATGTGAATGAACATTGAGGACAATATGCTAAGTGAAATGAGCTACTTACAAAAACAAAAACAAAAACAAATACTATGTGATTCTATTTATGTGAGGTATCTAAAGTAGTCAAAAACATAAACAGAAAGCAAAATTGTGGTCATAGGGCCTGAGTGACAGAGGGTTGTTTAACTGGTGCAGAGTTTTAGTTTTGCAAAATGAAAAAGATCTGAAGATTGGTTGCACAACAATGGAATATACTTAACTCCACTAAACAGTACACTTAGAACTGGCTAACATGGTAAATTTTGTTGTTTTTTATCGAACTTAAAAATAAATTAAAAAAAAATAAAACCATATACATGCTAGACAAAAACATGGGTGAATTCCTTCACAGTATTGAAACATGAAAATCCTTTCTAGGACTTAAAATTTAGAAATTATTTAAAATGAAAAATTGATCATTTTAACTACATTAAAAAAAACTACATGACAAGAAAAAATATAAGGAAAATTCAAAGGCAAAAGATAAACTGTCAAAAATATTAGCAGTTTATATCTTAGACAACGGATTTACCTTCCTCATATATACATTGCTTCTAGAAGCTGAGAAAAAAATGACTGAGAATTCTACAGAAAAAAATGCAAAAGATACAGTTATCTCACATAAATAGAAATAGGAATATAAAGATTCTCATCTTCACTACTAATAATTACAAAAATGCAGATTAAAATTTCAGCATGAAACCTATGGATTGGCAGAAATTCAGGGTTACCAGAACTCTAGTATATTGCAAGTGGGAATTCAAACTGGAAAACACCTAGGGGAGGGAATCTGCCAATATCTGGCAAAGTTACACATTCCAAAGGCCTCACCTCAAATACCATAAAATTGAAGGAATAGATTCCAATATATGACTTTCGGGTGAACACAAACATTTAGTCTAAGCAAGAGTAATTGAGAAAATGTAAATCAAAACCTCAATGAGATATTTTTTCACACTCACTAGGATAGCTATAATCAAAAAGACAGAAAATAACAAATGCTGATGAGGACGTGGAGAATTTGCAACATTTATACTTTGCTATTAGAAGTGTAAAATAGTGCAGCCATTTTGGAAAACAGTTTGGCAATTCTTTGAAAGATTAAATATAGAGTCATCATACAACCTAGCACTTCCACTCTTGGATATTCTACTCAAGAATTCTACTCCTAGTAATGTGACTTAAAGCAATTCCCCTCAAAAGAAATGACACTTGGATTTAAATGTTTATAGTATTATTCATAGTAACCAAATAGTGGAAAAATCTAAATTGTCTATCAACTCATGAATGGATAAATAAACTGCGGTATATTGTACAATGGAATATTATTCAGCAATAAAAAGAGGGTGAAAAATGCTACATGGATGAAACTTGACAACATTAAAACATTACACTACCAGAAAGAATTCAGTCACAAAGTATCACACATAGTATGATTCTATTTATGTGAAATGTTTAAAATAAGCACATTCATTGAAACAGAAAGGTGATCGGTGGTTGCCAGGGGTTAGAGAGGTTAGGGGTAAATGGGAGGTCACCACTAAAAAGTACGGGATATCTTTTGGGCTTCTAAAATTGATTATGGTAATGGTTGCTCAACTTTATGAATACATACAAAACCACAGAATTTTATACTGTAAATTATAGAATATATGGTATGTGAATTGTATCTCAAGAAAGCGTTTACCAAAACAAAAAATACTGAGAGTTACTATAGTCTTATAGCAAAAATATGAGTGGATATGCCTGCTATAGTTGCTGCTATTATTGTTGCTTTTTTCCTTTCTAATAAAATATATATTAATGCATTATAACTAGTGTACTTGCCAGTAAGAGATATGTGTACCTCATATCATCCACTGGAGAGGTTTGTACTGTTTTAACAGAGGGCCTTAATTTAGTAGAAAGACTAACAAAGTAAATTGTAATATTGACCTATGTGTCTCTGAAATAAACCCCACCTGATTCCCATCCCAATATACCAAAGCCCAATTAAGAGACTAGATAGCCTAACTAAAAATTGTATTTGTGCTTCAGTGATAATGACTAATGTGACAAGTTGAATATTTCACTAATAAAAAAAAAACTTTCAGACCCTGAAGAAGCCCTGAAAAAATATATATTTTGAGGAAAAATATTTTTGTTTGACAAAATATAATCCATAACACTTAAATAAATATCTACATATTGACCCATTTACATTTTGCATCATAAATATTGTGTATGGATGTGCATATGTGTGTGTTTTAGTTAACACTTCCTCCCTTTACTAGTGCTGGGAAAAAATGAAATGGATTCTTACCACTTTCACCTACCACATTAATAGACTATATGGTAATAGATTATTTTTAAAGATGTGGCATGGACTGTATATGTAGCTAAAAAACTCCAAAACTGAAGTGTTCTAGTTCTTAAAGTAAATCTTAAATGCAGCATGTTATCTTCAGAAATCATTTGCATCGAATAAAAAACCATTTCTATCGATTTTGCTTTTTCCTTGGTTTTATCGATTTTTTTTCTTTTAAAATGTTCAGTGAAAGAAACTATATAAACTTTGTCATCATTTACGAATTAAGGTACAGACTGTATATAAACCAGGACTAAAAAAAAAGTGTTTCCAAAAAGCTTTTGAGACAATAAAACCTCATTATATTGACATCTAAATTCTAGGGAAAATTTTGCAATTCTTTTTTTTTTTTCTCTCCAGTCTATTTTATCTTGCCTAAATAAATTATAGTGTTAAGCAATTAGGTTGTTTGGGAAAAAGCACATCAGCTATGTATGACCGTGGCTTTGACTTTGGAAGTCACAGAACGAAAGGTGTTATAAGGGTAATTATTTCTTTCACTCTGATGGAAACGATGAGGGCAACAAAATGTTAAGCTTTTCCTGTTTTTAGGAGGCCACATAAGACAAGAATTTAAGGCATGTTTGTGTGCATGTGTGTGTGTTTGTGTGTGTAAGCATGACAATTCTTAAAACTGACTGAATATCTTCCAGTTTTAGATTCATTGCAGCTTAAATATTTCCAGCATTGTCCAGGATCCTTCTAATTTGGTTTCTTTTTAATGTTAGAGAAGCAGTCAGCTGGTTGACAGTTCCAGAGACCTCCCACTCTAATTAAATATGAGATTATCCTCTTTAGTGGTACATGCTATTGTGTTTAATATCAGCAAATGACATTTATGGTGACCTTTTATACTTGGTAACAAATAGAATTCCAGGAAGCTTTTGAACTATGCAATGTAACAAGTAAAACATCCTCTCCACGTCACACTACAATAATTGAAAAAAAAAAATTTCCCCATGTTAGTTTTGCCAAATTAGATGATGAATTCTGAGATCGTTTCTACATAAGTATAAAATATATTTTAAATAGTTATACATCCAGATAGGAAAATTATTAAGAGTATACAGTTTTTCTTTTTATCCTACTATTTTATACTGTTTTATATTTTAATTATGTATGAGTATTACATGAAAGGCTAAAAGTTTCAATTTTGCTTTAATTTTTCTATTGGGTAAGTCCATATATTCCTGTACTCCAGCTAATTAATCACTAAATAAAAACTTAAGTGAACACACATTGATATTTTCATAATGGGAATTTTCCCTTTTTAAGATAGAATTTATAGGCCATTATATGTTCACCAATACTATTCACAATTCAAATAGAATACTTCTTCCTCAGACCTTATCTTATTTGACCTAGTAGCAACATTTATCATTGTTAACCATTTGCTCTATGAAACACTTTTCTGCTTTGTCTTTCAAAAAAAATCATTGAATTTTTTCCTACATTTCTATTTTTCTTAGTCTCTTTCATTGATTTCTCCAGACCTCTAATAGTGAGGGTGTTCCAGGTCTCAGCCCCTAGGACTCTTCTCTCTATGTAAATTAATCCAGTCTTCTGTCTTTTAACACTATCTATACACTGATGATCCACATCTTTATCTCATTCCTTAATTCTAGAACCAAGTATCCAACTGCTCACTCAACATTTCAAATTTGGATGTCCAACAGAGATACCAGACTTAGTGTATACAAAACTGAGCTCTTCTCATACCTAGCCCATCTCAGTTAATAGTATCTCTATTCTAGTTGATTGGGACAAAACATTGGTGCCAAGTTTAAGTCCTCTCTAAACCTCTAACCTCACTCTTGTCTGTCAGAAATTCCATGTACTTTACTTTTAATATATTCAGAATTTCATCACTTCTAGTTACACCAATGTCATCACCAGCCTAGTCAGAAACACCAGCATTTCTCACCTTCTAACTGGTTTCTTATAGGTTATCTTTGATAGAGCAACCAGAATAGTCTTCTTCATGTGTAAATTTGAAATCACTCTTCTAGTCTAAATCTCTCAATGATTTCTCATCTCTGTGGAGAAACCAAAATCTTTACTATGACCTATAAAGCTCTACTTGATTAGGTTACTAGTTACTTCTGGCATTCTCTCCTGTTATGCTACTTTACCCTTTGTTCACTCTGCTCTAAGCAACTTTTTTTTTCTTTAATTTTTTCCCCTTTCTTATATTTGGTAAGGTCCTTTTCTATGCTCTTCTACTGTAATCTCGTACGAGATTTAAATTTGAGAACATTTTCCTTGAATATTTCCATTGCTGTTTGCTTTACCAAATCTTGAATAGTTCTTTAAGTTGAATGACAGAGCTCAACAAAATACTTCCACCAAGGTGAATGCCACCAAGGCTTCTAGTAAGCACCAGAAGCTCTAAGTATACAAACAGATTAGGTGCTGAAAAGGCAGTTACGAATTTTGCTAGCTTCTTTTAGAAATGTCAATTTTTTTGACATGTCGTATCTTTGCTTTTAGGTAAATGTTTGAGAGAAATACAGGGAACCAGATATATGCACAAATTAGAGGAAACTAATGTCAATGGACTGTCTGCGAAGCATCAAATTAGAACTTCTGAGTCTATTTTTTCAATTTTTATCATAATGTCATTCTTTATCTAACAGGCAGAGAAATTAAGCTTGTGTCTTGTACATTTACTATTACTTCACTCTATTTTCATGTGTCTTTTCTTATGTGAACTTCTTTATACTAAATATAAAGAATGGCAATTAACAGATTACAACACTCCTTATGAAAAGTATGCTAAGACACAGATATAGAGTTGTCAAGCTAAGAAATTCAGATTGCTATCTTTATGCATTTATGATAACCAAATAATATGCTTTCATTTTCTCCCCAAAAATGATGTCAATCTCAAATTTTAAAGTATTTCCACTAAATTCTTAACTGATCATTTAAAAACTAAAAGTTATTAAAAATGTATCTAATAAAATGCCTTTTCAAACTCTTCAAACTCTAAATTCATCCAAGAATTTTATAATTTGCTATAAATGTCCTCAGTGTGCCAAGGTGCTTTGCATGTATGCTTACTTCTCCATTACACAATTAAAGAAGTTTAGACTAAGAAGTATCAAAGTTTCTGTGTTCTTCCAGATAGGTATCCATTAAGCATGATATTTTTATCCACAGTCATTGAACAGGCCCTCTGATGTCTTCTAAGTTTCAAATGCCTGCCTTCTGGAATTCAAAGCATTCACCTATTTACATCATCCTACAACCATATTTCATCTTCCACCTAAATGGGAGCAATCATCATTGCTTATATTGGTCCAGCTCTCCAAGAAACAGACTCCAAGATAGGAGTAAACACCAAAAGATTTATTAGGTGAAAAGCATGTAAGAAAAAAGTGAGAATGGAGCCAAAAGCCATTTGTCTGCAACACAAGCCTTACTGTTGTGAAAAAAGATAGGGAAGGAAAAAAGCTTCTTAGACTGCAGTTTAGATCTATGAATATTCAGCAGGGGTGATGCGACCTCCCACAAAGTCTGTCATCAGAACTGTCTCTCACCTCTCAGCAACTGGTCCACCTTAATATCCCTGCCATGCTCAGTTACCACCTGACAGTTACCATCCTGTGGGAAGGACGTACTCAACATAAACATAGTGATGGATTTAGGGCACAGTAGTTGGGGTGATCAATCAATTAGGCTTCTCACAGTCAAAGATGTAACAGTTGCATTTTCCTGTGGCATATACCAGTGCCATAGACCCTCATAGAAGCTAAACCACTGATCTTTTACCATCCAAGAAATCACTGTACTATATAGGTAGCTAGCTAGCTGGGTGGATAGATGATACATAGATTAGGTAGATGATAGATAGATAGATAATAGATAGATAGACAGATAGATAGATAGATAGATAGATAGATAGATAGATGATAGGTAGATAGATGATAGATTGAAAGTGTCTCTGTATCTCGCCAGAATCTCCTATCAGTAACAACCTGGAGAGAGTCGATGTGTCACTAACAGAGCTGACAAGTGCCTGTACCTCACTGGGACTAATTTGTATGAATAATCTCCTTTTTAATAACCCATGACACCCCTAAGACTTTAGAATAAAGGTGATGTGGTTGGCATTTTCTTGAATAGTGTTGTATAAGTGACATCACCAGAACCTAAGCTGATCAGAATAACTCAAAATTCCCCTCCCCACCCAGTCTCCTCTAGGCTGTCATCCAAAGCCTTTTCTGCAGCAGTCTCATTAGAAAACATTCTAGATGTACTTCTAAATTCTGGCCTCTCCCAGACTTTAATGTTTGAATTATAATGTCATGCTCATTTAATTTCCAAGAGATGTCAGTTTCTAGCTTATGAAATAATAATGCCCATGATTTTGTATATAAGGTTTGTAGAAACATCGAATTAAAAAATAATATATCAAAAATATCCACCAAGTAATTTATGTATAATTGTTTACATATGGGTTTTGACTACCATTTATTAGTACTATTAATAACAAATGGTTTACAAAACAGGTATGTTTTCCTACAAGGTGTATTTTCTGGAATAATTTCTGAAACTGGAGCATGTCAATTGTTATATATTGCTTTCCTTCATTAGTCACAGTTGGAGTAAGAACAAGCTGAAGGCCATAGCTAAGTATCAAAACTCATCTGTTGCAAAATACACAGACATAATGATAATGAATATAAAATTTGCTTCTAAGGGTGGGCCTTTATTATCCCAACTGAGGACTTATAAGAACTTCAATATCATAATTTGTGGCCCAACATTTAGATATTTTACAGTTTGGACTCTGAGGCTGCTTACAAGCCCAAACCTCTTTTGGGCTTCGAAACCACCTACAGGGCAGACAGCCTTCCTGTGCTATTCATGCTGTTTGATAAGCCATACTCTTCATTCTATTGATAAGTAACATTCCCTGTATGTAACTGTTTGACCACAATGTATTTGTGTTGCAAGCCTGGACAAAAACCAGGATTAATCATCTATTGCTCATTGTTCTTATATCACCACTTTCTGACCACTAATTCAACTTACCTTGAAAGGTCCTATTGCCTCCACCAATCAGAAAATGAATAATGTAAATTTGTGGTCTTGTTTCCCCTAGCAACCCATCTCTTTAGAGAGCCACTCCTTGCAACTTTCTCATTAAAAGCCTTGACCTATTCCCCAAACTGGGAACCTGTTTTTGGTTCATGCTGATGGCTACATTCCCTGATTTTCAAATAATATCTGAATAGACTCTCTTTTAATTTCTCAGAAGTATCCTCTAAAATTTTTTACACAACCTAAAAAAAAAGTGATTATGATTGTCACCTATTGCTTGTTCAAGAGTCTCATACTATACATATCCTCTATATAGTCTACCATTACATTCGTACATAACTATTGTTTATTAACTACTTTTTGATTAAAGCTCTCCATATCATATATGGGGTCCATATACTATTATCTTAGAAAAACTCTTTCTTTGTGTCTTATCTCAAAAAAGTCAACTAGGATTGAAGAATGTTAGCACTAAGTGCACCTAAATTACTTATTATCCTAATAATTTACTTTTACCATTAATTCTCTTTATATTTTCTTTACAACTTACCTCCATTTGGTGGTGCATGAGAAGAAAGAAGTGCTATTCATCTGCTTCATATTTTTAGTAACAAAGAGTTCTTTATTACATCTATTATTTTCTTCGTATTGTGCCTTTTAAAAGAATATGTAGTCCTTTTCTTTCATGTGATTTAATCCCATTTTCTGGCATTAAAATAAAAGTTTTCTTTGTTGTTTTCTTATAGTAGCCTACTAGATACCTGACAAAAGCACTTATATCCTTTTTAATTTTTTTATTTAATGTAAAAAGCAATTTTCAGTTCTTACTACCATTCCTTATGTGACAATTTGTAGACTAGTCATTATTTCCACCAAAGTTCTGTGACTGAATTCTACTTAGCCCACTTAAAAGAGTCTCATGTAGATGAGTACTGACTCCAAAAATGTAGCCATTGAATTGGAGAAAGTAAGGATGTATTCTAAATGTTCATCACTGCTGGGCTGTCCACACTTGAAGAATTTTGTGAGCAGTTAGGCTGTGTTGAGCATGGGTAATCCTGGACTGGACAAGACAAGTCATTTAACCAAAACTGTGAAAAAATAGCATAATTAGGAGAGAAGTAGAAATCACAACTATAGGAGGAAGGCAATAACTTGAGCCAGTTTAAAGCATTAGGATAAAAAAAGTTCAGGGGAAAAAAGTTAAAACGTGCAAAATTATAGATCAAAATGTCCCTGGGCAAATGAGAGGAATTAGAGATTCATCACAACAGGGACTTTTTAATGGCTGTTTTGTGTGATGCTTGCTTCAGAGTCCTAGTGCAGACTGGCAAGAAGAAGTGTTTTATTTATGAATGTACTCCATTTGGAAGACTTTGTGTTATGAGTTTCACATACCTTAACTTATTTAATAGTAACAACTTTTAAACGGTAGGTATTTGTTATTTTCATTTACATGTGAGATCTTAGAAGCACCTAGATTTATACACCTAGTAAGTACTCTGCTTCAAATTTCACAAGTACGCCTGATTTTGTTTGTGATATCCTAAGGGCTATATTGAAAAGAGACTGATGATAAAAATAAAAAGTGAAGAAATAATCATGACTGAAGAGGATTCATAAAGATATCTCAAGTTTGATTAATAGACATTAAAGATTTATTACAGGAAATGTTAAGCTAATTTTTTCTAAATCCATTGATAACAAAATATATAAACAGTGTTTAAATAATAGAGAAAACCTAAAACAGCCAAATAATGAAAATATAATCTATTAAATATTCACCATTTACTCAGCATGTCGCTAGGTATTTGTATACAATACCTCACCCTCCAAATTACAGATATACCTCAGAGATACTGTAATTTGGTTCCAGGCCACCACAATAAAGCCAGTCACATGAATTCTTTAGTTACACTATACTGATTCTAGTAAGTGTACAATAGCATTATGTTTAAGAAAGCAATGTACATACCTAAATTTAAAAATACTTTACTGTTGAGAAATGCAAACCATCATCTGAGCCTTTAGCAAGTCATATTCCTTTTTCTGGTAAAATGTCTTGCCATGGTGCTGATGGCTGCTGAATGATCAGGGTGGTGGTTGATGAAGGTTGGGGTGGCTATGACAATTTCTTAAAATAAGAACAATGAACTCTTTTGTACCAATTGACTCTTCCTTTGATGAATTATTTCTCTGTAGCTTGCAATACTGTTTGATAGCATTTTGCCCACAGAACTTCTCTCAAAATTAGAGTCGATCCTCTCAAATCTTCTGTTACTTTATCAAAGTTTATATACTATTCTATATCTTTTGTTTTCACTTAAACAATCTTCACAGCATCTTCATCAGGAGTAGATTCCATTTCAAGAAAACACTTTTTTTTGCTCATCTCCTCATCAGCTAAAGTTTTATCATGAGATTACATGAATTCAGTCACATCTGTAGGCTCCAGTTCTAATTCTTGTGCTCTTGCTATTTCCACCACAACTGCAGTTACTTCCCCCAATGGAGTCTTGATCCTCTCAAAGTTATTTACAAGGATTAGAATCAACTGCTTCCATTTTGACCTTTTCCTATGAATCACAAATGTTCTTAATGACATTTAAAATGGTAAATTCTTTCGATAGGTCTTCAGTTTACGCAGATCCATCAGAGGATTCACTCTCTTATGGCAGCTATAGCCTTACACAATGTATTTCTTAAAAGTAAGACTTGAAATTGAAATTACTCTTTGACCCATGGGCTGGAGAATGGATGTTCTGTAAGCATGTTTGAAAACAGGATTAATCTCATTGTACATCTCCATTAGAGCTCTAGGTGACCAGGTGCATTATCAACGAGCATTAATATTTTCAAATATTTTTTTTTCTGAATAGTAGGTCTCAACAATGGGCTTAAAATATTCAATAAACCATGTTGTCATCCAGGCTTTGCTTTTCCATTTATAGAGCACAGGTAGAGCAGATTTAGCATAATTCTTAAGGGGCCTTGGATTTTCAGAATGGGAAATGATTATTGGCTTTAACTTAAAGTCACCAGCTGCATTAGCTCCTGACATAATTGTCAGCTTGTTCTTTGAAGCTAAATATTGACTTCTCCCCTCTAGTTATGAAAGTCTTAGATGTCATCTTCTTCCAACATGAGGCTGTTTCTTCTGCATTGAAAATCTGTTGTTTAGTGTAGTCACCTTCATTAATTATTTTAGCAAGATCTTCTGAATAAATGGCTACAGTTTCTGCATCAGAATTTGCTACTCATCTTGCAATTTTATGTTATGGGAATGGCTTCTTTCCTTATATCTCATGAACTAACCTCTGCTTCAAACTTTCTTTAAGAGCATCCTCATCTATCTGAGCCTTCATAGAATTGAAGAGAATTAGAGCCTTGCTTTGGATTAGGCTTTGGCTTCAGGAAATATTGTGGCTGGTTTGATTTACCCAGACCACTAAAGCTTTCTCCATGTCAGCAATAAGGCTATTTTTGCTTTCTTATCATTCCCATATTCATTGGAATAATATTTTTTATTTCCTTCAAGAACTTTGTGTGTGTGTGTGTTCACATATTGGCTGTTTGGCACAAGAGGCCTAGCTTCTGGCCTATCTCAACTTTTGACATGCCTTCCTCACTAAATTTCATCATTTCTAGCTTTTGATTTTAAGTGAGAGACATGTACCTCTTCCTTTCACTTGAACATTTAGAGGCAATTGTAAGATTATTAAATGGCCTAATTTCAATATTATTGTATCTCAGGAAATAGGGAGGCCCAAGGAGAGGACGAGAGATGGGGTAACAGCTGGTCAGTGGACTAGTCAGAACACACACAACATTGATCAATTAAGTTTATTGTCATATGAGCATGGTTCATGGCACCCCAAAACAATTACAGTAGTAAAATCAAAGATCACTGATCACAGATCACTGTAAAAAATATACTAATAATGCAAAAGTTTGAAATATTGCAAGAATTACAAATATTACACAGACATGAAGTGAGCAAAATACTGTTGGAAAAATGGTGCTGACAAATTTATTTAATGCAGAGTTGCCACAAACCATTAATTTATAAAAAATGTAATATCTGCAAAGTGCAATAAAGTAAAGCACAATAGAATGAGGTAGGGCTATAAATACTACAACTATTTTACAAAGGAAGAAATGGACCCTCAGAGAATTGACTGATGTTCTCAAGATTACACAATTTATAAGTAACAGAGGCAAGACTGAGATTAAAGTCAATTGACTCAAATACCTGTGGTTAGGTTACTATGCAATGACAAATTTCTGAAAACATTCCCTGCATGTCAATATATTGACAATGTTATATAACATCAGAAATTTCATATATTGAAATTTCCTGCCATCTCTTTAAATTTTATTATTTTCTTATTATAGACATCTCTCCTGTTTGGTAACTGTGTATCAAAAATGGTCACAGAAATCAAAAGTTATAAATTCAAATTTGGAAGTTGTAAATTATATATGAAAAGCGAATTCAGCTATTTAAGTTTTATTTAGTGTAAGCTAAATAAATAAGTAAAGAAAAAAATCTATAATAGATTTAATCATAATATAATCTGGTAGATGCATAAAATAATGCTAAGGGAAACTTATACCACTGAAGCAGAATAAATTCACACATAAATTAATGTTATGTCATCCAGCCAGTATAAGAGATTAGAACTCTGGGAGTTGGAAGATAAAACATCAATTTTAAATCATAGAATGAGGAAGAGTTTAATATGCTTATATAAAATATACTTATATAAAAAAGGAATGCAATGAAAACACAAACCGAAAAAAAGAATTGATATCTCATTTTTTAAGATTTGATTCACAACAATCTTTACTATCTAGAATATGACTGAAATTCAGAAAGAAATAAAAAAATTTCCTCTTAGAAATACAATAATGCACAAAAGTTTTTGCGGTTAACTCATAAATGACATTTTAAAAAAGAAATTTGCACACAATTCTACAAAGGCGATTATCTTTTTTCCTGGGGCCAAGGCACATTTAAGGGGGCAAATTAGTGGGCGCAGAAAGAAGTAGTTTTTAAGCAGTTGAAAGAAGTGAAAACCTACCTCCTGAAATTGAACTGAGAAAGTAAATATCTGTGAAACACAAAGAACTTTGTAAAGCACATCTAGTTATTATAGGTCAAACAGTTCTGGATTCCTAAATAGTCCATGAGGATAAATAGGGACAATTGTTTGCTAAAGGAAGTGTTCATATTTGTGTCTCTATGCCATTAGAAAAGGGGAATTGTGTTCAGTAGTCTCTGGTTACAAAAACAGGAAAACGTAATACTTTTAAGAGAGCATTTTTTTCCACCAAGAATTGCTAAATAGAAAATTTAACAAACACCTTTCGCTGCTCAAATCTGACCTTTAAGAAGACAAGCCTCAGTTAGCAAGAAATGTACTTGAAAAATGAAGCATCTTTAGAGGAATGTATAATGTGCAAACACATATCAGTAGTATGAGCAAGAGAAGAAGGCTAATCAGAAAACGAGACACAATAGGTCATTTTGAGTAATAAATCAGGATTAGTCATATTTAATATCTGACTATTAATTCTCCTACTAGTTTTTTTTTAAAGAGAAAAAAATATCACTTTTTCCTACTTAGGTTTCCATCATTGTAATTTCTTCTTCTTTTTAAATCACTTCCCTTTGTAATCACTCGCTTGCTGTACCTTCCCTCCTCCAGTTTTTCTACAGCTATAACAGAGAATAAAGAACTTCATGAAACAAATAGACAAATCTATCCTTTCTGTGATAAGCAGTTCTGTCAGGCAAGACGACGCAGTAAATCTCCCAAAAGACAAATTTTTCAGTTGTTACTATTACTGAAACAGTATATGAGTTCTATACTCAGTGACTCTACAAAAACACAAAGAGCTTAGGGAAAAGTAAAATTTTAAAATTACCAATATGGGAAATGCATTAGAAAGAATCAGGTCAGAGAGGCAAAAACTCAATTATGATCCCTTAAACTGAGATGGCAAAAACCTCAAGTGACCCAAATTTCTTGGCTCTTACCACTAGCTACATTTATATTTAAAATGAGTTGAAACTAGAGCTGTGCTGGCAGCCTAACACCTGCTCCCTCTTTTCCCCTAGGGTGGCTGAAGTAATTACCCACCTCTACCTGCACCAGCTTAGGATGTGTGAAATGTTGGTCATGTAGAGTCAATCATTCTCATGTTCTAAGGTGCCAAATGATCATCTGTTAGTCAGAATTGAAACACTGCTGGCAGGTGAACCTATTAGTTTGTTTCATTTTTGTGTCTGGTCATGCCCAAATTTTTGCTGGCCAATTTGTATTTGTTTTCTACAGTATGTACCCTATGAAAAGAATGATTTATCTAAACTATACTTTCTAAATATAAGCTTTAAAACAATTTTTACATGTGATTAAATTTTGGAAATATTTTCAATTAGTTCCTTTAAATATAGTAATGACTTCCATGGTACAAATACATACACCATTGAGAAGGCTGCTTCTCTTTCTAAGCACGTGATAAACATGCAAGAGATTGTGCCAATTCTGTGGAACATTTCTCAGATTAACTATGGCAGACTTTAATTTATATTTCAGACCTCAGCCATAAATCTGTCCTACCTGGGTAAAATCATAAACAAAAGAATCAGCCAAGTAATAATGTCACTGTATGTTATTGTGAGCAAAATTACTAAGCAAAAATATATTAAAACTTTGTTTTCAATTACACACTAAATAACTATAGAAAAAATCCCTACTTTTTTTCTGTTGCATTCCACATTTTTTATTAAATTTATGGGGGTGACATTTGTTAAAAAAAATTGCATAGGTTTCAAGTATACAATTCAATAATATGTCATAGGTATACTACATTGTGTATTCGCCACCCAAAGTTAAAATTCCTTCTGTCATCATATATTTGGCCCCCTCTATTCCTATCTATCATATATATTCCATATTCTTGATTGGTACAATAGAATCTTTATTTCTCATTAGAGGACTTTTTGTGGCTTATATTGACAATTCAAATAATTTTTTTTTCTCTCCATCTGGAGAAGAGACAAAAATGGACCCAATAGCCTAGCACATAAATAAGAAATAAATAAGAAAGATGAATAAATGTGAATAAATAAGAAAGATGCAATGATAGAAACCTCAAGTTGAAGAGAAGAAAGTTCATACTATGTCACCTGAAACTTTTTGTTTTGTAAAAGACACAGTAATTATATCTGCTTAGACACAGAGAATTGGGATTGTACTTAGATACTTGAGGAAAGAGCAATTTATACAGGCATTCTGACAAAAGGAAAAACACATGAAAGGGTACAAGATGGTCATGAGTTGTAGTTAAATGTACAACTGTGGTGTGAGGTTCAAGCCTTTAGCCAAAGACCTCTATGACACCAGTTAATTTTTCATTATTAAGTTTATTCAAGCTACTGGTACACTACTGTATCTATCCCCAAACAGTATAATTGTGAATAGATATGAAAATGCTGAAAAAAAATTTAGGAGAAGAAATTCAACCACTGGAGTATATTCAACATCTGTCCAACATTATGCTAAGGCCTTTGTATTAATTTAGTCAATATAACAACTCTCTTAAAATGATATAACTTTATACAACAAATAAACTAAAGCCCAGAGCAAGAAATCGGTCTCAGTTTACATATCTAATTTAATAAAAGGTATTATTTATGCATATAGGAAAATGTGAAAATGGGTAAAATTACACAGACAGAGTTATATAGAAGAAAATCAAGTAGTAGAGAACTAGACTTTTAATATATGATTGTTAAGTTAAACATTGTACCTATTTCTTCCTTATCCACTGGTACTAGTATTTTTTCTTTGAAATTATGTATGTAATTAAGGAATTAGAAAAGTATTTTAAAATATACCCCCGCCATTAAAAAAATAAGATGTTGTGAGAACTTAACCCACTCAAGAGATACAGCTCTCAGTTTATAAAAGAGGAAGAACAAAGCTCATTTACTGAAGCATTTTGTGTGAAATAGCTAATTAATTACATATTTAAAGCATTCGAAGTGGTTACTGATGAAGTGCTCTCAAATATATGGAACTAAATAAAGGTTTAAAATATCTAATTAAATTTGAAAACTTTTAGTAAAAACAATATATTTGTGCTTTTTAGATTGTGTCTATATAAATTATTTTGATATTTTTACGCCTCTATTCCATCTCACCATTAATTGTAATATTGTGTATAGATGATATTTAATTGCTGCAAATATAAATAAAACCATAATTATGATATATACACAAAACACAAAATATTATATATAAAAATATATATACAGTCCATAACAAAATTCATAATAAAACTACACATATGTTTGTGTCTCCCCAAAAATTCATATGTTAAAACTTTACCCATGAATGTGATAGCATTAAGAGGTGAAGCGTTTGAGAGGTAATTAGAATTAGATGAAGTCATAAGGATGGAGCCCTTATCATGAGATTGGTGCCCTTATAAGAGTCATAAGAGAGCTTGCTTCCTCTCTCTGCTCTCTGCCATGAAGATTCAATGAGAGGTCAGCAGTCTGCAACTGGAAACAGGGCTCTGACCAAAACACAACAATTTTGGCATCCTGATCTTGGACTTCCAGCCTCCAGAACTTTGAGAAATAAATTTCTATTGTTTGTAAACCACTCAGTCTAAAATACTTTGTTATATCAATGTGAACTAAGATAAGTGTTATGTACTCATTTATTAATATGTGAACCAAATATACTAGATATTAACTTTGTAAATAGAGCTGATAATTTCAACAAACATTTTAACTTTCATCTTTGAAAAGAATTATTGTGCAGCTTTTATATTTAAACCCTGTAATACAAAGATTGATAATAATAATAATAATATCTGTATTTAAGGTGCTCATTGTCTAGTGGTTACAAGACCAACATATTTTTATCATTTGGTATGAGCTAAGAAAATGCAGATGTAAGTGATAAGCATTTGCAATATTCTGTATAAGCAAAAACAAAATAATTTAGATTAAAATTCTGAATCAGAGGGATGTAGAAAATAATAGAAATAGATTTGGAGTGGAGGTCAATAAATAAAGGCATAGAAAAATAAGAATGAAAGTTGATACATTTATTCATCTACTTATTCAACTGCAAATATATTTAAAATATATTTAAAACGCACCAGGCATTAAGTTCAGTGTTTTAATAAATTTGTCCCCAGGACCATTATGGGGCTTTGACAAGAAAGTGGTTTATAGACATCAATGTAAAGATGAGTCAGGCTGAATAACGCAGAACAAAGCAGGCAGCCTGATAATTGTCTCCACCTTCAAATTCTGCATTACCCTAAAAGATCAGAATCAGACCACTTTAGGAATCACTTTAGTGCTGCTCCCTATGCCAATTACATCAACTTTGATAAAGCATAGGTCATTTATTCTCTGTGTACCTCAATGTTTTCATATTTTAAATAAGTCTTATATTTTTTCCCCAGGATTGTTAGTTAATTTAGGTTAAAGAATATTGTAAAAACTCATAGAAAAAGGAAGCTCAGACAAACCAATCAAGATAAAACAAAAAACAATAAAAATAAATACATAATACCTAGGCATATCATTTCCAAACCACAGAAA
Source organism: Eidolon dupreanum (assembly GCA_028627145.1). Lineage (NCBI taxonomy): Eukaryota > Metazoa > Chordata > Mammalia > Chiroptera > Pteropodidae > Eidolon > Eidolon dupreanum. Next base: position 94,312,136 of record CM053507.1, read on the forward strand.
ATCGAAGATATAGAAAATCAAGAATAAAGAAAAACCATCTCACCTGTAGAGGAACAAATACAAAAATCACATTCAACCTCTCAGAAACTATTCAAGCAAGAAAAGAGTGAAGTAAAATATTTAATGTTGAGAGAAAAAAAAATAAATACAGAATTCTGTAAGCTGTGAAATTATCCTTCAAATGTGATGAAGAACAAAGATGTTCTCAAACAAAAAAATGAGAAAATTTGTTACCAGCAGACTAGCCTCGCAAGAAATGTTAAAAGCAGTTTTTTTTAGAGAAAGAAAATATATAGGTCAGAAACTTTAATCTACATAAAGAAAGGAAGAACATAGAAAAAGAAATAAATAAAGGTAAAATTAGAACATTTATATTTTTTATTCTTAAATGATACAATAGTTAACAGTTTGTTCAAAATAATAAAATTGTATTTGATCATGCATACTATGTATTTATCATATATATACACACTTATGTATGCTTATATATAAGTGCAATCAATGACGCCAATGATACAGGAGATGGGAGAAAGAAATTAGGCTTACTTCATTATAGTGAAGTGATACAGTGCTATTTAAAAGTAGATTTAGAGTCACTGTATATGAAGATTGTAAAATCTAGGGTAATGACAAAAAAATTAAAATAAGTACAACTAATATTCTAAGAAAAAGGAGAAAAATAGAATGATACAAAATGTTTGATTAAAACCACAAAAAAGGAAAGAAAGAGTGGAAAACAAAAATAGAAACTCAGAATAAGGGACACAAATAGAATATAATAACTGATAATGTAGATATTAATCCAACTATATTAATAATCACTTTGAATGTCAATGGCCTAAAGGCATCAATTAAGAGAGAATTGATCAAAACGCTGTCTGCAAGAAATGAACTCTAAATATAAAGATAAATATAGATTAAAAGTAAATGGAGAAAAATATACAAAGCAAACAGTAATCAAAAGAAAGTAGGAGTAAATACATTAATTTCAGACAGATCAAACTTTAAAGGAAAATTATTAGAGCTAAAAAAAGGGCTTTAATAATTATAAAGGGGTAAATTCTCCACGGAGACACAATTTTTATGTATGCACCTAACAACAAAGTGCCCAACTACATACATGAAGCAAAAACTGATGGAACTGCAAGAAGAAATAGATGAATCTGCTCTCATAGTTGGAGACTTCAATGCTCCTCTCTCTATGGACATATCCAGCAAGTATAAAAATAGTAAGGACATAACTGACCTCAACAACACTATCAATTAACTGAATATAATGGATACCTATAGACTACTTTATTTAATGACAGCAGAATACACATTTATCTCAAGCTCACATGAAACATTCACCAAGATAGACCACATTCTGGGCTGCAAAGCATACCTTAATAATTTAAAAGAATAGAAATCATATACTGTCTGCTCTCAGACCACAATGGAATTAAACTAGAAATCAACACAAGCAAGCTAACGGGAAAATCCCAAAATACATGGAGATTAAATAACACACTACTAAATAACACATGGGTAAGAAATATCTCAAGAGAAATTAAAATCTATTTTGAAGTAGATGAAAAAAAAAACATGACATTAAAATCTGGATGCAACAAAAGGAAAATTTAGAGGAAAACTTATAACATTGAATGCATATATTTAAAAAAATATCTAAAATCAATTATTTAAGTTTTTACCTTAAGAAACTAGAAAAGAAGATCCAAAGTAAGCAGAAGAAAAGAAATAATAAGAATTGGAGCAGAAATCTATAAAATTGAAAACAGGAAATTAATAGAGAAAATCAATAAAAACAAAAGCTGGTTCTTAAAAAGATCAATATTGTTGGAAAATAATAAAGTCAGGGAACTGATGCTACCCGACTTTAAGACTTACTATAAGACTTACTGTAAAGCTAAAGTAACCAAGACAATGTGATATTGGTGAAAAAATAGACAATAGATTAATAAAACAGAATAGAGATCCCAAAAATAGACCCCCATACATACAATCCACTGATCTCTGACAAAGTGGCAAAAGCTATACAATGGAGGAAAGAGAGTCTCTTCGATAAACGGTGCTGGAACAATTAAATATCTATATGCAAAAAAAAAAAAAAAAAAAAAACCTACATGAATCTAGATACAAACTTACACTCGTCACAAAAAATTTCTCTAAATGGATCATAGGCCTAAATGTAAAATGCAAACTTATAAAACTAGAAGATAACATAGGAGAAAATTTAGATAACCTTGGGTATAGTTATGTCTTTTTAGAAATAACACCAAAGACATGATCTATACAATAATTAGAATTAATTAATGTTAATTGAAGGTGGACTTCATTAAAATAAAAAACTTCTCTGTGAAAGGCAACATTGAAAGAATTAGAAGACAAGCCAAAGATTGGGAGAAAATATTTACAAAAGACATGTTTGATAAAAAATTGTTACCCAAAATATACAAAGAACACTTAAAACTCAATAATAAGAAAATAAGCAACTCAATTAAAAAAAAGGGCAAAAAGTTTTAAAAGATGCTTTGTCAAAAAAGATATAGAGATGGCAAATAAGCATATGAAAAGAAGGCCTGTAGTCATATGTCATCAGGGAAATGAAAATTAAAGCAACAATGAGATACCATTATATGCCAATTAGAATGGCCAAAATCCGGAACACTAACACCAAATACTTGTAAGAAATGTGGAGCAACAGGATTTCTCATTTATTGCTAATCTGAATGCAAAATGGTACAGTCACTTTGGAAGAAAGTTTAACTGTTTCTTACAAAACTAAACATATTCTTACCACATGATTCAGAAATTGCACCCCTGGTATATTTACTCAAGGAGTTGAAAATATATGTCCACATAAAAATTTGTACATGATGTTTCTAAAAACTTTGTTCACAATTGCCCAAACTTGAAAAAAGCCAAGAGTTGTCCATCAGTAGGTGAATGGATAAACAAACTGGTAGTCTTTATAATGAAATATTATTCAGAGCTAAAAAGAAATGAGTTATTAAGTCACGAAAAGACAAAGGACATTAAATACATATTAATAAGTGAAATAAGTTAATTTGAAAAGGCTACATACTATGTGACTCCAATTATATGACATTGTAGAAAAAGTAAAAGTGGAAAAAAAAAGAGAAACTACTTTCATAAAATTAAAAACTTTTGTGATTCAAAGGACAAAATTCAGAAATTTAAATGACAGCTTATAGAACAGGATAATTTACTTGTGAATCATATCCCTGATAAGGGACTTGCATCCAGAGTATATAAAGAAATCCTGCAACTCAACAAAAAAAGATACATAATTAAAAAATGGGCAAAATATTCAAATATACACTTCTCTCAATAAGATATTCAAATGACCAATAAGAACATAAAAAGGTTTTTAACATTATTTGTCATTACGGAAATGAAATAAAAATCACAATTAGTTACTACTTCACACTTCTGATGACCATATGATGACTTTTAAAAAGATGAATATCAAGTGTTGGTGAGTATGTCGAGAAATCGTACATTGCTGGAGAGGATGTAAAATTTTGCAACTGCTTTAGAAAACAGTTTGACAGTTCTTGAAATAGTTAAACATTGCCTTAATATGTAACCCAGAAATTTCACTCCCAAGTATATAGCCAAGAGAATTGAAAACATGTTTATAAAAAACTAGTACATGAATGTTCACAGCAGCAATATTCATAATAGCCAAGAAGTGAAAAATCAACCCAAATGCTCATCAATTGATGAATGTGCAAACAACATGTGATACGTGACCATAATGGAATATTATTTATCCACAGAAAGGATGAAGTTACAGATATGTGCTATGATATTGATATGCCTTAATGACATTATACATGCTAAATGGAAGAGGACAAACAACAAAAAAGGCCATATGTTGTATAATTCCATTAATATGAAATGCCCACAAGAAGAAAATCTTAAAGACAGGGGACCTCTTTATGTCCTTCCTCCAACCCTAGCAACCAAAAATCAAATCAAGTCTCTTTTTCCACTGATCTGTGTTGAAAAACCCATTGTATACTCTATAAGATAATATAATGGCAGATACTTATCAATATTTACTCATCAAAATCCATAAAATGTACAATACCAAAAATGAACTCTAATGTAAACCATGGATGTAAGTTAATGATGATGTGCCAATGTAGGTTCATCAATTACAAGTGTACCACTATGATAAGAGATGGTGATGGTACATGTGTGAGGCAGGGGTATATATGGAAACTCTGTATTTTCTGCTCAATTTTAATGTTAACCCCAAACTACTTAAAAAAAAAAAGTTTATTAGAAAAACAACCTACATTGTATTTGACCATGAAGATTACCTCCCTATGAACATAGCTAGACATTCTCAAAGGCTTACCACCCATTGATTGATTACCTAATCACATTTTTATGATTTCTAAGGTCTCAATATATGCTAATTTCTTTGTATATATTTTTTAAATTATTTATTATTTATTATTATTTATGCCAACAGCACCTGGTCTTCCTAGGTGGTCTCTCATCCAAATACTAACCAGGCCCTACCCTGTTTAGCTTCCAAGATCAGACATTGGGCTTGTTCAGGGTGGCATGGCCATAGACCATGGACCATGGCTCCACTGGGGCATGAACCTAGGACCTTCTGCATGTAAAGCAGACATGCTAACTGTTACGTTATGGAACAACATCCTGCACATATTTTTAAAGTCTATTACCACATTAAAATAATTTCTACATTATATTTTATATTCATTTTTATCTAAATCCTTAAAATAGATGAGATATAGAAAAAAATAAACATGAGCATCTTCTAAGCTTATGTTATTTTTCAAATAAAAAGAATGAGAGATAGCTTTGTCCAGGAAAAGAAAAAAAGCAATATTTAACATTAATCCCCAAATTCATATATTTTCACACAAATACTGTTTATAAAAAAATTTATTATTTAATATTAGTAAAATTTTAAAAGTTGAACCTTTTGTTCTAGATCTCTTCAGTATCCATCATTATTTTCTTTAACTATCAGGTGCTAATTTTAATTTGCAAGTTATTTTCTACCAAGAATGTAATCTGCAAAACTATAACTAAATCATGAAGAACAAAACAAAGTTTTACATATCCTAAAGTATCAATCTATTTTTTTAAATTTATTTCAATAATGCTTCTCTGGAAAATTACCAAAACTTTCCCAGCTTACTGCTGCTAAGTCTCATAAATGTTATAAATTATATTATATCTACAATTAGGTCAAATTACTGCTATCACCTAACCTTTTAATCCAAGAATGGGTAGAAGTTTCTGACAGGAAAATGCAAAGTAAATTTTAATTCAAAAAAATCAATATGGTTAATAATTTAAACGGCTATTTATATAACTGAAGATTATGATTCACATTAGTCATTTTTTTAATATTATAGAAATATAACATTGTTCTTATTGGAAATAACAACACTTAAAAGCAGCCAGGCTGCTGTGTTTAAAGTGAGGCTATGTGTAGGCATTTATAGACTTTTCAGCTCTGTCTCCCCTCAATCCCTGAGAAGCTCCCTAAATTACATAGACAGGACCCTGAACATCGAGTTAGATATTCCAAAATCATTGATATTCAAAACAAAATTTTAGTCAGATTTCTCCTGTGGGAAAAGGGTTATCATCAGCCTTTCTCTTTCCTCCCTGTGTTGATTAGGAATGGCTTCAGCTTTAAGTAAACAAACAAAAAAAAATAGCTTTATTTAGTAAACTATTAATTAATAAATAAATAAATAGTTTATATCAAAAGCACTTTCCCCCATAAATATGGAGAATGGATATAAGCAGTTGCCTGTGCTAGTTCAGCTGCCCAAAGATGCCGTTAATAATTCAAACTATGTCTGACTTTCAGTTTCAAAATTCTTGGCCATATGCAAGGCAGGAGTAAGGGAAAGGTTGAAGATCTTTTTTTTAGGTAGAGTTAAGGTTATTTTTGTTTTTCCAGGAATGAAAGCCTCAGTTTCACCCTATAAACTTCTTTCATATTCTTGTCTCTGCCTATTTCTTTTCTGCCTCCACATATCTGGCTATACTTGGTATTAGGGGATTCAGTGGAATGGAACTATGATTACTGTCAGTGGCTTGACCTAAACATGCTCACCCTGTGCCTTCTCACATGTTTCCTCTAATTAGAATGTTTCTTCAGATTCCCTTTCTAGTTTCAATCTCAGCATAGATGGTACCTTCCTCTGGCAATCTCTGATCACTTTCCCTCCTCCAGATTAGATTAGGCTCCTTGAGTCTTCTTTCTACATTCTTACAACTCCCTGAAAGTAGGGATGGTGACTTTCGTTTTCACTGCTGCATACCCACTATTGCAGACTCCACTTCCATTATTCTACTGCCTTTTTGAGAACTGTTTCTGAATGCACGAGGGTTCTCTTTTCTCCAAATCATCAATGACACTTGTTTTTTGATTTATCGATGCTAGCCATTCAGGCAGGTGTGAGGTGATTTCTCCTTGAGGTTTTAATTCGCATTTCTCTGATAAATAGTGATCTTGCACATCTTTTCATATGTCTATTGGCTGTCTGTTTTTTCTCTTTGGAGAAATATCTACTCAGGTCTTCTGCCCTTTTTTTAAGTGGATTGTGTTTTTGTTGTTGAGTTGAATGAGTTCTTTATATTCCTTTGGTTTCATAGAGGAAGTAATTTATATCATACAATGCTTGATATTAAAAAGTAAAAATTTTCATGTCATATATTGGTTTACTCACACATTAATCCTAACATATAAGTAATGAACAGTACAAGAAATAACATGAATATTAGCTTCAGTAGATTGGGAGTGAATAAAGTACAGATATCTAAACTGTAGACTTCAGCATTTACCAAATCTCTCGAAACTGCATTTTCTTCACCAGAAAATGAAGATACTTGATTAGCTTCTGAGGATTAAATGAGTTAATACATAACTTCTAGCATGTTCTAAAACTGATTACATATTAATTATCTTTATGTATCTACTGTTGAATAACAAAAAGTAAATTCCCTTTATATAGTCAAAATGTATTCAATAGCTGTTGGACTACATCACAATTGTACAGCCAGTTATGGTTTACATATTTATAGGATTAATTTTACTTGATCTGCACAACATAAATTGTGAAGCTCAAATATTAAATTATCATCATGAAGGAACAAAACACATATAACAAATTTCTGTGTGGAATTATAAATTTGCTGTAGATTATGACATATATCTAAAAATGATAAACACAACATAAAACAGAACAAGAGAAATAGTATAAACGAAGAAACCCAGAAGTCCTGAAGAAGGTGATATTATGTCTTGATTAGCTACAAAGATCTTTAAGAGGAACAGTGAATAACATTACCATTCTCCATCCTAGTGAGCTTTAGATAGTTTCCGTTTTTGTTTGTTTGCTTAGAATGCCTAGAAGTCATGTATACTTATGTTGTGGGTGACCAGGAGGATGCAAACTAGTTCAGGGATTAGCTAATAATAACATAACTATTTTGTAACAAAATGTAAACCTCAAATTATAACTCTGATGTACAGTGTATGTTACTGTATAAATAAAACCATGAATGTAAGCCATATATGGCTCTCTGAGGCCAAACAGATGTTGGAACATGGGTTTGAAAGATTTCCAAAGAAGAAAATATATGGCTTAAGCTTCTTAAAATGGCAAATAAAGGAGATTTAGTGTCATTCACTGATTTGGTGCTCATCCTGCACAGAGAGCACAACACAGTATAGAACAGAATTTTGAAGGAGATGACGACATGAAGAACTTCTTGGAAAATCTATAAATTAATATAAAACAGAAAAAAAGGACACAAAAAATATATGTATACCTATTTGTTTTTTGGCGTAAATATCAGGAACATGTAAATGAGTACACTTTTGTTCTTAGTTCTTCATAGACATGGTGATATTGAAACATATCTCAGAGTCATCTGCACTTAGGAAGACTACCTAAAGGAGGTGAAGTATGGGGGCAGGTATTTAGATCACCTTCAGAAACTCTAGTATGAATGGCTACAGTGATTTAGCTGATTTCTTTAAAATGTCTTTGCTGCTTCTCAGGCTAGTTAGAGAGATTGTACTGTGTTTGTTTGTACCATCCCCACATTTCCTAATTGCAGCAGGAAAGAAACAAGACAGAACATTTTGTTATTTAAAGTTCAGATTGGAAAATTATGACGAAAGCCAATATTTTTTGAAATTTAAAAAAAAAAGGCAAAATAGTTGATGAGAAGGGAAAACCTCTAAATCTGTTCATCTGTAGAATCCTTGAGGGATGAAAGACCAAAAGAGTAAATCTGGTTCTAAAAAAAAATTTGTCACTAATGTGAATGTTAAATCTCTTTATCCCTGGAGACTACTTCTATTGCAGCTATTTCATTGCAAAAAGGACTTTAATTCGGACATGTCTAATTATACTATAGGTTAATTCTATTAACTAGAAAATGTCTAAAATACTTTAACTTTTCTGACTATTAAATAAGTTTAAGTGGTCTAAACGAATTGCTAATGATTGCCTTTCATTGCAAAGTAGAAACTATTTGATAAATCTGCTCTTTCTTCTGAAACACTGGGACAAAGCCTTGATTTTGAGGGCAATAACAATTTATTGCAATTACCCTTAATGCATAATAAAGATAGTAGTATTATGTATAGGCTGTATTATTTCACAATTGCTTTTTTTGCTATTGTCATCTTTATGCGTAGCCTCAAAGAGCCTGTTATTAGTTATAAAATAGATAATAATAAAATAAATGAGCTTCCTTACTCATAAATGCAAGAAAGACTCATTTGCAGTGTTGATGGAGTCAGAGGAGACATTTTTTCATTTAGGCCATCTGGTTATAATAGACAAATACAGCTTTTCTATACATAGTGTGTGGATTTTCTGAACGTGGTTATTTTTCTTTTTTAAAGTATAGGTATTTGTCTAGACACACTAGAACAATTAGAACAGTAATGACTCATTATAGTTGTTTGTTCTGGCTCTGCCTGACCATTTAATGAACCTTTATCTGTATATAGAAGAATGTGCTAGTCCATTACTACCCCTTCTCTCACACCACTGGAAATTTCCCATTCAATGTTTAATTTGGTGTTTCTTATTCAGTGTTTAATAAGAGTTTGACATAGTGCAAAACATTGGAAATAAAAATGCCAATAAAACATAGTGCCTTATCTCAAGGACTTTACAACTTTTTAAATGAGAGACCTGAACACAAATGATTGTGATATGGGAGTACACACGATATGCAACTGGCTATGCTGACATTGCCTTGCAATTGGAACCTATGTATTCATGACTAGTTCCAGGAAAACAACTCAATTTAGAATAAAGAAGGGTTAAAATATTCATTGAACAGGATTATTTGACCACGCTATTTGAGATGCAGATTGGGCAAAAAATTGAAAGATTACATGTAAATTCATGACTTTAACATGCATGTACAAGAAAAGGGCTGCAGAAATAATAATCAATTGCAAGTAGAAAATGGGTATGTAGAATATTTAGGACTGAAGGTCAAATGATGAGTTTAACAAGAGAGAAGGAGGATGTGATATATGATATAACCTGGTAATTGAAGAGGAACCACAAGGGAATCTATAAAAGTGATTAACAGTCATAAAGGGAAGGGAGACAAAATAAAGGAGGAAGGGATTAAGAAAAGTGCTTTTCATTGACAAAATATGGAATTACTAGAATACATTTAAATAATTTTATGCAGGAAGTATGGCCTATCCACTACCTAGTCATAACTCTCTGGTACGTCTATCTTACAAAAATGACAGTATGCAAAAATTCTATCACACAGCAAATGTGAAACCTTAATCCTATTTCGCATCCCTCCTTGATTTGCATCCCTCTCTTCATTATCCTTCTTACAATGCTAACATAGATGTGAAGACTGTAGCTCCTAGCTCTGCCCTAACTCAGAAATGGATAGCAAAATTGTAAACAAACAAACAAAACCTAATGAATAGAGTGGAGTACCTCAAGTGGAGTAGAATAGTGTAGAGTACCTCAAGGTGTGGAAGTGTGAAAAGGAAAGGGAAGGACTGTTCCGAGGACCTCTGGTTCCACAACAAGTTTTAAGCACTAGATGACATGTGGGAAGAACAACTGAGAGATAAAAACTGCAAGTATTATGTGAGAGTTTGTGGGGGGAAAGTTGTTAAAGAAGAAAGAAAAGAATTAAATGTATAAAGATGTATAGGAAAATAAAAATCATGCACTGGAAATGATTAGTACCCTTGCCTCAGGATTAACATGCATGTGGTAATTTGTTCACGCCATCAACAATCATCACATATAAAGTTTCAGTGCAATAGGTACAATGCCGTACATATATAACTTCTGGAATCCTCTTGACAACACATTAATTCATTATTTATGCATTTCTAGATATTCTTTCCATTATCTGCAAATTATGTGGATCTGCTTCCTCCTTTATTGGCTTTCTAGTTAAGAGTGTCACCCATGACTGTGGTTTCAGTTTTCAACTGTATCCCTGTGACCACCTTTACACCATCACCACCACCACCACCACTACCACATTTAGACAAGTTGTTTAAATTCAGTTCAGACTACTTGTCTTAGCTTCCAACCTGTATATACAAATGCTTACTTAGATCTCATCATTTGAGTGACTCAAAAGGAACTGAACTTAGCATATATATAATGAAACTCATCAATTTCTTATCAAACCTAGTAAATTCCAGTTTTTCCTAATTCAATGAAAAAATCCAAATGGTTTTATAAAATTGAAACCTAGACACCCTGAAACATATAATTGCCTATATGGATAGGTTAATATATTACTTAAAATTTTACTAGCTAACACTGACATAGTGCTTGATAAATGACAGGTACTTTTAAAAAGGCATATATTAACCTATTTAATCTTTATAACAACAAAAAAAGTGAGTTCTTTTTTTTTTTTTTTTTTTTTTTACAGATAGGAAGATGGACACATATAGAGTTTTAATAACTTGCCCAAGATTACATGATTAGTAAGTGTTACAGCTGGTGTTCATATCTGTGAGATCTGAATGAAGCCTCCATGTTTTTGCTCAGTACACTCTACTGCCTTCCCTACAAAGAATAGTGACTAACATTTGTTAACTGGTTACTCTCTACTAGGCATTAAACTAAGTGTCTGATAGATATTATTTCTTTAAACTTAACATCAACCTAATAGAGAGTATTTATAATTATTCATGTTTTACAGGTGAAGACATCAAGGTACACAGTGGTTAGATAATTTTCACAACAGTACTTAACTAGTCAGTTGTTGTACTCAAATTTGTTATTTGACGTTCTCATTCCAGATCCCACTCTTAACAACCAACATGTGTGGTACTTCACAATCCCTATTTTTAAAAAAGAATAAAAACAGCCCAGTTTTTAGTCAGAGGAAATTGAATTTTTGAAAACTAAAAAAGCATTTTTTATGCATAAGGAAAGGTTCTGTCTCTTTAAGTACATTATTAAATACGGCAAGCAAATTTAAATTAAACTTTAGTTCTACTTTGACCTTGCTATTTAAATTCACATAATGCTCAAGTGTTTTTAATCATGTCCCTGCACAGCCTTATTCTGAAGAAATTGAGGTTTCCATTGACCAAAATTAAATAATAAATTATTTTGGTAAATTTCTTTAAATTTTCAGCATTATTTTATTTCTAAAACATCAACTTTTATCTCCAAAGGGTTTGGCTACTTTGGAATCAAATATTTATCTGAATTTTGGAACATAAAGTTATGCTTTTAGTATTTTCCTCTAACTTGTTCTTTTAGTAAAATAAAATTGTGTAAGTCCCTCTCCACTCCATACATTGAAAAGTAAATCACAGTGTTATATCACCTTGGGAGCGTATTTTATTTGAGTAATAATCATTTCCTTTGACAACATATGCCATCCTATTTTTTATAAAAATAATTACCAACAGCTCATAAAAAGTTTCCAAATATATAATAATCATCAGAGATTTTTTTAAAGATTTTTTCCATTTTTTCCTAATTTTTATAAATAGAGATCAAAAATATATATAAATCTCATTTACAGGATGTTTTAACAATGAAAACTAGTACATAGTTACTTCAAAATATACAGCTTTTATTTGGGGAGATTATAAATTAAAAACGTACTTCCAAATTTGCTACTCATCATTTTTTTCTGATTGAAATATTAATTTTTAATATTCTACAAGAATCTCCTGTGGTAGAGTTAAAACACAGGCCATTTTAGAAGACAGGTATTTAACTTTTAGAATTGTAGTGACGCCTTGAGTCTTCTAAGATAGCATCTCTGGATTTTGATTATGTTGAAAATCAACTCATGATGCTAACATGAATCTGCTTACTTGCATAGCTGAAGAAAAAGGAATTTGGAATATTTTTGCAGTGATGATCAGTTTTGTTTTCAAAAGAATGCCTAACAGGAAGAGCAGCTCAGTCGACAATGCTCAAATCCAAATTAAGTCCTTTGTTATTTAATTAGCTGTCTCAGATACTAAGACTGCCACCAAGAGACACATCAAAAGGAATAGTCTTTGCTCTCCCTCAGCCACTTGTTTCTACTTTAGTAGCCCTAATGTAGAAAAAGGGGGAAAAAAGGACACACCTCAGGTCTCCAGGTGTTATCCAAAAGGGAAAAAGAGTGGTAATCAATGCCCTCCCCTCTAATTTATTTATCTTCTTTATGATTTAGACATATCCTTTCCTCCATTCAAAGAGGTTCCTTGGTAATTTGTAAAATGCAAAGCAAGAAAAAGTTAGTTCTTAAACTCTCAAAGACCTCAGGTGCCATAATATCAAAAGGTCCTTTCTGGTGCCCTGGAGAAATTCTAGAGGGTGATTGATTGCTCCTGTCCTCATCTAGGAAGATGGACAGTTAGTGAGCTCTTAGCCTTTGAGAGAATCGAGTCTATTAAAAGTTCTAACATTTATATAATTCCTTTCATTCCTTTCATCCTCGAAGTGTTTTTCAAACATTAAACTAATTAAGTGAAAGCAATTTGTGAAATAAGGCGTACTTATAAACAACTGCCTGTCATTGGCAAGAAATACTTGTTCTTGTTTGTTTGTTTATTATTTCATTACTAGGCTTTTGGGAGGCTTTTTAATTTTAATAGCATTATTCAAGACAACAAGGCCACAGGAATGGAAATGCCTCATGGTAAAGTCACCCATTCACTATGCTATAAAATGACTCTAATTCACCCCAACACCTACTCCACACACAACTTAATTCATTTGATATGAAGAATTGTAGGAGATTTAGCTGAAGAAACTAGACAGTTCTTTAAAATAATAAAAATCCACTTAATCTTATCTCTTTTTATTCTTAATACTTTATAGAAAAAATCGATAAGCTTGGATTCTATAGGCAGACTGTTATATTAATTTGTTTAAAAAATCTAAAACCTCAAACCTTTCTTTATAAAATGCTAACTAAATAGGCTACTAGGAAAAGTAGATTAATAGGGAGTTTCATAAGGAAACTTTACATGATATGCAAAATTTTTCAAGAGCTGAAATGTTTCTTAAAAAATTAAAAGATCACAGCTCCAAATGGTACTCTTAATTTATCATGTTTCCAAGATTAAAATGTGTATACCATTGCCTTACTGAGAAGAAATGGGGGAAAAGGCTGAGATAAAATAGATATGTTTAAGTTACTCTCTGAAAATCCATTCAAGAGAAAGCATTTTACTTATAAATTTAGAAAGGTTTTGAAACTATCTTTTTCAAGCAACATGTGAAATTTTCAAGTGATTAAAGTAACTGCCCTGCCAACTTGTACTGAATAAGATACTAAAATTCTTATATGATGTGCTGATCTTGGGGGGAAACCTGCACAAACAGCTAATGAAGAGTTGGAATATTTTAAGACATACCTACCTGGTTTTTGAAACACGTGACCTTAGTTAATATCTAATTAATAATTCTAACTCATAGTGATAAGTGGGCAGTCTTAACATTTTGAATGGGAGGAGAATTAATACAATAAAATCCCACTCCAAAGTCCTTTCAGTAATATATCTGCTTACATTGGGAGTCAAAGAAATCATTTTAATCAAAGGAGCATTGACATGTAGAGTAGAATTTTATATCTGAAAGAAGTGAAGTGTCCAATTTCCTCATTACATAACTGAAGAAATAAATTCTAAAAGTTTAGGTATTAGCAAACTCAAATAGCAACTTTGTAATACAAGCTAGAACACGATTATGCCTGGTGATCTTTCTACCTCATAGGCTGCTCTCAATCTAATTTGAGAAGCCTGCAAAACCGACACTGTTCCAGCATATTTTGCTATGATACTGAAGTATTTGTATATGAAGACTTGCTAATTGGCATAATGTCTCCTATCTTTAGTTTTATTGTGTTGTAAAAGAGGGGATTATTTGTCAGTTCAGAATTTTCTCTTTGCTAGTTTCTGAAAGTTGCTGATATTTTATCTGTGCTGAAGTTTTGTTTGGCCATGATTTTCTTAGCCTCTGATGAATACACCTCTGTTAACAATGAATCAGAAGTTCTTACCCTATTGCGTGTCATTGACTATTAGTAATCTATTGAAAGATGAGGAGCTTTCTCAAAACGATGACTTTAAATGCCTAAAATAAATTACATGATCACAAAAGAAAAAAATTATATTGAAAAGCAACTATCAATATATTATTAACAGGAACTTGCTATAGTAGTATAAGTGTTTCTTTATTAATATATAACAATACAGTTATAATAATTATCATGCTTTTTTAAGTAATAATAAATGCAAATTATTTAGCTATGTGCAACAACCTGTAACTGATATAAAAGTATCTATGATTTCTAATGGTAACATTCACAGGGACTGTTACCTATTATGATTTGTTGCCTATATTAATAATCAAAAGAAAGTATAAATTTAACTTAAAGATTGCTAAAAAAAAAGATTTGATTTTTTTCCCATCAAAATCACGTACCCTCTGTAGTCTGACCTCGTGAACTCAAAGGTGCTCATAGATTCAAAACCCTTTTTTTGGTTGGTTTACATTTTAGATCAGTGGTCCCCAACCTTTTTGACACTAGGGACTGGTTTTGTGGAAGACAATTTTTCCACAGGCCAGTGTGGGTGGGGGATAGTTTCGGGATGATTCAAGCACATTATATTTATTGTGCACTTTATTTCTATTATTATTACATTGTAATATATAATGAAATATTTACACAACTCACCATATTGCAGAATCAGTGGGAGCCCTGAGCTTGTTTTCTTGCAACTACATGGTTCCATCTGAGGGTGATGGGAGACAGTGACACACAAAGTGTGTTGCTTATGTCAAGTCTACTTTGTAATCTCGTTTTGGTTGCTGTCACTACAGAAAACCCTGCTTCACAAAGATAGGATGCTGGAAATGGAAGCAGCCTTTTCTGTGCTTTGGTGGCAATCTCACGATATTTCACCTTGACTTTAATCCAGAACATATGGAGATTTGAAGTTGTCTCAAACATACTTTTAAGGTCACCATCATTTGCAATCTCAAGCCGTTGATCCTCTGCTTGGTTTATTAATATAGGCAAAGTCTATTCACCTGGCTTATTCACAAATGGGTCGCAGATTCATTCCTCCCCAGTCTGGGGGGCTTTTGTGGTTGGGCAGTAATGCTCAAACTCTTTTGAAAGCTGAGATAGGTGATCATGCACCAGCTGGAAGAAAGAAGGCCCTGGCTCAGTCTCTTTCAAAATCTCTGCTAATGTTTGAAACACGTCAAAATCTTAGTGTTCACTCATCACCTTCATAATTCCAGTTTGTCTCTGAATGCAGCAACTTTATCTGCCTACTGGAACACAGTTGTCATTCTCCCCTGAAGTGACAGATTGTGTTGGTTAAGCAGGTTGAATATATCACACAAATAAGCAAGTTTTGCGACCCATTCTTTGTCACTGAAATGTGCTGCCAGTGGTGACTGTTTTTCTAAAAGAAATCTCTGGAACAGCTCTCATAACTCAAAAATTCCAGCCAGTGATCTACCTTTAGAAAACCATTTCACTTCTGTGTATAAAAGAGAAGATGTGTGTGTTCTCCATCCATCTCCTCACAGAGCTGCACTAAAAGATGTGAGTTAAGGGCATGTACTTTAATGTGGCTCATCATTTTAATTACATCTTGCAAAACATTGTTAAGTTCAGGTAATATTTCTTAGCTAGCTAGCATTTCTCTATGGATGACACAGTACATAAACTCATTCAGAAGTGACCTCTTTGACCAGAGTAGTGAAACTAGAAAGCCTTCCAGTCATGGCAGACGCTTTGTCCATGCATATACTGACCCAAAATGACCAATTCAATTTTCCTGATATGTAATCATTCAAAGACTTGAATAGTGCTGCAGCTGTGGTGTTGGTTGGCAACAAAAATACACATAACATATCCTTATGTACATCCTCCTGAAAAATATATCGCACAAAAACAAACATTGTTGCCTTGTTGACAACATTGTTAGACTGGTCAATCTGGATTATGTTCCATGGTGACTCATTGATCCTGTCTAATAATTATGCCTCAATATCATCTGCTATTTCATCTATTCGTCTAGTGATGGTGCTAGCCAAAAGAGGAACACATGCCACCTTTTGAACTGCAGCCTCTCCTAAAAGTTCATGACAAACGTCCTTTGTAAGAGGCAGGATCAACTCTTCGCCAGTAGTAAAGGGTTTCTTAGCTTTAGCAATGCAGTTAGTCACTAAGAATAGTGCTCTCTGTGAAGACACATTTGATGAAGTGGTGGCCTTCGATAATTGTTTCTGCTCTTTGTGTTCATATTTTTTTTCTTTTGAAAAACTTTAAAGGCTTGTCTTTTAATGCAGGTCTCCATGTGGCGAAGTAGCTTTGATGGTTTCATGACTTGGTCAGATAGCCTGTCACCACATATTATACAAAGCAGGCTTGAAGAATGTGAATCACCTATTGTAATAAACCTGTAATTTAAGTAGGACTCTTGGTATTTTCTTTTTTTGGCTGGCAGTCTCAGAGTCTTCTTTCTCATCATTGGGTCTTTCCCCCTTTTCTAAAAAGCTCTCCAGTGACATTTATTTTTTTACTCATTTTGGCCAGGGTTAACTTGTGGTCTTACCAAAGCTGTGACTGAGACAAATGAGCAGTGCAGGGAAGAGGCACAGACAGAAGTGATAAATAAAATAATGGGTGGGCTGCGCACGGACTATAAAAAGTGTCAGATTCTGACTTAAAGCCTGCCACCAGATGCAGCTGTACAATTGAAGTACATCAACTCACTTGCCACTATAAAGCCTGCCACCAGATGCAGCTTAATTGTCACTTGCCACTTGCTGATAGGGTTTTGATATAAGTCCGCAAGCAATTGATTTATTATGGTCTCTGTGTAGTCAGACCTTTCTGCTAATGTTAATCTATATTTGCAGCTACTCTCCAGTGTTAGTGTCACTGCCTCAGCTCCACCTGAGATCATCAGGCATTAGAGTCTCAGAAGGAGTGCAACCTAGATCCCTCACATGCGCATTTCACAGCAGGCTTCGAGCTCCTATGAGACTAATGCCTGATGACCTGAGGTGGAGCTAAGGCGGTAATCCTAGCACTGAGGAGTGGCTGCAAATACAGATGAAGCTTCGCTCCCTCACCACTTACCTCCTGCTATGCAGCCCCATTCCCAACAGGCCATGGATCAGAACCCATTTCAGATAACCCCATTTGTCTATTTTAATCTCTTCCCTTCAGGGTCTACTCTTTATCCTATGTCCTAAGATACATCTGAAGATTTTATAACTGAACACTTTCATTCTCTAGTTCAGTTCCTGAACAATCACTGAAGATAACATCTTTGAACACCTGATCTTCCTTAACAACACTGCAGCAATTTGCTGCCAGCCTCGTTAATAGCTCAAGTGAGGAGAGATACTTTTTTGCTTTATAGGAATAGCAATATTGCTAACTAAAGCTCTTTTGAAATATGACAGCATGATAATGACAGTAGCCAATAACACTGCTAAGCTGTAATGACTTGCAATGATAAATCAGAGGTATCTGAATAGCTTAAGCTCAATATGAATCTTCACATGTGGGCCTCTTAAGATCTATACTTCCTAATCTTGACAAGACAGGACTGGGAAACTGCAAAGCCAGGCTATACTCAAGACAAATAAATACCATGTCATTAGACACTCATGCCAGGGAATGCAGATCGGTAGATTATTAAATTTGAATTAAAAGGCTATCCCCCCAAAATTTTCCTTATTTTTGTGTTTATTTTCAATGTAGATTTTTATGATAATTCAACTACTGTTTATTATTATTATCTCATTTTAATTGTGTATTTGATGCTCCCAGGACCTTGATCACTGGAATGTAATATAAATAAAATTATCTTGACACAGAAAGACTGCAGGTGGTGTTTAAATTTGTTTTTCTTGTCTCTCCATGAAATCATAAAGGTATTTAATATATTTTTCTCATTTGCTCACTTTCTTTTTCCCCTTTGACACTCAATCCAGAAAATGCCTGTAATTAACGTATTTTCAAGAACCTTGCACCTCTCTACCTAAAATATATCTTTTTAAGGTAACATAATTTGTAGACCTTTAACTGTGCAACAAAGATTTTGGTGAGATTTATTTCTCAAAATTTTGTTTTTTCCAGAGACAAAAATCTCTTTAATAAAATATACATTATATAATTATATTAATAATGCCAACAATGTCATTTTCTAATACCTTAAAAAATGAGAATGTATTTGTATATATGGCAGGTAGTAATCGTGGAAAAGACTAGAATCCAGTAATACTTTCACAGTTTACATTACCTCCCTGTGCTAAGTTTTGTGGGTACAGGAATTAAAAATATCAACTTTTACTGAGGAGTAAATTCTAACTTAACCTAAAATAGTGGAAAGAATTAACCTTGTGTTGGCTTTATGTCAAGGACTTTGCATGTGTTATTTTTATTAATTATACCTTCTCAGCTTCCCTGAGAATAGCATTATTTGCCTCAATTTTACAAATGAGACAAATGGGTTTCTCAGAGCTAGTATATGATGGAGCTAGAATTATAACTCGCAGCTTTTAGATTTAGAAGCTATGTACTTTTCCTGCACCAAATATGCCCTCTGTAGGTCAGGCGAAAGTTTCACCAGGTTAGTGTGCAGCAGCATGCAGGTTGGTGTGAAAGAACTGGAAAAGACTGACTTGAAATAAGACATCCTCCTCGTAGGGTACTATTGACTACTTTTTAAGAGAGGCATGTTGTCTGAGGAAAGCTCTATTCTGTGTAAAAAAATATCTACCTATAGGAGGTGTTTCATTTGTATCTTTTATCATTTTAACACAATTCTATAAACCCATTTCTTAAGAGCTATATTCTGTAAGAATAACAACATCAATAATAAAAATAGTAAAGCATAAGAAGAAGTTAATTCGATTGAACCAGCTGATGTATATTCATTCAAAACCTCTGTAGCTACTGTCTGAGTAGGAAAGTTATATGGACACTGAAGAATCATCACTATCCAAAGCTGATGATTTTGTTGAACTGTTAATTACTATGTCCCTAAAAGGGAAAACGTACCAATAATAGTATAATTAATGGTGGAATAGATTAATTGGTGGCTACACAGACTTGTGAACAGGGGAGGCAAATTGTCCTAGGAATGAAGAGAAAACTGACAACAACAACAACAACAACAACAACAACAACAACAAACCTAGCATAGATGGATAAATATGAGTTAGATTGAGAAAAATATAAGAGAATCTAAAAGGGTAGTTTCAACTTGATGTTAAATATTCACCTACCTCAGTGTTCAAAAGAATAGAAGTTGTTTAGGACTAAATTCCATTATTTAGAACAAAAGTAAAAAGAATTCACTGGATTGAAAGTGATACAGGAGACTATTCCACACCTGTTTACTGTGTGCATTGAGATAATAAGATAAAACCATTATTTTTAACAACTTGTATATTTTAGATACGGATTATTTCCTCCTGCTATGAAAGACACCTAAAATTGAACAATATATCAAAGCAAAAGAAAATTATATTATAATTTATGCTAAATCAGAATTTCTTCAATGGCAAATACCATGTTCCAGTCATTATGTGAATCTTTAATAATGAGTAAAATTCTTGATACATAGTAGTTACTAAGCAAATGCCAGTGTATGCAAGAATAAAAGAAAAGAGGAAAAAGGGAAGGAAGGAAGGAAGGAAGGAAGGAAGGAAGGAAGGAAGGAAGGAAGGAAGGAAGGAAGGAAGGAAAGAAGGAAGGAAGGAAGGGAGAGAAGGAGGGAGGGAAGGAGAGAGGGAAGGAGGGAGGAAGGGAGTAGGGATAGGAAGACTCTTTGAAGTCTTATTTGTTGAACACTATTTTATAAAGCCACATTGTGCAGTTCATCAAAGTGGAATCTACCACCCAGAAAATATTCTACTTGTGGTCACAGTACCACATAGTTGTTTGATGATAGGTATGAATCTAAATAATTCTCTCTGAACCTTCTTTCATACAACAGCATACTGGAAATAGTAGAAGTTTTTGGATTAAATCTCTTTAGGTTCATGTGTCCTAGAAGATACCATAAGGTTATTTACAAGAGGAAAATCAGAATAAATATAATTTATCTCTACTAAATGGGACAGATTTATTCTATCACTATCTATAAAAATGGTTTCTCAATGATCTAGGCTGCCACAGATTTAAAAGTTTAGATAGTCAAGTCCATGTAAAATTATTTATTTATTCTCATAACACTGTATACATTCATTGACATCTCTTCTATCAAATTGTGTTTATCTTTCTGTCCCTTTTCCTTAAGAAAGCACTTATGACTGAATCCCACTGTCTACCAACCACTTTAAAAGATAATGAGAATTCTAAAATTTCGTTGAAATAGGTATAACACAATTTAGCTTAAAATTATGTAGTTTCTTGATTTTTATTTTTTGTTTTTATCTATTCTAGTCTAGTTATCATAAATATATTCCAAGATTATTAAGCCTGAAACTTCCTTTTTTCTCTTTCTTTTTTTTTTCTGTCCCATTCTGTGGCATATCTCTAAACACAAGTAAAGGCTTATATTCTTGAGTTCTATGGATTTGAAGAATTAGCCAAGTATTTATAAACATATTGTATAAGTTAAAATTAATAGTAATAAAATAATAAACTATACTATCAACATTAATAATCATAGCTAGCCTTTGTGACAGAAATTACTAACTGTTACTTAGAGGCTAGTAGCAAACAATTTGATTTGCCATCTGCTTCTGTGAAAAACTCTGTGAAAAATTATGATCTGTCTAGACTGTCCTTCACCTCTATGCTCATATTCACTGTCTAAATTGATGCTGAATATAAGATGTCACTTTAATATCAAGACTACTAATAAAAATTTTGACCAACTTGGCAAAAAGGAAAAAAAACACTACCTTTTCTACCAATAAAATACCATTTAGTAGCACATTAAAAAATGCGTACTAAATATGAGGTAACTCTCTGTCAAATTAAATGTACTCCAATGTTTGTTGCAGCGTTACTCATGGTGACCAAGACGCAGAAACAACCTTAAGTGTCCTTCAATAGATGATTGGATAAAGATGTGATACATATATACAATGGAATATTAGCCACAAAGAAAAATAAAATACTGCCATTTGAGACAACATAGGTCGATCTTGAGATTATTATACTAAGGGAAATAAGTCAGACAGAAAAAGTTGAGAACTATATGATTTCACTCATATGGGGGTTATAAAACTAAAAGCAACCAATAAACAAAACAAACAAACAAAAATTCATAGACACAAACAACAATTTAGTGGTTATCAGAGGGAAAGGGGTGAGAGGAAAGTAGATAAGTGTAAAGAGGATCAAATATGTGATGATGGAAGATTTGACTTTGGGTGGTGAATGTACAATGTAAAGTACAGATGATGTATTATTGAACTATACACTTGAAATCTATATAATTTTATTAACCAATGTCACCCCAATAAATTTAATAATAAAAAAAAACACTAATTTTGTTTTCAAAGATAGCACTACAGGTAGAAAGTATTACTTAAGGTGATCTATTTGCTGATTCCAATGTAAACCCAAATTGCAAAATATGCTTATATCATCAACATATAGAAATATGAAACGTAATTTTACATAACACTTCTAATTTTGTTGCTTATGCCTTTTAGACTGCATTAGGGAATAGGATTTAATAAGCAAGCAGTTTGAGTTGTCCACAAAGCACAATTAATTTTGTGGAATGCCACTCTACTGGATACTTGGAAATAATAATAAGAGCTTCTTCTACTGCCAGGAAATTCATTTTGCCTTAATTTACATTAAAATGTGCACCCAGCTTCTTGAGTGTTTATACTTTATTTTCCTTGTCTCTAATTCTGTTATTTTAAAAATTTTATACTATATTATTTTTAAGACAAAGCAAGTCAATTAAATTCAGTATTTAATTATTTTAAGTAACCCAAAATTGTTTCCACTTAAATAGTAATTGCAAATAATTTTTTATTGTGAAACCAACACATCATTGTACTTAAAACCACATATTTCAGGAATGTTATAATTACCTGAAATTCCAGATAAATTGATATTTTGGCACATATTTTCAGAGAATCTAACATTAAGAACTTTTTCGTAAAAGGAATTCATAATCCTGAAGCTGATTATGAAAACCTCTGCACATTTATAACACACATAAATTAGCAATTTACCTAAACGTATAGAAATATATGTCTCAAAATGTGCCTTTCTGAAATTCTGCAGAGTCCAAAATGTGTCTAAATAGATTCTGTGACATGATTAAGATTTCTGAAGACAGCTCTGTTTTAATGATTTCTCCCCAAACATTTACACACAACAAGGAGGAGCACAAAAGTAATTTTGTAATGAGAATGCTGGTAGTGTTCAGTTGGGGTTACTCACTAGTATTTTTAGTTCTTGCTATTTAAATCATGCTTTAGCCAAATTATAAATTACTTCTTGTCAGAGACCTTTGAGATCATCCAAGAATAGATAAACTCGTAATATTAAATTCTCTAACTCTGAAATTTTATTGTGTTTTGAAAATGTCATTGAAGATTCTATAAAAATCACCAATAATAAATCTCCACACTGAGATTAATTTTGGTGATAATACAGGAGTAATCTAGAAGACAAAAGTTTTTTTTAGTCATATGTAAATAATAATTCTAGAAAGCATCAGAAATCAACACTTCCCTTGCTAAACATGGGAAGCCACCTACAATCCTCTGCCTTCACAATCAACTGGACATGTTCTAGGAGACGGCCAATAATTTTTAAACAATATTAGGCACAATAATGGTATGTGCACATTATGAAAGATTTGCCTTTAAGATAATTTGATTTTTCTATATTTTACTGTGTTAACAAAGATGTTAGAAAGTACAGATTTATTCAATATTAGATCACACACATAGCAATTAAATCCATTAGGATCCAGACTTACCTTACCTTAGAGTAAACCAAGTCTAGTATACATGGATAGCAAATAATTAGCAAAGGAGTGAAATCTGGCACTAAGCCAAGACTTCGAGAAATAAAAATTAGCAAAAATTTCATGTAGAATATGTGCAGTTTTTGGGTGGGACAGAGGAAAAACAATTTAAAAAACTCAAAAAATTAATTTTATATTTGTCATACAAAAAGTAAAACCAAGACTTAGTTTTTGCAGCTTGGCTTTGACTGTGGTATTTATAGAATGCAACACTAGAATGTTTAAAGCAAGCATGTAAAGGTGCAAAGGAAATCTCATGAGGCAGAGAAGCAGTGAGGGTCGAAATAGATTGATTCTGACATTTGTAGATGTCAGAGGCTGGGAGAAAACACTGTGAAATTAAGATTTCAAATCTGAAGTCACTGAGTTAGTCTAAAAAATTGAAACCTTCAGAAACAAAGATATATTTTCATGAGGAGATGCATATTTTTACTTCTCTATCTTAATTATAAATTATTTCCTGTATTAATATAACTGCATTTCTAGGAACTAGCTAATGTTTTTAATATGTTAAAAATAAGTTAGAGAAAATATGTTACTATGAAATCTAGGACATTCCAAAAAAAAATCTACTTAAATTATTCTCTCTTTCAAAGAATTGTAACAAAATAAATGTTGAAGTTTGAATTCTAACATCTCTACAGGTGGAGAGGAAATGTGTCCAAGAGTCATTCCAAACTTTTGAAAGGAAGAAAAGAAAATGGTGCTATGTTTTATAGCTATTTGAAAAAACTATTAGTGGTAGATTAAAAAAGTTCTCACTTCTAGCTTTTATACAACAGGTCTTTTGTTCTTTCTCTTTGCATCACTTCCCTAAGTCCTATTTTCTTTCTATCTTTATTTAATGAGAGGCAAATTTATTTTCTAAATTATAGCCAATGTTTGAAAATCCATGATGTATCTATTATTATGTAAGGTATATGAAGGATTTGAAGAGATTAATGCTTACATATAGAATAAGTCATTAGAGAGCAATTAAATTTTGAATTATGGCATGACTATAACCATAAAAAGGGTTCAATAATGGAAGAGATTGTTTGCTTATTGATATAAACCAAATAAATCAGTGATGAAACCTAACTAAGAGCTTGGTAGATGGAAGGTATGATATTTCATCCACAGGCATGGGACACATATGTTATTGAAAAAAACAGGAAGGACATGAAAAAAATATCAGGCAGACCCAGGGTAAAAAAAAAAAAAGTGTACACAAAGGTAAAGACAAGTGTTCTTAATTTTAGGAGAATTTGTTCTAGAATAGAACAAGAATATGAGAGTAGAAGAAATTGAGTTGCTTACAAACTTTAGGTAATTAACAGATAGAAAAGTGAATAGATAATATGACAAACCATAATGAAGCCGAACTCCAGGAATTGCAATATAAAGTGTAACTACTTACTAAAAGTTAGTGGAAGTCTCATGCCCACTGCAGCAGGTAATGTTCCCATTAGTCTATCTCCTTTGCCAGATCCATACCCATCTAGAAGTTACATTTATAGCAAGTTCATATGGAGGAGCAGGAGCATAGTTTTTTTATTAAGGGAAAGGGTGAAGGGAGCACGTCAAACAATGGAAATAAGAAACTGCTTCTCCCTCCATGACTGATGTAAAATAGCAACCTCCCAGCCTGGTAAACTGGCCAGCATGGGGGTTACACAATAGGAGTCTGCATGCTAACCTAGGATTTTGTCTTTAAAAGATTCACCTATCGAAATGAGAGTGCTGCTAAGTGTCTGTCCCACTACTGTTACAGTGCTTACTTGATTCTCAAGTCTTTAACATTCAGGGTTTGCCTTAAACAAAATCAGAATGTAAGCAAATTTTATCTTTAACTTTCAGGAAAAGCCTCTGTAAAATAAGAAGCAATAATGGGTTGATGATGTACTAGTGCATCTAGAGGTCATTCCTTAAGGGTGTCACGGAAACATTGGGAAAAGTATAGCCAGAGATGGTAGAATAATTGTAATCTCAAGGCTGCATTCACTTAAAAGAAAGTATAACGAAATGAATAATGCAAAATCAGACTGCTTGGGCCAAATCCTGGCTTCTCACTTACTAGTGTGACCTTGTACAAATCTTTTCATTATTTTGTGCCTCTGTTTCCTTTTCTGTGAAATGGAGATACTACTACTTTCCACCTGGTGTTGCTGAGAATAAATGATGTAGTTTTCTTAGTATGAGGGACTTTGTAAATATAACTTTAGTAATCTGAAAATTCTTTTCATTACTATCCTCATTTCACAAGTGAAACTGAGGCTTAACAATTTCCTATAACTTTCTCAAGATCATGGAGTATTTAAGGCTCAGAATAACTTCATATAATCCTGAAACTTTGCTCCATTTTTACCCAGTCTGTCTCTGAAATCTGGCACTTAAATCCAATTATATCTTTTTGTATCTTAAACTGCACAAGCCTAAAGAAAGTATGGGGAAAAAAGAGGCAAAATCGTTAACGTTTTGCAACTTTCTTCATATTTTAGGCTATACTCTCAACTCATTTGAGGTGTGATATCTTCTGTACTATTAATTTGCAGTATAGTATTTTGTTTTCCTCACCTTTCAAAACTTTTACTAACAATTTCTAAACATATTGTACCAAAAAAGTCAGGTTACTTATTTTACTGATATTCTCCTATAAAAGATATACTAAAAGCTAAATCTTTATTATGTCTACATTAACCCACATCTTTTCCTTTAGTGTCATAGTCACATTTAAACAACAATGCAGTGACACTCATAATTTGGAAACCATGCAAGATGAAATGAATCTAATTGGGAAAAAATGCATATGAAGCCTCAAAACAGGCATGTTACAGCCAAGTTCAAAATGTACATGATTTCATTCCAGATATTCCACGATAGTAGTTCAAAAAGCAACATATTGCACTCACACATAAGCATGAAAATGCCATAGCCTATTCATAAGAGACAGGTGTTAAATTGTAGGAGTGTGTATTGTTCATATGGTATTTATGTTTTTCAAGTTGGTTTGACATTCCAGAAACAATGTGACTAGGACTCATGAATAAAATTGAAATAATTTATTTTTATTGTATTTTTCTTATTCTTACTTTCTGTTGGAAATATAAGTAGAAGTAAATTATTCTTACAAATACATACAATAGTTAATTCATAAGGAACTCGATTAACTAGATGGAACATTTTTTAGCTTTATATTTTCTGATAACTCTTTTTCTGATTCCTGTTGTTTCAAGTGGCAAGAATCTGTTCAGTTACTTTAAAATCAAATAACCATATTGCTGACAGTAAGCAGAGAATGACAAATAAAGATATACAAGGCTCTTGGAAGAACAAAAAATTAAATAATAAAATAAAATTTGCCTCCTTCAAGAACATTCTAAATATTCTAATGTGATAATCTATAATAAAATTAATTTGACAGGATAGAGAGAATGATATGGGTTTGATCTACTAAATAGTTCTAACAGAGATCATAGTTTTTGATACTGAATAGATAAAATGCTTACTTTTACACATATAAACTGGGGAATAATTACCTGCTTATATTTAGTAAATGGCTCTTCCTTTCTACTGCAACATAGTTCTGTTTTTCATTTAAACTAGTTTGCATTATAAATTGGATGAATTATGCCAGAAGTGTGGGTTGGAGGAATTTTAATTAGTTTATTCTTAAGAAGGAAATACATTGTATAGAAAGCTAATTTAGTGCTGTAGTGTTTTGTGAAGATTGAAATATGTATTTCGACATATATTTCAATATATATGCAAATATAAAATATAGTTTATATACACACACATTTATATTCTGAAATAAAACTCAATGATATTAATTTAAATGAACCTCATTGTCACTAATCAAAATAATGGTGGTTTGGAACCATTTGCTAATGATACTCAGACAATGTGGCTATATTATCTTTAATAACAATGCCTAGTATTCAAACCAAACTTTAAACCACAGCAATTTCATTTCTGTTAGGCTCTAAACTCTTTTAAGGTAACAAGGTATCATTTAAGCATTTATTTCTTCCAAACAATCTAAGAGTAAGTCATTAAACAGATTAATTTACAAATATCGAATATATTTTCAAGCATCTTTTAATTATCTAGCACTTTATGGCATAATTAAGGTTTCACATGAAATGAAGAAAAGCACAGTTCTTGTCTACAAGGAAATAAAAATTGTGATGGAGAGACACACACATGGAAACAAAGAGCAAACAAGAAAATAACATGAATGTACATCAACAAAATGTATGTGTGTAGATACATATAAATGTATACATGTACATATGTATGTATGTATGTGTGTGTGTGTGTGTGTGTGTATAAAGTAAATCTATGTAATCAGTACTATTCTCAACAAAGTTCTAACATGTATTATAGGAGATTACTGTAAGGAATAACAAATATTTGAAGGAAAAAGAATTATGCATGAATTAAATAAGAAATAAAAGAGACAAACAGATCAAGTAAAATTTTTATTTGTTTTTAGGTACAGGAGACTTACATTAATTTTAGTTGAAAAAGAAGAAATCAGTAAAGAATTAGAAAGATATGGCAGTAGGAGAACATAAGAAAGGGCTTATGTTCTAAAAAAAAGAAAGACATGAATGGTTGGAAGAAAAATACTGTAGGTAAAAATGGAGATAGATTCTGAGTTATGGTTAAAATTTAAATTTCAAATGCAATTGAGACTTTCGATTTTAGAATAATACCAGCTGAATTAACACAAATCCCTATAATAAAAACACATAGAAATTATACAAAATGATATGATTGCTAAAATTCCAACTAGGTTCATAAGGAAATAAAATTAATATCAAACATCTGAGACAAGCAGAGCACACTAAAAATTTAGGAAATAGAGTTATTGTGGTTTTGATGATATGTGGATAAAGGTAGTCCATCTGTCCCCAAATATGACATACACTAAAGATTTTGCTTTTAATGCACACAATAAGAAAGGACATTAAGCCTTTGTCTCATGACAAAATGAAACTCAAAACATTATACAAAGCCAGTCCCTTGTAAGGATGTGTACTTAGAGAAATAGAAGGAAAACACTGGCTTTTCAAGACAGAAAGAACACTGGTTTTGTTTGTTTGTTTTGTCTTATACACTGTGTGGGGACAAATACTTCCCCTAATAAGAATACACATACACACATACACACAGATTTTAGAAAATATTTAATATTATATGTATGTTGTGGGAAACGAAAGCCATTGACTTAATGTAAAAATATTTTGTCCCAACCTAATATATACTTTCATCCATGAATTAGAAAGCATAGGATTCCCGTAGGAAAATAATTTCCTTTGTAAAATATTTTCATTTCAAATAAGCTCATTATTAGAAAAAATAAAGCAGAACTATGCAGCAGAAACAATAAAATAGAGAACAAACCCTAAGGTATTAAAATAATAGAACAAACTAAAAGATATCATAACATAATTATTTTTAAATGATTAAAAGGTTTAACAGAGGAAGATAAAAATATAACAAGACACTATAAAAAATGTAAGTATGAAATAAAAAATATGTCATTTTCAGAAATGAAAGGAATTAAGAAATCTCATAAGAGGTCTTTGGATTAAAACTCAGCTTAAAAAATAATTCATTAACTGGAAAATACATATTAAGAAAATAACCAAAATGAAGCATAAAAATAAAAATGTAAAACATTAAATCAGAATTTAAATACCACTGTGTAATTGCCAATTACATAATGTCAAACAGGGACCACAGGAGGTTTCTTCGAATTCTCAGAGAAAATAATTATCAACATAAAAATATCCAACTAACATATCAGTCTGGAGTTAGAATGAAATAAGACTATTTTCATCAAAAACTAAGAGATTTAAAAAATCAGACTTGCCTGCTGAAATATACTACAACATAGCATTGAGAGAAATATTGAATTGGAGTTCCATAGGTAATTAAAGAAACTGCTTAATAATTCAATAAGTATAAGTTATATTTCTGTGAAAATTAATAGTAAATATAATAAAAATTTTATTCAGAAGAATTTTGGAAAAAGATCAAATTAAAGCAGTAGAAAATATAATATAAGAGATGTAATGGAGGTTAAAGTATTTTAAGCCAATTGTTTCATGAAGAAAGGAAGTAAATATATTTATTAGCTTTATATCATATTAACTCAGCTACTAAATTAAATATATATTCATTTAAACAAGCCATTAAATGTAGAATTCATATATGCTAATCAACAGGAAAGAAGAGACATAAAATCTCAATCAATATAAGACAAAATAGAGGTCTCTAAAGCAGGAAAAACATAAAATTTAAATTTACTATTAATGTATATTTTTAAAAATATCAGCAATCATTGTAATACCTTAGATTGGTCAAAATGCAGAAATTCTCAGAAATTTTTAAAATTTAGTTATACACTTTTTATTAGAGACAAATCTAAAACATAACACGGAACTTTTGAGATGAAAGTGATAGAAAAATATTTCATGCAAATGATTACTAAGAAAGGAAACTGAGGCCCAAGTACAACTATGAAAGACAGTTTGGAAATTTGAAGTACTTTTGGTAAAAATCATTGTGGTCAGAAAGATGTAATTTTAAAATCAAAATCTTGAAGGAAAGGCAGAAGAATTCATTAAGCATAAAATGTAGCCCTGTTGAGAGATGTGTTCCATAATCTATCACATTAAGTAATCAAGTTTTTCCACTGTGGATATTAATGCTCTGAAAATGATTCAAAGGACTTTCTAACGTAGCACATCTGATGGTAGTCAAATATAAATTACACACCAAGTTTCCTGAGCCCTAATAAAGTAAAAAGATAGATATTCATCTGGCCCAAATGTTTCTTTTTCCAAATCACCCTTCATGTTACTGCTGACTTCCCTCTCTTGAAAGTTGGCTTAAAGAGAACACCTTATCCCTTGGACAGAATGATTTCTTTAATCATGTTACATATCACAACCATGATATCAAAATACACCTGTGATTTATTGGTGTTATGAGGGAAGTAAGAGCCATATTGTAATCAAATTCTCAAAAGTAAAAGACAAAGAGAGAATTTTGAAAGCAGCAGAAGAAAAGCAACTTTCCATATACAAGGTAAATTCCAGAAGAATATAAGTGGATTTCTCAGCACAAAGCTTGCAGGCCAGGAGATACCAAAATGATACAATCAGAGTTCTGAAAATAAAATAAAATAAAAGGCACGCCAACCAAAAACACTTTCTCCAGCAAAACTGTCCTTTAGAAATGAGAGAGAAATAAAGAGCTTCAAGTAAACAAAAGCTAGGGAAGTACTTTACAAGAAATGTTAAAAGCATTTATTCAAGTTGAAATGAAATGATGCTAATTAGTAACATGAAAACACAAAAGTATAAAATTCACTAGTAAAGATAAGTATAGAGTTAAATTCAGAATACTGTGGGGGAGGAGGAAAGAGGTAGACAGGGTAAAGGAGGTCAAATATAGGGGGATTGGTGGAGGGTGAAGTGGGTAAAGGTAATCAAATATATGGTAGCTGAAGGAAACTGGACTCTGGGTGGTAATCACACAATAGAATATATAGATGTCAAATTATAATGTACACCTGAAAATTACACAATCGTATTAACTAATGTTACCCCAATAAACAAAAAACAATTAAAAATTAAAAAATAAAAATAAAATATATTCAGAATACTGCAATACTATAATGTTAGTATGCAAGTTACTTTTAATTTTAGTTTAAAAGAGACAAAAATATAAAAATAATTATTACTACAATAATTTGTTAATGGACATGCAATATTTAAAAATGTCATTTGTGACATCAATTACAGAATATGGGAGGGACAACTAAAAATGTAAATTTCCAAATGTAATTCAATTTGTTTGTTATCATCATAACAAACTGTCATAACTATAAGACGTTGTATGTAAGCCTCATGGTAAACACAAAAAAAATCTGTAGCAGATACACAAAAGATAAGAGAATTATACCGCTACAAAAAAAAATTATCAACCACAAAAGAAGATAGTAAAAGAGGAAGAAAGAAATAACAAAATAGTCAAGAAACAATTAACAAAATAGTAAAAGTAAAACCTGTCTTATCAATAATTATTCTTAATATTAATGAATTAAATTCTCCAATCAAAGACACAGAGTGGCCAAAGAGATTATAAAACAAGATCCAACAGTGTGCTACCTACAAGAGACTCACTTTAGAGTCAAAGACACACATAGGCTGAAAGTGAAGAAATAAAAAAAGTTATTCTATGCAAATGGAAACCAAAAGAGAAGAAGAATGCTATATGAGATGAAAAACTTTAAGTCAAAAACTTTCGTAAAAACAAGATCATAATATGATAAAGGAGTCAAACCATCAAGAGGATGTAACATTTGGACATATATAAACATTCAACATCATATAACCAAACTCTATAGAATAAATATTAATAGAACTAAAGAGAGAAATAGACAGCAATACAAAAATAATAGGAAACTACAATATCCCACTATCAATAATTTAGTCCAGAAATCAGATCATTAAGAAAAGAGTGAATCTGAAAAACACATTAAACCAAATGGACCTAAATCAATATTTCTCAAAAGAAGAATTACAAATGCCCAACAGGTATATAAAAAGATGCTTAACATCACTAGTCATCAGAGAAATTCATAGCAAATTCAAATAGGATATCACATCACACTCATTAGAATGTCTATTATTTAAAAAGACAAGAGATAACAAGTGCCAGCAAGGATGTGGAGAAAGGAAACACTTTTATACTGTTGGTGGGAAAGTAAATCATTACAGCCAGTATGGGAAAAAGTACAGAGGTTACTTAAAAAATAAGAAATACAACTACTATATCATCCTGTAATCATATACTTCTGGACAAGTATCTAAAGAAAATGAAATTAGTGTCTTCAAATGACATTTGCACTTCCATGTTTATTGCAGCATTAGTTATAATAACCAAGATATGGAAAAAAACTAATGTTCATTGATAAATGAATGGATAAAGAAAACGTAGCGCGCGCGCGCGCGCGCGCACACACACACACACACACACACACACACACACAGGATATTATTCAACGTTAAAAAAGAAGAAAACTTTGCCCTTTGTGATAATGTGATAATATAAATGAATATGGTAGACAATACAAGTAATCCAGACACAGAAACACCAGTTTTATGGTTATGGTTGTTTTGTTTTGTTTTTTTTTTTTTTTTTTTTTGACTACAACCTAAAGCACAAAGGCCATAAAAGCTACTGGCTTAAACCAGCCACAAGTTTTTGTACACAAAGTACTACCCTAACCTGCCTGTAACCTCAGCCTTATTATACCATCATTATAATATCATACATATGCCTGAAAGTTTATGAATCTAATTATAACAGATTGAATTCTGGGAAGCACATGATTAGTAGGCAGGGTTATATAACAGCCAACTATCACAAAATGACCTCACATGCCAATCACCTAGCACCACCCTTGTAACCTCCCATCTAGGGCCCTAATATAAACAGACCTTCCCACTTTTGCACTGTTACAGCACCCTTTGCTGAAACCTGCCTTCCACTTGCAGTGTACTCTATCTTTTGTCTTTTCACCTCTCAAATTTTACAGGGCTACCGTCATCCTTGGAGTGGCCTGTCTTCTTCTTAAAAATGTACTTTCAATAAATCTTATTTTTTCTAAATCTTGCTGACCTATAATTCTTTACTGGCAGAAAAGAACCAAGGACCTCCTTCATGCCGCTGGGTCGACGGCAGATTTTACAACACTTCATGCAATAACAAAAGGAAATACTTCTATGAGTTACTAGAAGTTTGTTTGAAAAAAAAAAAAGTCGAGAGACTTAGTTCGAAATAGATTATAGAACTATACATAAAAGCTAAAAATTAACCATATGAAATTAAACATACAGAACTTGGTATCCAACTGTTGAGAATATTTTTTAAAAAAATCTCAAGTAAACCTAATATTTTTAATAATTGATATCAAGAGAGTCTCAACAAATTTGAGATAGTCGGTATACTGCAGATTATTTCCTCTGCTCTTACTGGAATTAAATAAAAAATTAACAAATTTAAAATTAGAAAAATATTATAAATATACATGCATATATAAGATTTTTAAATTTAAAAATCATTTCTAAATGCCAAAATACTTACAAATAAAAAAATTAAAATTCTATACATCACAATTTTTAGGATGTGGCTACTTCAATGTTTTAAGGACACTTCAAACCTTAATCTTAAATTAGAGAAGACAAATTATTCATCCTTTATGCATCTAACTTAAAAAGTTAGAAAAGGGAAAAAAGAACATGCCAAAAATGTAAAATGAAAAGTATAAAAAACAGAATCAGAATATAATACAATAGAAAATATATAATAGTAAAATTCAATAAAGTCAAGAGAAGTAAAATGGACTCTTTCCCTTCACTGTTAAGCAATGAAGAGAACCAAGGATTATTATCTGTATGAAGAGAGACAGTCTCACAGTTAAGATTAAATTTAAAAAAAAGTCGCAGAAACATATATACAAATGAACCAGTTTACATAAAATTTAAAAATGCAGAAATAAATAATATGTTACTTGGGAATATATCTATATATAATCAACAATGAAGAAAAGCAAGAGAATTATGAAAAAATTCAAGTCAGGGTTGCCTTTAGAGGAAAAGAGATACAATATTTTACAATCTGGAAAACAAGTACGGCTCGTAGAATAATTTCTCAATTTTAATTATTGTTGAAACTATATAATAAGTTTATAAAACCATTTATAGTAAATAATTGGGTTACATTAGAATAGTATTCTTATTTTTTACTATAAAAATAGCTTCTTTATGTAATTTCTAATTATGTGAAAAAAATATACAAATTTGATATAATCGTATCTATGTAAAAGTGTAAAGAAGAAAGGAAATGGCAATTGAAATTCCAACACTTTGAGAAAACACCCATAAGCATTTTGGAGACTACTTCAATGTCTCTTTTTACACATGTGAATGTATTTCCTTTTACAACAAGATAATTCTGTCTTTCATGTTTTGTGTGGTGGAGACTCATTGAGGGCAAGGCATTTGAAAATGCAGCCGTAGTCATTGTTGTTTTATTCCCTTTATTTGTCCCTGGGAAAGTCTCTTGGTTCTAACAACTGTAACAATAAATAAATATTTATTACATGTACACTTGATTTGAAACATCCATAAGTCTTTTGTTTAAAGGAACAAAAATAGGTTTACATATTGGCCTGAAGGTTTAAACTTGGGCTCTCTGAAAGCTCAAATGTCAGGAAGTTCCAGCATTGGGGACATTCTATCAAAAATGCCCTGCCCCTGGGTATATAAATTGAAATTTACAGACTATTAACAAAAGCTTATCTTCATTGTCCCTTGAGAGGAAAATGAAGAAAAAGTAGTGGAAGGGTAATGAGCAGAGCAGAAAAAGGAAAACAAAATGGTATTTATCACATTTTCTTTCCTACTACCTAATTAAGGGTGTGTGTGTGTGTGTGTGTGTGTGTGTGTGTGTGTGCGCGCGCGAGCGCGTGTGCCCATGTGTGTTGTATGTGTACCTGAGTAAATCATTCTACATTCTCTCTCATAAAATGGAGAAAAATAGAAAAAGATATGAAAACCTATATCAGATGTAAAAGGACAAGAACCATATGATTTCACTCATATGTGGAATATAAAACAAAAAACAAGAAATTAATAAACAAAACAAACAAACTCATAGATACATATATCAGAATGGTGGTTACTAGAATGGAAGGTGTGGTGGGAGGATGAAGAAGGTAAAGGGGGGCAAATATATTCTGATGGAAGGAAACTAGACTTTGGGTGGTGAGCACACATTGATGTATATAAATGTTATATTATAAAGCTGTACACCTGAAATTTATATAGTGTCATTAACTAATGTTACCCTAATATAAAATGAATTTAATAAAAAAATAAATTGTTCCCAAATGTTGAAAAATAAGCAAAAAAAAAAAAAAAACCTATAAGAGTGGTGATAATGATGGTTATAAGTAAATATATTTGCATTTGTAGACTGCTCTAAAGATTTTAAGTTATTTATGTTTGTTATTTCATCTACACATGAGCCTTCTGAAGTGGCAAGGTTTTTATATTACTCATTCAAAGAATTAGGTATCTGAGGCAAAAAAGAGTTGTGACATATTTAAAGTTACAAATCTGTTTTATGTATAAACTAGAACTAAAGTGATCACATCAAATTGGCTGATATGTAGTTCATGGTATTTCCATCATAAGAAAAATAAACATTTTCTTTAAATCAAATCTACAAATAAAGTAACATGTTATGTAATAAAATGCATTTAAATACAAGGCCATTTCAAATTTTACTCATGTATTTAAAACGTTAGGCTATAAACTGAATTAAATAGGCATTGAATTTTAAATATTTTGCAAATAGCTTATATAAACATAGAATTCTTTGCAAACAGTTTTTGAGTGATGAGAGGAATTTTAGAATTGTCAAAGTAATTTTTTTATAAATAAGAAATAGAATTTTAAAATTTTAAGTTATTCAAGGTCATGTGACTCCTTAACCAATATGCAGTGCACTTTGGAATATAAAATGAAGTGTCTGTGTCTGTGTTTGTATGTGTGCATTTGTATAGCTTGATGAGTTATATAACATTAAGAAATTCGATGATTTATTTACCCAGTGATGTCTATTTAATAATTATTTTAATAATTGATTTACATAAGTGTGGTACTTTTATAGTGAAACTGTTTTGTTAAAGCATAACATATATACAAAAATGTCTCCACCATATGTGTACAACTTGATGAATTTTCCCAAATAGATCACATCAAGTAAATATAACCACATTCATAATAAAAGTCAGATCATTATCTGAACACCAGAATCCCCCTTGTATTCTTTTGATGTCACTATGCATACCCTATTTTAAATTCTAATAAGTGAGTTTTGCTTCTTTTAAAACTTTATATATATGTTAAATATATAGTATGCACTGTTTTGGCTTTGGATGATGTCGTCTTATGGCCATACCCACATTCCTTTATATTCTCGTTCTTTACTCCTGGCAACAAATAATCTATTCCACATTGATATAATTTTGTTATTTTAAGAATGTCACATAAATGAGATCATACAGCATATATTCTATTGTTATTTGGCACATCATTTAGCACGATTCCCTATATATTCATCTAGGTCATTGCGTGTATCAATAATTTGTTCCTTTTTATTGTTTGGATATTATTATATGGCATTCATGTGCTATAGTTTATTAAACCACTGAAAAACTGGGTTATTTCCAATTTGGGGTTATTACAGATAAAAATACTAGGAACAGTGGTGGACAGGTTTTTGCATAAACTTACATTTTAATTTCTCTGATGTAAATGACCAAGAGTGCAGTTATTAGGTCATCTGTTATTCATGCGTTTACAAAATTTGTCAAACCACTTTATAGATGGCTATATCATTTTATATTCCTACCAACAATACATGTGTAATCCAGTTCCTCTGCATCCTTTCAAGCATTTGGTTTTATCACTATTTATATTTTAGCCATTTTAATAGGCGTATAGTGATAGCTCATTGTGCTTTGATTTGCATTTCCCCAGTGGATAATGTTTAATATCTGTATGTGGGCTTATTTGCTATCTGTATATTCTCTTCCATAAAATTTCAGTTTATGTCTTTTGCTTATTTTCTAATTAGATTATTTGCTTTTTTATTTTTGAGTCCTTTATCAGACACATAGCTCAAAATTGTTACCATTCAGTCTGTAGCTTTTCTTTTCATCCTATAAACAGCCTTTCTTTCTAAAGACTAAAAAAATAAATTTTGCTTTTTATGAGGTTCAGTTTATTATTTTATTTTACAGAACAAAGTTTTGGTGTTAGATCTAAACATTCTTTCCCTAATTCTATATTCCAAAGAGTCAGCCTTATATTTTTTAAAAAAGTTTTATAGTTTTATATTGAAGTCAATGACCCATTTTGAGCTAATTTTTGTATAAGGTATGAGTTTTTGATCAAGGTTACTATTTATGTATGAATATATATATGTATGTATACATAAATGTTATGTATACATGTGTGCTAGGTGTGCCTGCCTACCATTCTATGAATACCAGTTGTTCCAGCACCATTCCTTAAAAAGCTTACCTTTCCTCCATTCCTTTTAAACCTTTGTCAAAACTGGTAGGACATATTTGTAATAACCTTCTTCTGGGTTCTTTATTCATTTATGTTTTACTTCTATTCATTTATGTTTTTATTGTTCCTCTAATACCACATAGTCTTGATTGATGCAATTATATTATAGATCCTAAATATCAGAGTGATTCCTCACTTCTTTCAACAATGTTCTGATTTTTCCTAGGACATATAATTTTTCCTTATAAATTTTAGAATAAGCTATCTTTGTCTACTAAAATATTCCTAAAATTTTCATAGAATTAAATAGTAGTAAATCTATAGACCAATTTTGGGAGAATAGGTATTTTTGCTATGTTGTCTTTAAACCCATGAATACAATATGTCTCTCTATTTAGGGCTTCTTTGATTTTGACAGCAGTTTTTAATTTGTAGCATACAAGTCCTATGCATGTTTTGTTAAATTAAGTGTATGCCTAATTATTTTATTGTATTTGGAGTGATTACAAATGGTGTTACAATTTTAATTTTGCTTCCTACATGTGCATTTTTAGTATGTAGCAGTGTGGTTGATTTTTGTGTGTGATCTTGTATCCTGTGAAGTTGCTAGGTTTATTAGTTTTAGGAGATTCTTTTTTTGTTCGTTTGTTTGGTTTCGTTTTTAATATTCCCTGAGATTTTCCATATAGAGAATTATGTCATTCAGAAATGGAGACAGTTTTATTTCTTTCTTCACAACATAACTGCCTTTTATTTCTTTCATTTCCCATGTTGCAATGGCTAGAAATCCAGTATTATACCAAAAAGAGTAGTGACAGGAGATACCTTGTTCTTTTCCCTAATCTTAGAGGGAAAACATTCTGTCTTACAACATTAGGAATGATGCCAGCTGTAGGATTTTTGTAGATGTTCTTTATCAAGTCGAGGTTTGATTTATCATTCATAATGTGATTTTCCTGGTTCTTGGTATGGAATGATTTTCAATTGTATCCTAACTTTTTGATATTATATTATAGACTCTGAATCTTATTTAATCATCTATTTTAGTCAGGTAGTTCTCCTGTTGTGGTGTAGTGTTATGGCTGGGTGAGTATGTATGTTCAATTTCCCACTGGGCCCCACTGGCACCAAGAAGCAGAAGACTGACTCGGAAGCTCTGTTGCTGCAGGTTACCGGCTGAGGCTCACAATGCTCTACTGATAAAGAGAGGGAAGGATGGAAGCTCTCTAGTTCCACCTTCTACAATATTCTTTGAATCACTGCTGGTGGGCAGGTGTTCAGCTCACCACTGGACCCTCCTCTACCCACACTATACCTGTAGGCAAATATGAATACTCCTGCTTTTGTCAGGCTGGGAATAGAATATCAGCATCTTGTTCAGCTGTGCTAAATCTGCTTTGGAAGGGGATTTACAAGTACCTGTTGCTTCTGCTGGGTGGGAGATGGATATTCAGCTCAGCCCTGCTAATATTGTCTCAGCAGGGGAACTGGGCAGTGGATAGAAGATCACTTGTCTGCTCAGTGCTGCCAACACTAACTCAGTAGCTGATTTCCCCTGGCCAGAAGATGGATGATTAGTTCTCTGCTCATCTAGAGGACTCAGTCAGGTGGGCAAACTGGAGAGATTTAAAAACAATTTAGCTCTTTGCTCCATCCTGCCAATGCCTCCCAGCAGGGGAATTGGAGCACTGGTACTGCTTCCTTCTACAGGTGGGTGGGGTGGAAGATCAACTCTGCTCAGCTACACAGGAAACACAGAAGGCTAGTATGTTTTTTCCTTTAGTGTTAGGTTGGAGGAGGGTAGGTATTGCCAAAAAGTTTTCTGTTGTTAGGCCATTCCTTTCCTGGCGTTTTGGCTAGGAAAGAACAAGCTTTACTTGGGGCATTCCCTCCTCCACCTCCCTGTCCCAACCACCTTGTGCCTGTAGGTGGTTCCATTTCAGGGACTTCACCAGAGGCCTGTCAAGGGTATATGGGAGCAAAAGGAAACAGGGAGCTCACCTCAGTGTCGTCGTTAGGGTCCCAAAGTGCTTAGGCTGTAGGCTTTCTTCTTTACAACTTTTTAGAGCCTTCCTAAGTTTGTATGTTCTATTATGTTCAGGTTTTTGTTTGTTTGTTTTTAGTTGTGAGAGGCAGAAATTAAGGTAAATAAGTTTGGTCCATCTTGACAAAAAGGAAAACATACACTTGATATTGTGTATATTGATCTTGTATACGATGACCTTGGTAAATTCACTTATTTACTCTAATAGTTTATACATTGTTTAGAAATTCCTATGTATTCAGCTATTAAATCTGTAAACAATGAGTTTTATATTTTCCTTTCAATCCATACTCTTTTACTTCTTTGCTTAACCTTTTTGTTCACAATGTAATAAAAGCGACTAAAGGTGGCAATAATGATTGTGCTTGTTTATTCTCAATCTGAGGATACGTGGCAATATTTCACTGTTATATATGTTTGCTGTAATTTTTGTTCACTCTCATATCATGGTAGCTGTAATTCTCTTCCATTACTAATGTTGGGTAGCTAGTCAGACATGAATGATAGGGAGAACAAAGGAATAAGGCCCAGCCTAGAGACTGCCCAGAGAACACCCTAATGGTAGTAGAATTCTGGGTAAACACATGTGCACTAGGCAAAGTTACATAGAATCCAGGTGTCAATCAAGGTGGCCTCACTTGCCAATCACCTAGGAATGCCTTTGGAACCACCTGTCACAGCCCAGATATAAAGCAGACATTCCCACTTCTGGGTCCTTTGGTCCTTTTTTTTTTTTTTTTTGCCCTTCTGGGCTTTCCCTCCTTTTTGCCTCTCTGCACTCTCCTCCCTTTTTGCCCTTCTGGGTTCTCTCTCTCTTTTTTGTGGCCTTCAGTGGCCCTTTTGCTCTTTTGTAGCTATTTTAGCCCCTTTGTGTTGGTTACAGTGCTGGGACCGTGTGCCTCCTTGGGACATACTTTGTCTTTCTCCATGGGCCTCCTTGGGGTATTCTTTGTCTTTCTAAAATATAACTTTTAAGAAAACTATTAAATCTCAATGACCTGTGATTCTTCACTGCTTCATTTGAGGAAGAACCAAGGAAAAATGCTAACTACAGGTCTGTGCTGTCATTATCCCTCTCCCTTCCCACTACCATTGGGGTGACACTGAACTCCTATCAGCCCAAATGGTGGCACTAATAGGGAAGTCTTTCTATCAGGTAATGCTATTTTTCATATATTTCCTGTATTAATGTAGTGAAATATATTGTTTTTGGGGGGCTTTTATCTTTCTTTTGTTTATGTTGCATTTACATTTAGTAAAACTTACCAATATTATGTATAAAATTTGTTGAATTGGGTGATTGTACAAAATTAAATAACCACCACTACATCCAAAGAATAGTTTTTATGCCATAAAATGTTTTCTCTTCTCTCTCTGATATGAATCTCCTTTCCAAAGACCCAGACCCAAGGAATCACTGATCTACTGTCTGTCAATAGTTTTGACTTTCTTAGAATTTCATTTGTTGTATATAATCTTTATTTGTTTTTTTTAAATTTTGCATAATATTTTCAAGATTCATCCATGTTGTTGATTGTATTAACATTTTATTTCTTTTTACTGCTGAGTAGATTTCCATGGTATGGATATAAAACAATGTGTTTAGCTATCCACTGTTTAATGAAGATTATGGCTTGCTTTTACTGGCTCTATAACAACTATTCTAATAAGAATATTATTGTGCACATTTTTGATTGAACAGTGTTAATTTTTTTGGACAAATATCTAGAAGTGTAGTGGTGATTGTGTTGTATGATAAATGTATGCCATACTGTTTTTCAAACTGGCTGTAACATTTTGAATCCCCATCAGCAAAGTGTGAAAGATGCAAGATCTCCGTCCTTGCTACAATTACATTATGTCAACTTTTTTCATTTTCGCTGTGTGTGTGTGTGTGTGTGTGTGTGTGCGCGCGCGCGTGTGCGCGCACGCGCAAATCTCACTGCAGTTTCAATTTGTACTTCTATGATGGTCAGTGATGATGAGAATATTTTCTTGTCTTATACAACAGTCATATATTTTCTTTTGTGAGATTTCTGTTTAAATATTTTGGCAATATTTGTATTGGGTTATATGTCTTTCTTATCGTAGAAGTCCTTATAGATTCTGGATACAAGTTCTTTGATGAAAATTTGTTTTATAAAATTATTCCCCTAGTCTATGACTTGTCATATTCTTGTATTGTCTTATAAAGAGCAAAATGTTTTAATCTTGATAATATACATTTTATCAGTTAATTGCAAGTATGATTTATGCTTTTGATATAGTTTTTTAGAAAACCATCTAGTGTCACAAAAAAATGCAGTTTTTCTCTAAAAATTGAATAGTTTTAGTTTGTATATTGAGGACCATGATCCATTTTAAATTAATTTCTGTGTATGTAAAAAGTAAAACTTGAGTTTTATTTTTACTTGTTTCGGCAACATTTGTTATAAAGACTATCTTTTCTCTACTTAATTGCTTTGGCACATCTGTGAAAAATCAATTAGCCATATAAGTGTAGATCTACTTATGAACACTATTCTGTTCTACTGATATATAACTCAATCATTACACAACTATCACACTGTTTAGATTCATGTAGTTTTAGTTCTTGAAATCATCTAGGGGAAGTCCTCTGATTTCCTTCTTCAATTAAAAAATTGCTTTAGCTATCCTAAATCATTTGCCTTTATGTGAATTTGAAAAGCAGTTTGTTAATTCATTCAAAAAATAAGGAATAGACAAAAATGTAATAAAGATGGAGAGATGATTTAAACACTATGAACTGACTTAACATATTCTTTATAAATCAGAACTTCCAACAACTGTAAAAATATTATTTTAAAGTTCATGTACAATATTCATAATATAGGTCACATGCTGGGTTATAAAATATGTAATATACTTTAAAATATTTAAATCATATGCAAATTTTAAAATATTAAAAGTTAAAGACAAATCAGTTATTTACCAAATCACCAAATATTTGGAAACTAGACAATATACCACTTTAAGATAACCCACAGATTACAAAAAATATCAAAAAATGGCAAAATATTTAAAACTGAATGATGTTAAAGAGACAACATATCAAACTTTGTGGAATATAGCTAACGCTATGCTCAGAAGGAAATTCCTAGATTTAAAGCTTTTATTAGGAAAAAAGAAATGTTTAAAAATAATTATCAAAACCTTAAATATAAGACATTAAAGGGAAAGAACCAACTAAATTAAAAAAGAAAAATATGATATAGTAAGAGGAATAATT
The DNA here is from genome assembly GCA_028627145.1 of Eidolon dupreanum. Taxonomy (NCBI): domain Eukaryota; kingdom Metazoa; phylum Chordata; class Mammalia; order Chiroptera; family Pteropodidae; genus Eidolon; species Eidolon dupreanum. The sequence continues at coordinate 94,355,146 of CM053507.1, forward strand.
AATGATATTTTAAATGACTACTACTGATTAACAAGAAAAATAACCAACAAGTTATAAGTTTATTTTTTAAAGTTTATGTTTAACAAAGAAACAAATTGGTAACAATTGGTAAACCCTAGGAAAATAATCAAATGTAATCAAACAAAGAAAACAAATTATCAATATTAGGATTGAGGGGGAAAGATCCAACAGATATTAAAATGAGAATAAGGAATAAGGAAATATTGTGAATAATTTTATGTCTAAGTCTGGGAATTTATATTACCAGAATCATCTATTTTATAGGTTTCCAGATTAGACGTAGCTAATTAGAAGAAATTATGCGTATTTAGAAGAAATAATGTGAGAAGAGGCCTTTTTTTCCACAAAAATTCTCTATGAAGGTCATAAATGGTGATGGACAATGAAGTGTTCCCTCATGAGCCCCAGCTTATTCTTGTTCGTTTCCTGCCTCATGTTCTGCTTAAGTTTCTGGCTGCCGCTCTTGCTGACCAATAGTAGACCCAACCTCACCATGAGATGCTTGACTGAGGGCCTGCAGAAGCAGTTTTTCCCACAGAAATAGTGGTTGCCACAGAGGCAGCAATTTCCAGAGACTAGATTCCACTTAGGTAACAGGTTCCACAAATTTCCATATGCTTCTCCTTTGTGGCATACCACTTCAGTGTTTAGATTTAAATGATTCATCAAATTTTTCTTCAAACTCTACTTTGTCTACCTACAACAGTGTTTTGCAAGCTTTGTCAGTGATTGTTGTTTTCATTCAATGATTCCATCTCATTCAATGATTCATTGCCCCATCTTCTCCCACAATCAAGTTCTAATTCCCATATGAAATCTTTTTTTCTACAATACTTATTGTGACTTTGTTTTCCTGAGTGAACTGATGCTTAAAGTTGGAGCAAGAGGGCATAATATTAACCATGTACTCTGTTTCATGAAAAAAAAATAGTATATCATGTGCTGCCAATGTTATTAGCCAGATGGCTGTTTTAATATATGCAAAAGCTGATAATAAAGATAATGAGTCATTTTACATGTCTCTGTTTTAAGGTGTCACAGAGCATTTTAATTAGGTCAATGTTAGTTCAATATTTGTGAATTATAACAGTAGGCATTTATTTTTGTACTCAGATAAATATCAGTATTGGTATTTATGATTGATGGTAGGAATAGAGATGGCCTATCCTCCTGACATAGATTTTTATATTTTCATTACATGAATCCCAGTTTGCTCTTGACATTGACATAAAGCTTGAATATTAAAGAAGAGAGAGGACAAAGGAGCATACAATATTCTTAACAGTATTGGCCCGACACTTCAATCCAACACTTCTACTCCCCTATCGTTGGTGACAACTATGGTTCCGGATACTTTGAATGGTTAGAGATGAGGATGGGGGAGGGCTGGAAATATAGTTCTTGACTGCAGTATGTTTTCAGAAAAATAAATTGTAGTTCATGAAAGGGGCATAAATCTTAGATTGCAGCTAGCCATCTGCATCAAACATGGCTACCAAATAACCATGGACAGTTCTCCTCCCCCATAGAATATAATCCCATCCTCACAAAAGGGGTGATAACCCAAAGTTCCACCTACTTACTATGTTCAGTTATATGTTCATATTCTCTATGTGAGTTTCTCTATCAGGTTAGGAAGAGATTCCTTCCATTCCTGTGATCTATAAAAACAAAAACAAGAATGCCTTTTTAGTACCTTTTCTTCATATAGAAGAGGGACAAAAAAAGCACAATAAATTTTTCATTAAAAAACAAAACAACGAATAAGAGACAAACAGCCATCCCTGATTCATAGTGATAATGGAATTCTATATGGAAACTCTCAAAGGAGAAAAGTTCCTTGAGAAGTCTTTAATTCTGTTCTCCAAGGAGAACTCTCTAGTCCATTATTTTCCAAATCTCTGCTTCCAATCTCTGGGAGAGTCAATTGGTTTATTTGTTGTCCTCCATGACTATATCTAGTCATGGGATGTTTTGGGAAAATATACCTCTTGCTTCCTGCTCTTTGAAGTTTGTAGGTCTGAATACTGTTCTAAGGCTCATTCAAATAAGTTATTAGGACAGGTATGCAATTTGAGAGCAATGTCATGCCCTCAGAATCACCATAGGTGTTGTTGTTGTTGCAGTTGTTGTTGTTTAACTTCCTTGCAGGCAAGACTCTTTGTTATAAATACATCTCAGATTATTTCCTTGGCATAGTTCTTAAGTTTGCTTTGTATCTTGGTTTACTTTGTAGTATGTCTTCCTCTCAGAACTTACAGTAGTGTCACAGCTATCCCTGAAAACATGGTGCTGCCATTTTCCCTGATACTCTGTAGTACTGACTTCTAATTAAGAAGCTTAGCTACTCTGGGTCTTTTTGTCACCAGACAGTTGACCAGGATCTTGCCAACATTATGAGAAATAATTTATGGACAGTGAAGGCAATGAAGCAACAGTTTAAATTTATTAGAAGTGAAAGTACACTCTTAAAAGCTAAAGTGCATTCTCAGATGGAAGAGTGCACAAACTCAAGAGGGAGCTGCCCTGCTTTTTCATGAATTTAGGGCTTTATCTATTGGTCTAACTAAGGAGTGGAATATTCATGATTTTGGGTGATCTCTTCATACTAAAAAAGGTGTTTTTTCTTGAATCAAGGAGACACCCCTTTTCTTGCCATGTTTGGTTTTTACAGAACTGTCATAGCATCAGATACATGATGTGTACAGCATTAACCACAATGTTAATTTATTATAATAGTGATGTAATGAGGGACGAATTAGGCCAAGGATGAATGGGGCTTGGTCTGTGCATTATCTTTGTGGAAAAGACCACCTCTGGGCCAGGATGTTATGGGCCTTGAGCCTCTCTAAGGGCTTGTTGGGGCTCAGGGGAACCACATCTGTGCCCCTGTGGATTTCTCTCTTTCCTGCTCATATCTGTCTATCTCCCTATTCTAACACTTAACCACAGACTCATTGCAGGGTAGACAAGATAGTATCTGGCATTTTTAGCTATAGTCATGGCAGATAGTTTTTGTCTCCCTCAAGATACCTAAGGTAAAAATTTACCAAAAGAAAAGGTATCTATATGCTAAGATGCCCCCAAAGTAAAAAATTCTCCTACATTTGTATATGGCATAATTTGAAATTTATACATAATAGTTAGTCACAACCCTCTTTTCATTTTCATCTGGGTATTCATTTAAAGTTAGCAATTCTTTCTCTTCAGCCATTCCACATAACCTTTAATATCTATTCTAGCTCTGATTCAATTATTAGAGGCATAAACAACCACAAAAAAGAAAAACAGGCTGAATATATAAGTAAAAAGATGTCACTTTTATATAATTCAGTGTACTTTATTTTGCAAGAGAAGCATTCTGTTCCACTGATGTTTTAATGTGTTCCTTCTAAAGTATTTTCTTTTTTGGATCCTCTGAAAAGAAAATAATAAAAATTTAAAATTGTGAATAACTTTCCAGTTTTTATGCATCTTAAACTTGCTTTCCCAAAGCCAGATAATATACATTTAAAAAGAAAAACTTGACATACAGTAAGAAATTCTATGATTGTAATGAGAAAGCTAAAGATAGACCAATTAGGTTTGCTTGGTCATCTTCTCTTTGATTTAAGCATCCCAAGGGTAGTTTTATAAACCTTTAAAGAATATCATATTATTCTGGCTGTAATTGTAACCTGTATATTTTGACCACTAACCTAGCTATTGAAATTTTTTTTTGTTTTTAGGTTTTTTTTGTCTATATAAGGCACATACTGTTATTTCACTGTATGCTTCTTTGCCTAATTGCACCTGTGCCAATTGTTATTGAATATTTAATAACATGCATTTTATTCCAATGTACTTCTTTCCTTTTCTAAATAAATTGTCCTCAGGCACTGGAAACATAAAAATTTCAGTGACATATTTTGTTATAGCACATAAAACAGTGTTTTGACAAATATTTGGTTAATTTATTTCTTACTGATAGATCACCAATTTAAGTTTTAAATGTACTACAAAATAAAAGAGCTACAACAAAAGTCATGTAAAGTGAGAGTATGCATATTACCAAAGTATTCTCTCTTTAATAAAGTTTCAGCAAATTTATATCTTATAAGCAGTGTTTCAGGTCTACTTGTCTAGCCAGAAGATTGGGACTACACATCTATAAACACCTGCCTTGATCATCAGTAATAAGTAACCCTTGGGAGAAAGAAGAAAAGAGACAGATTCTAATCATTTCAGAATTAGCACTTTGAGTATTTAACTGCCTAGAAAACATTCTTATGCTTACAAAATATACTAACTATGGAAGACCTGAAAAGTCCTCTGGGCTCTGATTTTAAGGAAAGGGTGTCTGTAACTCTATCAAAGAGATAAATAAAATAGGGGAAGAATATATGTGGAAATTATTTGCATACTTTCAGAACTTTCACATATCTTTAGAAAGCTCCAGACATTCCAACTGGAAATGCCAAAACACAAAGCAAATAAGTTTGTTAAGTTGTCTTATTTTTAATATAAACAGGTACTTCTTAGGTATCTTCAAACACCCTGTTTTCTGAAGAAGCTACCTCACCTTTACAATCCCTGTTCTGTCCTCATTAGCTCTAGAAAGTTTCAATATGTATGATGAGAGCTGTGATATTGGTTTGCCTACAAAGCAATGGCATTAAATTGTAAGAAAACCTGACAGAAATGTTTTATTACACTACCAACACTGGTGCCAATTTGGTATAATCAAAGTACCTTATAATGGAACTTTTAATACAGGAAACTATTAAGCATTGTAAAAGAAAATCCGATTTTTTCAGTGTACAGTATCTTCTAATCCTTCACCCTTGATTCTTACTCTACAAATCAAATGATTAATCAATTCATGAACTACAATTTTATTAAATTAATTCTAATGTACTCAACGCTTTAATAAAAAATCATGTGAAAAATTAGAATGACTTCTACATAGTATGCCATAGAATACTTCATTTGCCAAGACTTATCCACTAATAAAAATTTTCGAAACATTATAGAACACACATAAGAAACTACATTGCTATGCAAAAGTTAAATCTGCTTTTAGTTTTGACAAATGTTTCCATACTTTATAAGGCTTAAAAAATGTCAGAGTTGACAATATTTCATATTTCTTAAAAATGTGAATGTGAGTTTAAAAATAAACATTTAAAATACTATACAAGGAGGTTCTCTTAAAAAGTAAGTATACTTCACTTCATAGTTTAGATAACAAAATTCTTCAAAAAAAAGAAAAAAATGAAAACGCGCAAAGCCAATATTACTTTTAATAATAGCACCTTGCTTTTAAAGTTTTCTTTCAGAGACAAATTTCTCTCTCATCTCCTCTGTGTTTGATGGTGTCCCATTAACAGGAAGCATCTTGCTTGCTTGAACTTTCAAGAAATTTAAAGATAAAAAAAGGACAGTTGGAAAAAACAACCTTTAATACTAATAAGGTGGATATTAGAAATCTCTGATCTACTGGACTTATTGATGCTGACACACTAAGACACCAGTGTCAACCAACAATTGTGGGTCCTCCACCACTGAGGAACATCACTTGACTAAGAATAATTTAAAGCAGAGATCCCCAACCTCCCCCCTGCCCTGTCATATACCGATGGTTGGCCTATTAGGAAATGGGTGGCACAATAAGAGGTGAGCGGTGGGCAGGTGAGCCAGAGAAGCTTCATCTGTAATTGCAGCTGCTCCTTAGTGTTATCATTGTTTCAACTCCGCCTCAGATCACCCAGCATTAGATTGTCATAGGAGCACTGGTCCCTGGTGACAAAAAAAGATTGTGGATTGCTGATTAAAGAACATGCTCCATGAAGGCAGATGATTTCTCAGAGGCAAAAACATGACAAAGTATGTTCAGTTCTTCATCTCAAGGAAACCTGTAAGTTAGGTAACATCTTCTTCCTGAATAGAAATAATCAGTGGAGTTGAGTGAGGCCAGAATTTTTATACTAGTAAAGTTCTATTTATCAAGAAGAAAACATTAGGAGTGAAGCAAAAGCACTTGCCAATATCATCCTATATTAATATATTAAAGTTATGTAATAATAAATTCAAATTATTTTCTCAAATATAATTTATTTAGTGCCAAGTAACATCTCTGTGAAGAATATAGGAAATTCACTTAAAAATAAGGTATCAGAAGTTAGTCCATACAGGGCTCTTTAGGAAACTGAAAAGTAGGTGGGGTCATTAACTCTATTCTTGAGGGAAAAAATAAATTAGCATTTTCTGGCTATTTGGCATTTGAAATATGATCAATGTAATAAAGAGACTGAAATTTTAATTTTATTTAACGTTAATTAATTTTTTAATGAAAAATAAACATGTAGCTAGTGGCTACCATATTAGACAGTGGAATTCCAAGCTAACTCAAGAATAACAGTAATTCTTAGCCAAAATATATTATAATTAATGCTGAAAAGTGGAGGGCTCTGATATTCATGCTTGATCCATATGTTGTGTTCACCAGGTTTAGAGTCTGGCTAGTAAAGCTCAGCTGACAGATCTCAGAACCTTCTTGAATATACCACAATATTGGAAAGAAGTTGAGAGAATTTAAGGAATTTAAGGAATACAATAAATTTATAAAAGATGACTAGACACAAGACCAGTGTTAGAGAGAGAGAATATATATATATATATATTATATAGAGAGAATATATATTATTATATATATTATTATATAGAGAGAATTTATTCTCTCTATATATTATTATATAGAGAGAATATATATATATATATGTATATATATATATATATATATTTCCCAAAATGATGGTGGTGATGGGGAATGAAAAGAAGACAAGCATGGAGAAGATGGGTTCTCATATTTATTAATAAACTGCTCTTAGATACTTATATATCTTCATATCTTCTCAATAGATTTATCTTTTTATTTACACTGTCCCATAAGTTCCTATTGCTGGCAGGAAAAAAAAAAACACTCTAATTAAATAAATAAATTGTTCTTCTTAATTCTTTCTGTTTGTAATATTCTTCCTATAATTCTTCAGATGATGGAATTCTATTTATCTTGTCAAGACTACTATTGAATGTTACTTCTTATGAAGACAACTCTAAATCACAAAACTGCTCTCTTCCCCACTCCCATATGAATTTTTCTCATCTGATTTATAACAGCCCTTTGTAATATCTCTGTGTATTTCTTTAAAATTCATCTAGTCTATAGATCTACTGATCATCTACTATATAATGTGATATGAACTAGTAGAGAACCTTAGAAGAGGGAGTAAATGATTCTAAGAAAATTGGAAAAGTCCCTGGAAAATGTTATGATTGAACTAACTAAATAAAAGAAAATAGGAGATCCCAAGCTGGTGAGATAATAAAGATAGGAACTAGCTAGTCAGATGAAATGAGAATTGAAAAAAAAATTAGTGAAAAAATTCCATAAAGTATTGGGAAATTTGGAATATGGGCCTGTATACAATGTGGAGATGAGAAAAAAATAAAACCAGAAAAATTCAATGGCATAGGTTAGACAAGCAAGTTGAGGGCAATTATGAAAATCCTCAAATGCCTCTTGTTATATTTTGGTTTGATAATTAAATATATTAACTCCTCAACAAAATTCTATTTTTTTAAATTTTCTAACTTCCTCATGTTTTTAAAGCTTACAGTTGAGTTCCTTATAAAGGAACAAGAATGTTAGTAGGGGAAAACAGAAAGGAAATAATAGGAGAAGAGATAGCCAACTGCGCAAAGAATACATAAAGGATTTTGTGTAGAGTTAGTACATAACTATACAATATGAAGATCTGCCTTCTCAAAATGTTCTACCTGTCTTGAGTTTTAAAAAAGAGTTCATTATTTTGTGTGAAACATTGATCAATTTCTGAAGTCAAACTAAAAATTTCAAGTAACTCTGAAGTTAGATTAGAAATGTATAAAATGAATTAATTTCTTTAGATTGGATATGAGAATATTAGTCACCAGGACAAAATGTATCAGGAAGCATTAAAAGATAAAAACTATTCAAGACAAGAGACAATTTTCATGTACATCAATTTCCTTTAAAATTTTAGATAAGGGAACATAAGCTACTAGGTATGAATGAAGCTGGATCCAGAGGGACATTAATATTTCATAAGTTTTTAACAATCATTTTCTGGGGAATTGAAAAGTTTAGAGGCAAGAATAAAAAAATGAGAAGTTAGTTTATTCAGGGGGAAAAAAGATGATATTGCAAAGAATTTCAGTTTGGCAGTAAGAATATTTTAATAAAAGTTATGTATGGCAGGATATCAGTTTATTTCTAATTTTTTATTCTAACATAGAGAATTACCGAGATATAGATATAGATATATGTGTATATATATATACATACATATGCATATATTGATATATACTGATATATATGTCTATGTGTTTTATATACATATGTATGTGTGTGTGTGTAAAAACAGTCCAAACAGTCCAAGCATAGTCTCATATCTTATACTTTTATGCTTTGTTCTAGCAGAATTGATAATATCAAAAAGTGTGCTGTAGGAAACACGTTTGACTGCCTAATTCAGTGTTCATCTCTCCTCTTACCCTTTCCTAACAGAACCCCAATTGTGGTTTGTATTCCTCTCAGGTAAGATGATACAAATTCAAAAATAAAGCCAATCTGAAATACCTTTTCTGTTTCTTGGGATTGTTTTAGATATATGAAAACTGAAAAAGTTCTGAGAATTGAAAGATATTAGAGGTGAAATTTCTTTTTTTGGTCTAGATATTGTTGTATTTAGATATTGTACAGGAAAGGGTTCATTCAACAGGTTTGTGTTGGCCAAATCCTATACATTTCCAAAAAGATCTGTTTTCAGGATTGACCTTTGGCCAGCTTCCAATCGCTAAGCTTTGAGCCCTTAAATATTCTGCCTGATAAGAGTTTCTTTGTAAGCCTGAGGTTTTGGACCATGCTGTACCAGGATGAACAGATAGTTTATGCTAAAAATGTGATTTATGATGAATACCAGTTGGTCTACATGACCAACTCCCAATAAAAATCTGGACACAAAGCCTCAAGTGAGTTTCTCTCATTGGCAGTACTAAGTGCATATTGTTACACATTCTTAATGAGAAATTTAAGCACATTTGTGCAAATTCACTGGAAAGAAACACCTAAAAATTTGTACCTGGTTTCTTCCAGACTTTGCCCAATATATATTTCACTTTTACAAATTTTACCCTGTATTCTTTCATTCTGATAAACTGCAAATGAAGTAACAGCTTTTGAGTCCTGTGAGTTCTTTTAGTGAGTCTTTGAGCTTGCAGGTAGTCTTGGGAATCCTTGGCACAGATGTCTGATGCTATTGTAGCCCTCTTGAGGCCACTAGGTAAATTAACTTTAGGATAAAATCAATGCTGTAACACATATAATTTTACAAATTCTTTGAAGAAATGTCTTCTTCCGGTCATTTACGTTTTCTTAATCCTGGACCATGTAGATTCAGGAAACAAGCACATTTTAGTACCACTAATGTAAAGTCAACTTTATTGATGTATACTTATTATACAAAATTTATGTATATTTTATGCATACATTTTGATGAGTTTGGATTATGTGCATACACCTGTGATACCATCACCACAAATAAGGTAATAAACAAATCCATCATCACTGAAAGATTCTTGTGTCCCTTTGCCCGCCCCACCCTCCTTTTTTTCTGGCAAGAACATTAGCATAAGATCTATGCTCTTAAATTTTTAAGTGCACAATACTGAAGTAACTCTGACGCTACGTTGTACAATAGATATCTAGAATATTTTCATCTTGTATATAACTGTAATGTTATATCCACTAACAACATTTCCCCATTTTTCCCTCCCCACATCCTTTGGCTACCACCATTCTGTTCTCTGCTTCTGTGAGTTTGGCTATTCCAGATGCATCATATAAAAAGAATCATACAGTATTTGTCTTTCTGAGACTGACTTATTTTACTCAGCAGTTTGTCATTCAGGTTCTATCCAAGTTGTTGTAAACAATAACATTTCTTTCTTTTTCAATGCTAATTAATCACTTTGGTTTTTCAAAAAAAATCTTTTTGGTACTTTAGTAGGCAAACACCATTAGATGAGAACAAAGAAGGACTCAAAATATAATGAATTTTTACATATGCATATTCATGCATAATGAATTTTAACAGAGTTCTATGCTATCCTCCTGGTGAATGTTCAACCATCAGTAGTCCCCAATACTGGCATAGCAAAGTGTCTTTATCAATTGTTATAACACTATTTTAATCAATTGTTATGATTTTTCATACCTGATTCTATCCAAGACTAAAGAATATTATAATGCCAAGAAACATGCCCAAATTATCCAGCTAGAGGAAGAAACTCAGATTGTAAATCTAAATTCACCTCCGTACAAACCCATATCATTTGTTTTACATCACAGTTTGTCTTCATTGTCACTCTATTTTTATTCGAGTATTTTCCTTTCCTTTCTATAGATGCCTATAAGGATTCAGATATCAAACTAAGAACTGGGAAAGCAGTGAAGGAAAAGAAAAAAGACATATTTCTAGCTTTGATGGTATGTCAAACAAATTATAACTATATAAATGTATAATTTTAAAACAAAATAAGTTACTGGTGAGAGAAAAATGATATTGTGATATCACATATCAAAGATGTATTTACTCAACTATCACAGAGGCATTTTGAAAAAAAATAGTGTATTAGACAAGATGACAGAAATTACTATGAATTAACTATAAAAGGATATAGGATTGTGCTGTCCAGTGCAGTAGCTACTAGCTACGTGTATCTATTGAGCACCTGGAATGCTAGTCCAAATTGAGATATACAGTAAGTGTAAAATATGCTCTGAATTTCAAAGACTTAGTACATAAAAAGAAGGTAAATTGTGTAGCAAAGAGGACAAGTAAGAAGACCCCTCTAAACCAAGGGTCTCATGCAACACTATCTATTGCTTCCTTCCTGGAAAAGAAAAAGGCTCTTTGAAAATATTTTCTTGGGAAAATTTAGTACAGATTTTAGGCTTACTTTTTAAAGACAAGATATGATTAAGAAGCATAACAAGAAAGTTATGTGGGATCTAGTAGGCTACATATATGAATTGACGGGACTTTAAATGATATTAAAATAATTTGAGCCTTAAAAGGCCAGGAAAAGTAGGCAGAAAGTATAAACAACTTGTTTAAACAGTTTAACTGTGAAGTAGAAAAAAGAGATACCTGAGGTAGAGGGGCAGTCAAAGGAGGTTTCTTTGTTTGTTTGTTTGTTTATAACATAAGAAAGACTTAATCATATTATATATAAACCATGAAAGAGAAGTTAAATGTGGATGTAAAGATTAAAAAAGGTATACTTGAGAGTATAATGGTAAGTTTTCAGAAAAGCCTAGTTTTCTTTTTTTTCAAAGTAGAGTGGAGGGATTAGACTTCCTGGAAAGTGACTTAGTATTCTAGATCAATCTCCATTTAGTCACTTCATATTGTATCTTTATCTTTAGGATATTTATTGCCTTCCTACTGCCAGCTAGCTAATGTCTTAAAAAAAAAAATACTACTCTGTTGGAGTAATATAGTTTCATGTATATTAGACCTCCTAAGACATTCAAGTAAGCACACCCATAGTACCCAGAAGAAAATCACTTAAGTGAAGAATACACAATGGTAGAAGACATTTGGGTGGCACCCCTCAAACCTTACTTTTGTGCATTCTACTCTGTACCTTCCAGCATATGACATCCTAGATTTAGTATTATGTCATGACCCAAACACAGATACAATTGATTTTTCTAAAGTTCTTCTTTATGTATTTGTTCCCTTTCTTTTTGCTATGAGTTGCTATTAGCTTAGAGCCAACCACAGGGAGGCTGTCAGAATATTTCACATTAGAATTTTCTGCAAGTACTTTTGATTGCAATATTCATCTTACTCACTATATTTTATAATTATTATTTAATCATTAATTCAATACTATAACAAACACCTCCTCAAACCCCAGAGTGCTTTTTTACATAATTAATGCTTAGAAGGATTAATTTCCCACTATTAAGAATCAAGGTTGATTGTGGAAATTATTTCAAGTACTTCCAAAACATTATGTAATAGTTAAGAAAATAAAAGAAGGGTAGTTACCTGCTTAATGCCTAAAGAAAATAATCTTTCTGAGTCCAAGGTGAAGACTGACTATAAAACCTATATGTAGCTATATTTTGGGGGAATGAGCCATATAATCTTAGCATATCATTGGTTGGATGCTACATTTTAACATCTCAGTGAAAATGGGTTCTCTTAAGAGGCCAGTAAATCAATTAAATTGTTTTAAAGCCATATATAACAAATGGGAAAAATTTTCTTTACATCACCTTTCCCAAGAGCAAATTTGCAAGAATCTATGCACAAGTGTACTTGTTTTACATTTTGGGAACCTAACATTGTTCAATAACATTGAAGATATTAGTTTAATGAACTAATTAATTTTTGCTTTTAAATATCATTTCCATTTCTCTCTACTGCCAACTGAAGAACTTTCATTCAGAAAGACACACATGACAAAGACTAATAAATTAAGCCTTCTTTGCAAGATCAAAGCTGTGCATGACAAGCCAGCCATACAGGTATAATGCATTCTACATTCTCAGAAATAACCTGAACTCTCTTCAGACTGAGACAGTTAATTTAGTAGCTCATTAGTAAATGAAAGAATATTATAGCATCTATTTCCAAGCATGACTTCCTATCAAAAGCAAGGGGCAAAAACTGATGGCTCACAAGCTAACCTAAGTGTAACACCCTCAAAATGAGAGTTTGCATAAAATTTTGAATTTTCTCTTGAAAAATTGAAAAATCTGTCAACAGCCACATTTGTTTGAGACTCAATCACAATTGATTGAGTCTGGGTAACAGATGCTATTCTTTAGTAAAAGCATACACTCTCCAAGTTTCTACTATTTCTTACTGTCCCTTGAACATGGAATCTCATGTGAACTTCCTTTTCTGCTGGCCTATTTCATTGATTTATATTAACTGAGTCCTGTAAGTATATCATGTTAATCCTTAATCAAAATCAAGATTCTGTAAACATTTTGCATGAAAACAGTAGTTTGATAGTTTGAATTAAGCACTAGAGAGTGAGATGAATGTTAACAGCAGAGGATCTACACAGGATATTCAGACTATATGACTATAAAGTCATATATGTGACTATAAGCTTTGTCATCATCTTTAAATTAAATGCAGGCTAGTTCTGAAACCCAGTTACGCAAGTCATCCTTAATCTACCCAAAGTGAGAAATAAATAACCGTCACCATATGGATAAAATAAATAATTAAATACATCTGTAAATTAAAGATTGTGCTCATATTATGTGCAAATGCTGAGGTATTGTCTGCTAAGAGAGGTGGTTTTTATCATGCGGCACTTGTGAGGATGTTAAAGAGAACATTTCTTGTCACAAGTTCTTCTCTTGCCATTGAAGTAGAAGTGCTCAGTGTAACTGTGATTCTCCTATGTTGTTTGCTGAGTATAAATTTTTTAAAGAGAAAATTTTTTGGGTCTCAGGTCCTTTCTTGTGTTGTACCTCCGGGTAGTACTAGAGTGAACTTCTCTAACGATGACTCTCCCTGCTCTTGCTACATTTATTAGTCTCTCCCTAAAAAAAGGAAAAGATAGATGACAAAAAGCTTTCTCTAGAAAACTTGTATGCAGTTTACATTATTTTTCTTAAATTAATAAAAATAAACACCATTTTAACTTAATACAGGTATCAACAACTCCAAACTTGAAAACGAAATATTAAGATATTCAGCGTAATATTAAGATATTCAGAAATAGCAATCTTAATAACAATTAGAGATGTTACTGAATGCATAATCAAATAACCCAAAATGTCACCCAAATCATCAAGAATATAATCACAAAATGCTTGTCAGCAGAGTAATGGCCATGTGTGTAAGGTAATTATATGAAATTCCAAAAGACCAAGCCAATGGGGGAAAAAAGGGTATTTTTAGAAAATATTAGAACAAGCTTTCAACATTTTAAAATACTCACACAACTTATTAAACAAACAATTGCACACCTGCTGCACTAAAATTTCCCCAGGCTTAAGTACTTTGGGGACAATTTTCCATGGATCACCTGCCTTTCTGAAATGCTATAGGTATAGGCACTCTATATATTTTGCTTTGGACTATCTTTTTAAGGATGCTTATATTGCAGATGGCCTTGGAAGATAGAGGTGTCTTCCTTGAGAAAACAAATATTGAACAGAATTGCTTACAGCTCAATATAAAAGACTGGAGTTAAACTAAACTCAGTGTTCCTCAACTGTGACGCAAACCCACTGTGTGAACGACATCCACCTGGGACACTCTGTGTTGCCCTGTGGGACTTGAGGAATGAGGAAAACTGATGTAAATGTTAAACTCACATTGTGCCATAACAATAAAGTCCTTTTCTCTAACCTAAGATTCTCATGTCTTCTGTAATCATTCATAAAACTGTGGCAGGCTAAATTTTGTGCAAGAAGTGTAAAAAGTTAGATCTTTCATAGTTGTTAACAATACAGTAGGCCCTCAGCTTATATTTTTATGTCAAGAATTGGACTCAATTTTCAAATCTTTGAAGCTTCTGGGTTGTTAACAGAAGCCAACTTTTAAACTCACAAGAGCATATAGTTCTGGAATCACTTATTCAATTATTCATTTTTTGTTTCTGATAATAAATTCATATTATGGCCCAGTTCATTGACTGAACAGTAGAAATGAAACTTACAAATATTAATTCCATAACAACAAACCTCTCTGAGTCTCCCTGCTTCTGATCCCCATATGTAGTATAAAATTAGTTAAGTGAATAGGCATTATCTAAAATAAGAATATTGGGTGTTGGATCCAATTTTGAACATATATCGTGACCTAGAATGTAACAATGACAAAGAAACTTCTTTAATGCACAATACTAACTTTATAGTTTACTTTAAGCTTCCAAAGATTTGAAAGTGTATGTCTGAAGTTGCCTTACTATCTCTGCTAAACTCCTCATATTGGATGTTTCAAAATACCTCTGAAATTGATCTATTAGAGCTGAGGCTTTTTCTATGACCACATTGATGAAATTACAATTTTCAATATCGAATCCACATATAGTATGGTTCCATCTTTGTTCTGGGCTTTTGATTAAGAATAGCTCAAGTTTTTATATCTACTACATTCTCTATAATTCTGTTAAAATAGTATTGCAAGGTGATATCTATGTGAAACAAGTTTCTAAAAATGAATGACAGATACAGTTTAAAATAACTATGTGGTTCTCTTTTTCACATAAATACATTTTTTTTTTTTCTTTTTTAACTCTCCTTGTCTATTCCTATAAAGTCCTGTTCATAGCGAAAAAAATCCCAGGTCAGTTTGTACTTATCAGTCAAGAATGGTGAAAATGCTGGCTGGTAGATGTTATAGTTCTCTTTTCTTATTAGGCTACAGGGAAAGTAAATTATATGGCACAAAGATGCAAATCTTATTCATGAGATTTCCCCTCTAATGCTACTAACAAAAGGGTTATCATCTTTCTCATAAGACCTCTAGTAGGTAACTCATGAAATATAAGATTTCAGAAGACACCCAAATCACTTACATTATCTGTATGAAAACTTAAACATAAAGATATATATGAATTTGCCCTTGTCACAAAGTTTATCAAAGGGAAGACTGGAATTTGAACTAAAAAATTTTGATACGTAATACTTAGTTCATTGATCCTCTCAACTACCACTCGTAAGAGTCCCTTACTTTTATTGTAAGTTTATTGCTAATTTTAAATAAAATATAGGGCTATAGCTTCCTCAATGTACTGATAAGGAAAAAAATTGAGTCTAGGTTTTGAGAGTTCAACTAAAATACTCCATGGTATTGCTGTCTCGACATCCATTTTGTTTGTCCAAATGGCCTGTGGGGATAATCTGATACTAACCTTCTCATGAAAGCCTATGCCCCAGATAACAGCCTGCACAGTCACAAGCAAATGTAAGCTCTTGATATGACTTCCCAATAGCCCTTGTGAACAAATCTCCTTTACTCCCAGTGCTCTCCCCTTTATGTTCCTTAGATCAGACCCCTGTGGAGCTTACCAAAACCCTGCTGTTTTTGGTGTGAATTGACCAATGTAGGCTCAACCAGAGAACTCCAAAATGCATCATCCAAACAAAGGCATGTACCCCAGGTTCTGTTGCTCTTTCTCCCTGCCTTGTCCTCCTTGTGCGACCCCTCTAGACATGCCTTGTGCTTCCTCCAGAACCTATGAGTAATAAACTTCTCTATTTGAATTTTTCTCGTGGTCTTTTATTGAACTATTGTTCACCATCCAGCACCCTGTGCTCCACTTACCGAATGTTAATTTAATAAACTTAAATCATAACACTGGGCAAGAGAGCAATTCTTATAGGATCAGCTCAATCATTGCCTTTTCTAGGAACACTTCTTTAACAGTGCTTAGTTCTAATGCCACCCATATCCCCAACCAATCTAACTTAGATGCACCTCATCTGTTCCTTATGGTTCTCTGGGTTTCTTCCTTCAAAACAGGGATCGATCTACAGACAATGTAACTTTTTATTTTGAAAGAACTAGTTGAGATGGGTGATTATGCTTTACCTTTGCATCCCCAGTGCATAGAACATTCTGTGCCACCCAATCACCATTAATAAATTTTAACAATGATGAAAAAATTTTCAGCATTGTCAGCTAAATAAGAGATCTATTTGGACAACTTCTGGGAGGAGGGAGAGTGTACATGAAGCTCCAGAAAGGTGGCCAAATAAAATAAGGCTAGTTATAGTCATCAGATAATGAAGGAAAGACTTTAGAATAAACAGGCCAAAAACTCAGTTATCAGAATTGGGACTTGAAGTCAGAGTCAAATGGTCACAAAGTGGCTAGTAAGTCAGAGAGAGGAGGGAAATAGACCCTGGGCATCAACCAGAATCTTGCACAACTAAAGTTTCCTTCTTATGCGTATTTTCTTTAACTTTTCAGAATCAGACCCACTCAGTTTCTTTCTTCATTTACACAGTTAACTGGCCCTGAATATTGACATCTGAAGTATAGCATCACACTGGAATATTGTTCATGTTTTACTTCATGTCTGAGCCATAGTAAACAAAACATACTCATACGTAATAACTAGTTGGAATGTGTGCCGTGTTTTGCAAATGGCTAAATGTTGATATTTGAATGAAGGAAATGTTGATGCTAAATTTAAAAAAGTAAAGGGAAAAACTCTCTGATAATTGTCCTCTTGCATTATAAATAATACATTGGCAATCTGCACATATATTATATGAATCAGAAAAATTTCCTGTTTCACACCTTGGACCTTACTTACATCTTTGATATACTAAATTAAAATTATATGCCTTAAGCTATAATGTTAGTTATTTTTTTTTATATTGAGAGCTGACCTGTTAACCCATTAATATAATAATGTGAGCAAAGATGATATGATAAATGTCAATTTAACTTGAATTCCCCAATGAAAGGCTAATTTTTTGTGTAGGCAGAGAGCACAACCATTGTGTGAGCTGATTTAGCACCATGAAGGGATCCATGCCAAAATTGATAATCCTGCCTTCTCATCTTACTTGTGCCTGAAATTTCTTTAAAAGGGAAAAACTTTTCTTCAATTTAATATAAAATCTAAATACACCATAGGAGAAAATAAAAAGCAATAACACTGTTTTAAATCTACATAGTAGTGCGAATGGTTGATATTACATGCTTTTCAGATTTTAAGTTGTAAAGAGATATGATAACTCTGGACATGTTGGAAGTAGGAAAGATCCGTAATTGAAAAGCATAGTAAAATAAAAATAAACTTAACAAATCTCACAATTGCAAGTAAATCTAGTCCTGAACACTTTGTGGGAAGAGTATCTTAAAAGTCTAATCTTTAGAAGCTATAACAAAACTCTGTTCTCTTACATTTTGTCTTCTCCAATATTGATCTCTCCCATAAACAAAACTAATCTTATTCTAGTTTGTAGGGGAAATTTGGACTTTCGCCATAAAAGATGCAGAAGGTTTTATCCGGGCAAAATCTTGGTATTGAAATTATCATCCTGTGGTCTAACTTTGATTTTGAGTCTCAGCTCTAGAATCTGAATTTCTTTCTTGTCTTCAGAAGTATTGCTGATTAGCCTTTTCTTGAAACATTTTTGAGGTTTAAGAAATTTTTCTAAAGTCTTAAATTATTTTAGGGATTATAAGCCTGTTATTATGTTGCATATCATATTCCTAGTCAGAAATGTTAAATAAAATAATATTTTTTTTACATGTCTGAATTTGAGTGATACAACTGGATATACAGCAACACATATTGGGATTAGATCATGTCATGTTTTGTCTTCGTAGTTATGATAAAGCCAAAAACAAAGATGATTTTGCTTAACAATCAATTTAACTGACTTCATTTACTAATGAAACTAATTAATATTGAATTCTCCTTCCATCACCTTCAAAATTCAGGAAATAAGTGTAACTAATATATATTTATGCTGGGGAACACAATGTGAAATTGGAGATAGAGGACAACTGTCATGTTTCTTCACTTTGCTCCATTTCATATAGTTCTACTTTTCCTTGGATTATTTTCTTTCTAGTTTCTTTCTTTCTTTTTGCTGACTGCTTATTTTAGTCTAAGGTACATTACTATATTTTCAAAAATCTACCCCTCCCCATGTCTCACTGAGGGACAAAGGTTACATATGCATATGAGGTCCATGAAGACCCTAGAGTATTCCATAGTTCCCCAAGGTAGATATGAAAATAAACTCTAATAGACAGTGACTCTAGGTTAAGTAAATAAAACACATACTCTGTTTATAGTTTGTCAGTATATCTAGCCTCCTGAAGCTTGAATTAAACAAGAGCTTATACAGAGGGAAACAAAAATTCAAATTAGCGAATATCCTACTCTGCTATATTTGATCCAGTAAACATGTGTCAAAAAAGCAATGTAAACACCTAAAGTGTTTTTATTGTTGTTTCATCTTAAAATTTTAAATACACTAGAAAAAAATACTGAAAGGATAGGTAACAGTAAAAGTCACTGATAATTGCACAACTCCAAGGCAAGGTTGTTAATATCTTGGCATATTATCTCCATGATATTTTTCAGTGTAAGTAATTGAAAATTATGTCTACAATCTTATACTTTATTTCATTTAAATGACTTGATATTGTACATATTTCAGTATCAATTTATGAAGGCAATACAACAAAATGGTTAAGAAAATGATCTTTGAGACCAGACTGTTTGGTTTTTAACCCCAGCTCTGCTACTTACAAAACTGGTGGACTTAGACAAGTTATTTAAATTTTTTACACCTAAAGTTTACCAAAGATAAATCAGAGATAATAGTAGCATATGCCTCATAAGATTCTTATGAGGATTCTCTTTGTTATCATACATAAAAAGCTTAGATTAATACCTGACACAATAGTAAGTGCTATAAAATGTTAGATACAATTATTTAATGTCTAGATATTATTATAGTTTATGTGCATAAATTATTTGTTTCATTCGTCCTTAAAATGAAAATTTTTTCTAATACCTTACAAATAAAAAGTGTTTTGATGGATATCTTTCTATAAAATATATAGCTACTTTTAAAATAATTTTCTTCATGGATATTCACATATTAAATGATTTAACCAAATACACAGTTTGAAGACATTTGATATATATGATAGATTTCACCACCACTCCCCACCCCCAAGCCCAGGAAGAGAGAACAGGCATAAAATGTCACCAGAATTTTATAAAAATGATTTGCATCATCATTGAATAATATATTTATTTTTAAAATAGTAACACACTGTTAATTTCAATTTGAAGTTCTTTCACTACATGCAAAATGGATTATATATTAAGTGCTTTCAATCTTTTATGGATTGAATTGTCTTTCCCCACAACTCATACGGTGAAGTCCTAACCCCCACTATCTCAAAAGGTGATGTTATTTGGAAATAGGGTAATTGCTGATGTACATAGGATAGGATGAAGTCATAACGGAGTAAGGTGGGCCCCTAATCAAAACACCTGGTGTCCTTATAAAAAGAGAGGCTACAAATACAGACATGCACACAGGTGAATTCCATGTGAACTGGACAGTAAAGATCAGAGTGATGAAGCAAAAGCTAAGGAATACTAAAGACTACCATCAAATCACTGGTATCCAGTAGAGAGGCATGGAATGGATTAAGATCTCACCATCCTCAGAAGGACTGATGGCCTCCAGAACTGTGAGACAATAATTTTCTCTTAAGCCACTCATTTTGTGATACTATGTCATGGTAGCTCTAACAAATTAATATACTACCTATTGGTATGTACTTTTTAGTAAATATATTGTGTGAGGTCTTTACCCATTTACATGTAAGCTTTCTATACTTTTTTTTTTTTTTTTTTTTTTTGGCATTTGATTCGCTCTTTGACATAGCAGTGTGTAGTGTTCCTTTCTCTAATATGTTCACTGGCACGTATAATTAGGGTGGTTTTTGATTAACTCTTTTTTTTTCCTGTTTTCTAGTTTAGCCGAAGCTGTTGTTTTACTTGCTGTACTTTAAAATATACAGCATATATTACCTAGAAAGATAAGACTTTTCCTTTATTTCTTCCTTTTTGTAACTTTTAGTACTGTTCTAGACTATTTCTATTTCCTTAGCTTTCTTCTCATGGTTTTATTTTAAATCAGTAATTGTGTTTCAAGGTTGATTAAATATTTAGTCTGGGGTGTTTTTAGATTGAGGAAAGCCAAACATCCTCTCCAGAGGGAGAAATGTTATAAGTAGCAAAAATAAAGAAAAAAATTATCTTATTACATTCACTTCATACATATGTAAACATAATTTCATGTTAATGTTACAACTGGATAGTAATGACATTTATATACCTATTTAAAATGAAATTATAGTACAGTTTTGAGAAAAAATAGCCATGGTAAAAATATAACATCTATTTACATTTTTGTAATGCATTGAAATTTAAGTTAATTGCAAATTGATACAATTGTTCTTTTTCCTAAAGCATGTAAATGTTACATGCCAGACAGTTCCCTATTCTCATATCTTTCATCTATGTGACTGATACAAGATTTAAAACTCATCCCTCTATTTAGTGATTTAGTTGTCTGAAATTACTAGGTGTTATTCTTTCTTGTTAAGAGCATTTGCTGTTTGGCTTCAGTTAGGAGAAATGATGACAGAATCTGTGATTTGCTTAATGGATGAAACTGTCTTTTTCATTTTTATATAATTTCCTACATCTTGTAAGGGTAATCCTGCTTCCTGTTGAACATTAACTACAAAGGATTTGCTTAAGAGTGGGCTAACTGTGATGGGTATATGTGTTATAAAATTTGCATATTCTTTATGCTTGCGGGTGATTAATTATGTAAGATGTGAAGTTTAGGTAAATCTTTTTCGAGAAATGTACTTAAGGCTGAGTTTCAATTTTCAAGGAGATTTTTCTTAGAAAAAATTTGAAATAATGGAATAAATTTACTAAAGAGCAAACATTCAAACACTTGATATACAACATGTAATTGTCTTTTCAGCAAAAGCCAAATCAAATATCAATCAGTCTGTAGCTCATAAAAGATAAGAATTTTACAAGAAATTTCACATAGGACACTTACTAAATATGTATTATGCTAAAATTCTGCAAGTCAACATTTCAACAGAATATTTTTTTTCCTCTGGCACAAAGATCTCATTTCTTTCTGAAGCTGACAGTTTTTCAGCTGATAAGATATGATGAAACACAGCCTTTCTCTCTCTCTCTTTCTCTAATAAAAACTATATCCATTTTATATATAGTGATAGATTATGTTCAATATAAAATCTGAAAGGACAAAATGTACACCATCAAAAAGTCAATGAACCAGATTGGTTTATGTAGCTGTTCCAAACCAATTTTACTGGAAAACTTCAGACCACACTGTATGGTGATATTGTTTTCTGGTTTGTGATTTCTATCTTTTGGTTTTATTCTATTATTCATTTTGACTCCTCTTTTTACATCTTCACAAAGATATTTAGATGAACTTTCATGACATTAATAATAGGTGTAAAGAACAGGATTTGAATTTATTTCTTCTTTAATTTTGAAAGAATTTTTGTTTCCCCATCAATTGCCTTATCATAACTGGTTAAATTTTATAGGCTTCTTTGTTCTTTTCACTGAAATATAAATACAATATTTCTATTACTCCAGTCATCAATTTATTTACTTTACAAAGTAATAATCCTGATGTTCCTAAAGCACAGGAATATTCAATGTTAAATGAAGTAAGGTATACTAGGACCTGCTTCTTTAATCCCAATATTCAGTATTAAGGACAAAGGGAACATTGCTGTAGATTCTGCTGATTTAGAAATCTGTTACAGGACCATTCTGGTATTTGAAACATAGTATTATTATAATTTAAGAGTTAATGAGACTCTGGAGCCCAGACTTAAGGAGTCTTCAAACTTTGTTCTGATTGAGGTTAACAGGCAAAGTAGTATGCTACATTTATATTCAAAATGTGTACCCTCTTTTGGACTGAATTCCATTTTAAATGTGCTTCATAATAATATGTATACCAAGTAAAACATCTAACGATGAATAATTTGATGGCTCCATTGTCCAGGAAACAACCTGTAAACTAAATGAGAATCACTTCTATAAAGGTGTACGTTTTACCACTGTAGAAAAGGCGCAATTGAAAGTGCTGTCTACCTTCCAGTAATAAATTGGGCCAGCACCTCTAAATATAATAGTACACCACAGGATAAGAGTCAGTGGTTTGTGCTACCACACATAATGAGAGATCAAAGTAATATGCACATAGCCAATGGAATATCCTGGGCGTATTCTCATGCAAATATAGCATGATTTCATTTCTGGCTACTCCAGAATGTCTCATATGTCAATGAACTTGCATTAACTTTCCAATCTAAATCCTTGTCAGCTACTGATGACTATTCATATTGGAATTAAGATCTTGAATTGTTTTTAGATGTGTCACACAATTGAATGTATAATTCAGTTGTCCAAAAAAGCCATCAATCATTAAGATGATAATGGCCATACTAGTCCCCTAAACCATTTACCAAAGCCAAAAAAATGAGATTTAATAAAATTGTTTTCTCGTAGCTCTATAACCCAAAAAAGCACAGTACATATTTTTATGCTTTTCTCTGGGATAAGCCTCACAACTTCTGTTAAAAGATGAACTATTAAGATTCACTAAAATTTTCAAGAGTGTATTAAATGAACATTGATTCCAATTGGATGACACCAAACTGGAAATGGTCAGGAATATTTCGCTGACAGGAGGTAGGGGAAAAGCTCTTATGGAGCAGACATGGAAGCAAAGCAGGGAAATTATGTGATTGACTATAGCTTAATTGGTTGTTTTATTTGGGAAAGCCTAGTTGACTGTTTGTATTGGTTGTTCTTAAATTTAATTTTTCTGGAATATGAATGCATTTACAGAAACTGACTATGGTTTAGGTTTTGCTTCACTTACATAGGCTACCAATGCATTAGAGGCATCTCAGTCTAATGGCCTCCTTGTTTAATTACTTTAACACCTCTTACAGATAATATTTTCTGTGAAGCCAGATGTTGAGTGGCTTCTATTCATTTCTAACAGAAATAATGGTGCTGGAGACACCTTTAATTACATGTGTGTGGAAATTCTGACTACCTAATAGAAGGTGAATTTTTAGGATGCCAAATTGTTTCCTGGCATCTAAAATATCATTTCAAGATTTGCCATGACTGTCATGATTTATCAGTTTTTTGTTTTGTATTTAAATACATTCAGTGATTATCATTAGTCATTTTATCACATCTTTATTACTAAAATTTTTATTCTGATTTATCATTTGCCTTGTTATATTTTATAGCAGTTTTTCAGAAAGAAATCATAAGTATTTTATTCCTTGATTTTTTTTCATAAATAAAAATGGTTTTGCTTTATATTTTAAGGACAACTTTACTTGGAATACAATTCTTGAAACACACCTTTCTTCAGACCTTGGTGCAGAGCATTCTAATCTCTTCTGGATTTATGTGAAGAAGACTGAGGTCATCTGGTGTTTTCCTTTCTATATAGCTCGGTTTTCCTATTGCAAGTCATATACCTTTTTATTAATTCTAAAAATATACCAAATTTCTCCAGATATGTGCTTAGGTTGATCATTCTGTATTATTTATTTTTCCTGGAATAAGCTATGCCTTTCTGTATACATAGTTTTTTTTTTCTTTCAGAAAAGTTTTATTTATAATTGCTTGGACATTTTTTCCTGGTCTCTTCTTATTTAGGATCACTATGGTTAAGTTAGATCACTTCTGTCTTCCATTCACATCATTTTCTTTCGAATCATTTTGTAATCACTGTTATTTCCCTTTTCATTCTCTAGGATTTATTCAAGCTTGTTCTTATGCCATTTATTGTGTTTTCACTCTCCTTTGTAAGAAAAAAAAACTGTTGCTGTAATTTATTTTTATCACTATAGTAGTTTTCTCTTTTATTTTTTCCTCAGGTCCTTCTTGTCTTATAATTTCTTTCATGAACCTTTAGGCTCTCTTTAGAGAGAGCAAATTGCCGTGATTTCTTTGATTTGTATCTATGTTTGTCTAGAGTTGCTCTCCATTTTTTTTAGCAATTTCTCTGATGATTCAGCCTTTGCTTTTGTTGATTTATCTTTTTATCTGGCAATATGCAGGCAAAGGTTTCTTATCCTTAATTATATATGACAAAATAACTATTTGTTAAAGAATGTTTGCTAAAGGGTGAAGGTGTGAGTTGGTGAAGTCTGCTGATTTAATCCTGACTTTTTTAATGATGTCTAAAAATATATGCTATTCCTTTTTCTGCGACTGATCCTCCTCATCTTTGGGATTCAAAGAGTTTGGTATGGCTTAGAGTGAAGCACTTTTGTCATAGCTCATTTCAACGCCACATAATTGTTGAAGGACGGTATATAACACTTCTCACTCCATTGGGCAGAAAAATTATATATAAGCTAGAAAATGCAACTGTTTACTTACATTTGATTTTTATCTACACCATAAGAAATTAAATTTTCTACTGTTCAATTATTGTATTTATGCTGCCTCTCTCAATAGATCCAAATATCATATGGCCATGCAGCCCATATGGCATATGATGATCTTCTGTGGAAATTTCATAACAACGTTGTAAAGCCAAAGTCATTACAGAGGCCTAGGAAGCTCTCCATTATCCTCCCCTTTGATCTTGCTTCCTAGTCCTCTAGCTCTTGCTCATACTGACCTTGTTTTCAAACACCCAGAGCATGCCTCTCATTGAGGTATTCTATGTCCTCTCTTTTATCAACTATTCACAAGCCTCGCTCCCCTAACTTCCTAAGATCTTTACTTAAATGTCATTTTTCAGGAAGGTCTTCACTAGCCTTTCTATTCAATGCTGCTATTCACCATCTTCCATTCCCACCGACATCATCATAGACATTTTCCCTTACACTTTCCCCTGGTTTTATTCCTCTTCATAGTGTTTAAGTCTTTCTAACATATATTTTCCTAATTATATGATTCTACCTAATAGAATTCATGCTATTTGTTTCAATATTGCTTCTAAATATGTTCCAGTCATCTAATAGACACCGAAAAAATATTTTTGAATAAATGTATAAACAGAGAGGAATCAAGAATAACAAATTTATTTATTCCCTTTTAGCATATTGTTATATATTAAACTTTCCATATGTGCTAATTAATTGGATTTGCATATTATGCTAACTTGGGCTAAATTCACCCATACCAAATAGAAAGATTCTGTAAAACAACTGAATATTAAAAATAGGGCTAATACTGAAAAGATAAACAAAAAAATAAGAGACAAAATTTCTTTTACCTCAAGAATAAGATTTTTATTAGTCTTATTATGAAATAATATCAATAGTAATCTAATAAAATCTGATAAAATGGAAGTTACCTGAGATTATCGAGATGGCTAATTGAGACAGAATTTATACATAGTAACTTAACAGAATATCATATCCTATACTGTCCTTTGAGATATAATTGTAGAAGCATACATAGAAAGTGTAAATAAGAACATATGCATAAAGTTATGTTCTTTTACCTATATAATGGGAGATTAATAAAATATTGACTTCTGCTTATATATAGTTTATGTAGTAGGTCATCATCAGGATTTGTGAATATGTTTTCTGCACAAAACCTTAACAATAATAATAATAACAATAATAGCCTAATAATAATAAGTCTAATAATAAAAATGATAACACTATGCATTGGTGAGTATTTGCAATATGGGGGATAAGGGGCTGAGATTTTACATGTATTTCTATTGTACATGCATCTTTATTGTAAAAATGAAGAAATTGAAACTTAGAGAAGTAAAATTACTTTTTTATGTTCATATACCTAGCTAACAGTAAAGCCAAAATTTAAATTCTGGGAATCCTAAATTACAAAATACATAATTTTAAATACTGAAAAAAATATTTTACAAAATTGATACTAGTAAAGACTAAATCCCTCCATATTAATATATATGCACACATATTTATGAAATGTAAGTATTCAATAAATTATTGAATAAATGAAGAAAATAAATTATTAAAAAAGTAATTTTATAATAGCAGACACATTCTTCTAATAATTAATAGTTAAGTACATCTAAAATAAGCTGACATCATTTTACTAGTGTTTCTTATCTCTAATAAGGTAACGAAAATGTAGATTTCCATATTCTTCACTTGGTCAGTTGACAGCAAAAATGTTTTGTGAAATGCCTGTTGGTCAAATGTAATTAGATCAGTCCAAGAAAACATTTTACCAGCTATTGTAGTCATCTACATAACTATCAGAGCATACTGCTAAATTTTTGTTAAATGTGCTCCAAATTATTGCCAACATTTCTGCTCAGAATAATTTATTAGTTTTGTTTCTGTTTTCAGTATCTCGATTTAAGGAAAATGCTATGAATAGATATCAATATCTACTGTCAAATGCCTAATTTTAGAAGTGAAGTTCTTTATAATTTTCATTACTTCAAATTTATTCTTTATAAGGTACGTTCACACACCTCCTTTTCAAACTCATCTTTTAAAGCTTTCCACTCATCCACATATCAAGAAATACCAAATAACTTGATATGTCATACTGTTACAGATGTCTGTGCATTTTTATATTTATTCCCTCCAGAAATACCTTTACACTTAGTTTAAGAGGAAAATTCCTTTTCATGCTTCTTTATGGCAATCTTACTCCTACAACAGAATTAAAGCCTACCCCTTTGTGCTGTCTTGAAAACCTACACATACTTCCATCATTACAATAATTACATTATTAAACTTTTTGAGAACAGGAGCAATGTCTGGCTACTTTTACACCACTAGCGTCTAACATAATACTTAAGTTGTACCTATTTGACACTACAGAGTTTGACAAGTTGCTACTAATAAATTAATATGATTTTACTTTATCACAGTTTATTTTTTTATAATTGAATTTTGGAAATAACAGATATAAGGAAAGCAGAGAAATAATTTTATTTTTAATATTGTTTTCATGCCTCTGTGGTCAAAACAATAAGATCAAGTCCTAGTTTACAATA
Organism: Eidolon dupreanum; assembly: GCA_028627145.1. Taxonomy (NCBI): domain Eukaryota; kingdom Metazoa; phylum Chordata; class Mammalia; order Chiroptera; family Pteropodidae; genus Eidolon; species Eidolon dupreanum. The sequence goes on from CM053507.1 coordinate 94,382,849, forward strand.
ACATTTTCATTAGGAAAAATAACAATTTTATTGAGACTTATAATGACCTGTAACAATGCAACTGAATTATTATAGTCCATTGTTACATTTTTCTAATAACATTTATTTAATTTTGAAAGCAAAAATGCAATTTTGTGGAAGAAAATACATGATACATCAACTTCTTTTTAACTTAATAGATTTTGTGACACAATGAAAATATCAGAAGCATTAGAAAATGCCAATCAATGCATGTGAAACTAAAAGCACCAATATTTTCCCATGTGAATTAATGACTATATGGTACTATTAATTAGAATACAACTTATTCTAAGAGAAACAATTGCTCAATAATTGTCAAGTTCATCTACATAACCAAGAGAGTTTGATTATTTTGACCAATTGAATTAACTTTAACATTGAGTTTCATTTCCATCTAAAATACTTTATTGGACATCACAGAGAACTCAAAGATCAGTAAGGCACACTTTTAGTCCTCAACTTGTTTATAATCTAAAAGTACAAGAATAATTTAAAGCAAGTATCAGTAGGTGATATTTCAACAATTCAGAGATAAAAAAATAAAAAAGATAAAGTAAAGTAAGAATTACTAAAACCAATAAGTGTAAGTAAGTGTCTAGGAGGTTAAAAGATAATAATAATAATAAAAAATAAAAATTATATAATATTATTAATTATATATTATATAATAAATAACCAAATATATTATAAAAGATAATACATTCACCATTTAGTAAACTATTAAAACTCAAACACATTATGCATTCCATCTATAAATATTCAAATATGCAGCATAAATTCATTGGTAACTATATTCACCTAGTTTTTATGATCATTTTTAATATTTTGATTTCCTAAAGTGTGTTATGAATCTTTAATGTCATGAGATATGAACCTAGGTGGTTAAACAGACAAAAGTAATAAAACAGTTACATGCCTAATTTAGTGCTTAATTTGAATATTATAAATAGTTTCTCAAAACCATAGTTTATCAGATATTATTGTTTAGGTCCAGGATAAATAACCTGTTTAAGATTTTAGTTTCGTTCATTCTTTATTTTTCTTTGTTTTGTATTTTAGTGAGTTTATTTAACAAAAACAATGAAAGAAACAATAAAATTGATTATGTATGGTTATGCCACAAATCCTGAAGGTAGTATACAAAACACTAAAATATGTTCCTAATTTTCTTTTAAAGGAATTCTTAGCATATTAGAATAGAGGTAGCCTCAAATAGCCACATTTTTTAGCTTCCTTATAAAAGTTCAACAAGAGAATTTCAATTATAGGCAAGATGGTGTACTAACGTAACAAAAATAAGTCTTTGTTTCAGCACCTAGAAGTAATGCATAAAATGCAACAACTATAAAATAACCATAAAATACATCCCTGAGTTCCCCAATAATAAGAAAGCAATGTCCACTTGTCATAAACAAAAAAGAATTCAAAAACCAGAATGATTAGCATTTAAACAACTGTGTGCATGTTCCAGTTATCAGTGACCACAATATCCCCAGATCTAGGGTTTCAATGCCTACCTGAAAGCAAAAAAAAAAAAAACAACCTGTAGTTATGCATGTAGGCAGAACTCCCAAAGATCAGTGCACTTAGTGTAAATGTGATTACAAAGTATTCTTCTAGTGGCTGAGGGAGTCTACACAGAAGCTCTGGCTAAGAAAATAGAATCCCTGGGAAATAAAAACCTTGACCTATACCTCTTAGAGGTTTGAGGATTAAATTTACTTCCCTTGATTGTCTTAACAAACTCTAAGCCAAAAAGTAGCATAAAATATATTCATAAACTACAGACATCTTGAAGATCAGGCAAACTCAAATTGATTGAACTTCTCATGTCTAGCCAGGGCACGATACTTACTACACTAAAAAGCTCCACTAAAAATTAGGTCAAACATAGACAGGCACATATATATACACATGGAAACAATTCATGATGAATAAGAATCATCAGTAAACACAAACCAAATGACTAGTGTCACAAGCAATTAAAATAATAAAATAACGAAACGAAAGACAATATTTAAGTGATTAAAAAACTTATGAGAGTGATAGACAAAGAATAAAATAAAAAAACTCATGTAAATAAGAAGACTTCCAGTAAAATTGCAATGAATGTGTTCAAGTAAATTTGACTTAAAAAAGTGTATGGGAATTGGAACAAGATAAAATAGTATAAAATGCATCTCAGAGAAAGAAAAAATACATAAAACATTAAATATTAAGACACATAGGAAGTAAAATGAGAAGGTCCAGTAGAGATTAAAAAAAAATTCTGCATATAAACTATATTAGAAATGGTGGAAAAGAAAGAGTCAAAGGAAAAATGACTAAAAATTTTCCAGAACTGATGAAAAATACAAATACTCGGCATTAGAAATCTCTAACAAAGTTAAATTTTAGATATTTTGAAGTAAGAATATAAAATATCAAAGTAAAAAAATCTTGAAACCAATTAGAAAGAAAATACAGAATATATGCAAAAGAGTAATACTTATAAGGAAAGGAAAATTATTAATATCAACAATAAAGACTAAAGAAAAAACTATATTCATAGAAAATGGATAAAAAATTTAAAGACCACACCAAGTAATAATATATCAGTGAATTTAAGTACATATATAAATAAAACAAAGAAAGCAAATATATTACCATCAAGATCATACCTATACATTTTTTAAAATAATGTAATAGTCTATAATTTTGGCAAAATAAGGAAGAAAGAATAGATAAGTAACAATGGGATTGAAGAAGAGAGTATAACTACAGAGTAGAGAAGAATTATATAGACAACTTTACGCTCATCATAGTAAAAAGTTAAGCAAACATTTAATTAGAAAAATGTATTTTAAAACATATTTTAACAATTGTAAATAAAATTGACTTCCAAATATTAAAGAAAGAAAATTAGTAATTAAAAACTTAACCATGAAAAGGAAGAAACAAAAACGGCATAGATGATAGAGGCTCTGTTCATCCCTCTGGCAACCAAATCAAAGTTGTGATGGAAATAGGGAGCAGCAGCAAGGAAATTTGCCTGGGATCTAGATGAACAAGCCATAAAACTAGGGAGAAATCCAAAAAATTACTCTGCAATGGCATAAAGTAGCATGAGGTGAAGATGCAAGGCTACCTCATCTTGAGTGGCTGAGTGAGATGGAGGCTGAGGCACTGGTAGCAGCAGACACCTCTTAAAGGGGCTGCTTCTGCAACAGATTTTTGCAATGACGGACCTGCTTGCTCTGAGCACCAGTGCAGATTTGGCTGCACTCATGGGGCACCAGGGACTTACAGGGAGACATTGTCAGAGTGAGGGTTGAGGGGAGACTCGCCCTGTACAGAAATGCCTGTGGTATCCATTGTTCCCTGTTGATCCCAACCCCATCCTGGTACGGGACACAGCGCCATCATATCTGAGATGTCATCAAACTGGATAACAGAGGTTGCACCACCCAGAGGATTCCCTGATAGCCCACCTCCCCCAATTTGCAGCCTCACCCAAGCCACACCCAGGTATATCCTCAATGAATCAGGTGCTCCTTGCTGAGCAGCACCTAGACTCACCTGGAGCCAGCTGGCCTCGGTTTCTGGTGTGGCCTTTTGAGGCAACTGTAAGCACAGCCTCTGTGGATTGCTTGCTGAATCTTAACAGGTGGCCCTGGAGGGGCACAGGCTGGGGCTAAATTTGGCCTGCAACTGAACCCCTCTCAGGACTGTGCCACTAGACACCTACTTCACAAATCCACACTAATAAAACTGAGAGACTGAAGAGCTTTGCTTTGTAAATAGAAACAGACACAAAAGGGCAGCCAAAATGGGAAGACAAAGAAGCAGAAACAATATGAGAGAAAAGAACAGAGATTCAGACATAATGGAGTCAAGCAATCTAACAGATGCAGAGTTCAAAAACACTGGTTATAAGGATGCTCAATGAACTTTTGGGAAGCGTAGATAAATTCTGTGAGAATTTCAACAAAGAGATAAAAAACATGAAAATGTAAATCGAAATGGTAAAAGGGAACCAGTCTGAAATGAAAAACACATTATCTGAGAAGTATATTGAATGGAATAAACAAAGAAATAAATAAAGTGAATAAAGAAAAGGATCAAATGACCTATGTAGAGGATGGGAAGGCCAAGGACATTCAATCAGAATGGCAAGAAAAAAGGTGCCAAGACTATAAAAATAATTTAAGGAGCATATGGAACACTATTTAAGGTCAAAATATCATCTGATTGGCATACTTGAAGGAAAACCAGATGTTGAACAGCTGTTCAAAGAAATAATGATGGAAAACTTCCCTCACCTGGTGAAGGAAATGGCTATAAAACCCCAGGAAGCTTAGAGGATTCTAAAAACCAAGGATCCAGAGAGGCCCACACCAAGACACATCGTAATTAAAATGCCAAAGATTAAATACAAAGAAATGATGTTAAAAGTAGCAAGAGAAAAACAGATAGTTACCTACAAGGGAGCACCCATAAGACTGGCAGCTGATTTCTCAAAAGAAACCATGCAGGACAGAAGTGCTTGACACAAAATATTTGACGTGATGAAGACCCAGGATCTACAACCAAGAATACTTTATCTAGCAAAGCAATCATTTAGAGTTGAAAGGCAGATCAAGAGCATCCCAGACAAAAATAAGCTAAAGGAATTTATCCCTACCAAGCCAGTATTACAGGAAATGTTGGAGGGACTTCTTTAAGAAGAAAAAAAATGTATCAAAAAACAGGAATAAAGAATAGTAACAACTACATTCCTATCAATAAGTACCTTAAATGGAAAAGAATTAAGTGCTCCAACCAAAAGATAGAGTAGCTGAAAGGATAAAAAAACAACACCCCTACATATGAAAAGAAATAGATTGGAAAAAGATATTGCTTTGATGGACCTAGAAATTATTTAAGTCAAAGAAAGATAAACACTATATGATTTTATTTATATGTGGAATCTAAAGAATAAAAAGAACAAACTAATTAAAAACAGACTCACAAATATAGTGGACAATTTGATGACAGACAGAGGGAAGGGGTGTTGGGGGGCTGGGAGATTGAGGTGAAGGGTTAAAGAGGTAAAAAAAAAACCCTAACTGTGAATATAGTTGTTTTTCAGATGAGTTCTATCACATCTTCAAGAAACACACCAAACAGTAGAATATTTAATGAATCCAGATATATGTTATAAAGATATGAATGGTATTAAAACACTTAGCTGTCATCTCTGGAAAGAAAAGAAGCACAAAGAGATGGAGGACAAATCTTTAGCTATATTGCTAATATTTCATTTACTAAAAAGAAAACACTAAATATCTGAAAAATATGAAAATATTAATATTTCTTTAATATTTGTGTTGGATATATGAGTATATGTTTTGTTTTTCTGTAATTTTGTATATTTTATTTAAAAGATAAATGTTCAAAAATATAAGAAAAAGTGAATTGAGTGTGGATAGGAATATATAGATATATATCATCAAAGTAATTAAGAAAATGTTGAGATAAGGTGGTAGTAGTGTCAAAGATTGAAAGCACTATTTTTATTCCTTACATGTCTGATGAGCAGCTTGAACAAAATAAATATTGCTAAGAACTTCAGATTATTAAGTATTCAGGCAAAAGTCAAGAAGAGAGCTTTTGTTCCTACCTGGCCATCTTTCTGCATTATATATTCCATGAACTTGACATATATGGTTTATTTAATTTCCAAATCCACAGGGTAGTAGTAACATACCCAAAGCACAGGGGATATGGCTGCTTAGAGAAAGCTAAATAATCTTCCCAATTTTATACAATGGGTAATTGATAGTAGAGAGATTTGTAACCATATGAGTTTAACCCCAAACTGTGTGTTCTTTGTACTACAGTTTAGTAATAACCTAATGAAGATTATGAAAATGACAATGATGATGATAATGATGATGATAGTAGCCATTATAACACTGTTTTAGACATTGAATTAAATGCTTATATATTTGGTATCTTAATTCTCAAAAGAATTATTAGTTTTATTCTCCATTTTCCATGTGATGAACTTGAGGTTTAGAGAGATCAATAAAGCATTCAGTGTGTCCCTGCTAGAGTGCCCCAGAAACACAAATAGAGCTCAGTTTGACTGAAGCCAAAGTGTGTGACATTAAACATTCAAATGACTCTCCTCTAAAGTGACCTATTTGTGACAACATGAATGGACCTAAATGTGTTACACTAAGTGAAATAATTCAGACAAAGGATGTAAAATACCATATGATTTCACTTACAAGTGGAATCTAAAAAACAACAACAACAAAATAAATAAATAAACAAAACAGAAGCAAACTGATAGATATGGACAACAAATTGATGGTTTCTAGTTGGGAGGAGGGGTTGAGATAGGTGTGAAAGGTGAAAAAAATTAAGAAGTACAAACTGCTACATATAAAGATAGTCACAGAAATGTACAGTATAGGTAAAATAGTCCATGATATTGTAATAACTATGTATGGTGTTAGATGGGTATTAGATTTATCGGGTAATCACTTCATAAGGTACATAAATGTCTAATCACTATGTTATACACCTGAAACTAATATATTGTGTGTCAGTTAATATATTATCTGTAATTGAAATATAAATTAAATTAAAAATAAGAAAAAAAAAGTGATCTAGAATCTGGTTTTAGGTGAGACAAAGCCAGATTTAATTTATTTGTTTCACATAAGGCAGTATCTAAGGGAAGTCCTGTTCAAGACAGCCACTGACAAGATGAAAATTCTTTTATTCTCTCCACTCCATAAGAAGACACCATAGCCAAGGCCTCCTATGCATGAAAACACTGTATTGGACCTGTACAACTTTCTAAAAATTTAACTACTATTTTATGATATTTATATAGTTGATGTAGATGAACTATAGCCACAGATTCTACAGTTTTTCTAGATGTTCATAAAATGAGCATTGACCTAGCTATTATAGAAATTTGTGGGTAATAGTGATCTATCATTAAAGGTCCTGATGACCCTTACAGGCTAGTAATGAACTTCCAAAGCCTCAACATACATCTCCTTTCTCTCTCTCTCCTTCCCTCCCTCCCACCCTCTCTCTCTTTTGCTATTGCCAGTACACTATTTTTTTTTTTTTTTTTTTACTTACACTTAAACCAGATCTAGTAGAGTATTTTCTAAGCAGACAGGCATTGACATACTAATTTTCCTCTACCTATTCTTATTACTCGGATGACCATAACTGTACCCCCTTTAACTATCTTTCCCATTCCCAAGTGGCTTCAGGCTATTAAACTTATTTAAATAGGAAAAGTCTCAAGAAAAGCTAAGTCTGTTTGGATTCAATACAGTAGTTCTTAAACTTTTTATTGCTCTGATCATTGGCTGAGGTATCTAAAGCAAATATAGATGAGACATCAGCATATGATGAAAATTTTAAGTAGCTAAAGTTCTCTCGAAGTAATGCAGAGGAAGGAATCTAAAAAAAGTGAGGAAACAGAAATGTTTGATTATGTTTACTATCTATGTCCCACAACTCTTTAAATATGTGCTCAACCAAGAAGACGTAGGGCAAGAAGTTAATTTTTTCTGCTTTCAAGTAAAAACGGCACACACACACACACACACACACACACGCACACGCACACACACACTTGATGTAGGTGAAATATAACCACAGATTCTACAGTATTTTCTAGATGTTTATAAAATGAGCACTGACCTAGCTGTTATAGAAATTTGTCGGTAATAGTGATCTATCATAAAAGGTCATGGTGATCCTTACAGACATATAATATATATATATAATCTCACACAGGTTGGATTCTTCAGAATGGAAGCTGGCAGGCTGACACAGAGTTCAAGATTTAAGAAGTTTGTTAGAAATAAGAAACCTTGAAAAGGAACAGAGAGGAAGCAGAATAGGGCAGAGGAAAAACTGTGAATGGAACTATAATGCAGGCCTGACAAAACCATAACCAATCTGGAGGGGAGCTCTAAAGTGAGAACTGCCTGATGGATGGCCCTGTGTCAGGTGGAAAGGTCTGGACATTTCTCCCCTCCTTGCTAAATGACTGGATATAGAAGGGCATAATCTGGGACAAAGAGTCTCTCTGCAGATAGAACAGACTTTGAAGGAGCTCACAGTTGGAGCCTTTTAGTATAATTTAAATGAATAAAATTACTTTCTCCAGCTGACATCTCTATAAAATACCATTTATAGAGTGGGTGCCTATGAAAAAGGATGTGATTCATGTAGTCAGGATATCATGGCATGTCGGAATTTCTAAATCCTTTTCTTGACTAATGGTTTCTTCCTTTAGTATCCCTGAGGAGCAAATCAGAACAAATTAACACTTTATTACTAGGTAAAACTCCATTCTCTAAAACAAGGTTAGTAAAAGAAGCAGAAGAAACAGATCTTTTTCCCTAAACAACATAGGCCTGAGGGCTTAGATGCAAAGCAGGCCTCCTTCACCTAGTCCTAAACAAAAAAGCAAAACCTGAATCTAACTTTTATTGCTTATCCTGAGCAAATTTGTGAATGAAAAGATTAAGCAGAAAAGGAAAGCTAATCCCAGTGCTTAAAGCACAGCAGATCTGAGATTTCTTCCTCAGGCACCAGGGCTGAGATCACAAATCCAAAGAAAGTTTATGAAGTGAGAACAGAATGTTCACATGCTCTCTACCATTAACTACTTGTAAAGCTCCAATCACTGATAGCAAGGTTCCCAGGCTAGGAAATCAAGTACTGCCCTCAGGTTTGTCTCAATGGCAGCACTTGGAATTTAAAAGAATCTCAGAGCGAAAGAGTGAAGGAGGGAAAATTAATTGTAAAGAAAAGGAACAGTTCCATACCCATACCTCTCTAAGCTTTAATTCATCCTCTTCGGTTGTGATCATCAATTCCTTTGAGAGCTCAAAGCCCTATAATTATGGTGCCTTAAATTGTCCTGGCCTTTGGCCAATAGAGATTTGTAATTCTAATCTACAAAATTAAAGAGTATTGATGCGATGGGGCCAAAAGAAGGAAAATGCTTCCTTTCCTTAGATTCTTAACTAGAGCTTATGCAATTAAAATTTCTAACAGACATTTTAATAATTTATGGTAATCTACAATGTCTCCTAATACACCCCACTCTTCTAAGAACCTTATGCTATTATGTAATGGTTGCTAAAACTTAACTCTAGGTACATTTCCACTTCTTAGAACACTACATCTCTCCTTGTCAGTTAGCTAGATACTCTAAATGAATTATAAAGGTTAAAGATGGCTTTGTCTTTTTTCTCCTTTAGGCTGAGAGAACAGAAGTGAACTAGGTAGAATTATGACCCTTCTCAGTTAATTTTTTTTCTCCTTTTGCCCATGAAGATCTTCTAGTACCTTTGACAAACTCTTAAAGAAGTGGATTTAGGTGTCTCAAAGTAGTAACTGCCAGAAGAATCACTGAGCTGGAGTATGTCAGGAAGAGATAATTTATAGCTACTGAGTCTCAAGAGGGTCCTTTTGATCTTGTGACTTCAGTGAAATGAAAGGACTTGGGTTCTAGTCAAAAACACCTTGTTTGGTGATATTACAGGCTGGAAGCAGTTTGAAATTCAGAAGTTCAGTCCTAGCCCAAGTTAAGTCCCTTCTACATAATTAATATATGACCAAGCAGGTTTTAAATTTTCAAAGAGCTAACATAAATGAGAGAATATTTAGAAGGCATATGTTTATGTATCCATAAATGTGTGTGTGTGTGTGTGTGTGTGTGTGTGTGTGTGTGTGTGTGTGTGTGTGTGTGTTGGCTAAAGCAGTTAGCAGTGAGGTGGGGACAGACAGGAGCTGTAACATGAGAACTATAAATTGATACCTTGGAAGATCTGAACAAGCGAATGTGGAAACAGCCTCTGATATCTGGTGGTTTTGAGTTAGAAAGCAGAAAGGCTCCCTTGCTGTACTCCAGTGAATTTCCATGAGTGACATAATAGAGGCTTTATGGCAAAATAGAACTCCATGGCATTGGTTGTTGCAAGTCTAGCAAAACATTACAAGCATTAAATGCTGTTCATTTGAGACTCAGAAATCAAATAAAGTGAATTACTGATGTGATTTCAATGCAAACTCCACAGTCATTACTGAAGTAACTGCTCTGGAACAAACAACAATGGGAGCCTATGAAGGTATTCTTACGGAAGAAGAGGGAAGTTTAGAAAAGAGTGGTGACCATTTGCCCACAGGAGACATTGTTTCCCATTCACAGCCCCACAACCTTTTGTGCTGCCTCAGGCAGCATGCTGAAGGAACACCTGAAAATCTTGTGACTATTGATATCTATTTATTCTTGCATATATCATCCTCTAAAAATATATTAGACTGAAATGTAGCAAAACCAGGAATAAATTTATTTTTCTGATTATCCTCTCTTTTTTTTTCTAAGAGAAAGATTGGCACAAGTATTCAAGGTGACATCAAACAAAGTATGTAGGCTGGTTCTCAACAGTCTGTAAGATTTTGAATATATGTAGATATTAATATAGATATAGATATATAGACATATAATTTTAAACTTAAACTCTATATTGCCTAATCTTATTTCCTATGGTCAAAATTAAAGTTCCTTTCAGACAGATGTTCATTTCTCTCATCTTTGGAACTTATTTTACAGGCAACATAGTATAAGTAGAAAATCCTGGGGCTTAAGACAGAAGGCATTGGTTCTACTGCTATTTCCTGTCTTTGTGAAAGCAGATAAATCATTTCAACTTTTTGTGTTTGTTTTTCTTTTCTCTAAATGGAGTATCAAAATACTTAAAAGATTTAAACAAAGTAATATAAAGGCAATTGCAGTTAGTAATATAGCTAGTATAGAGAGCATTCTGTATAGTAAAAATCATTTAATACTGCACCACAAAATTAGAATAATGTGTAAGAAATATGCTTTTTAAAAACATTAATATAAGCAATAACCAAAGGATGTATAAAATCATATTTTAAATTTTCATATAGAGAAAAGGAGTATTTACATAAGAATGTTTATACTAAATCCATCAGAGATCTTAATTATTAGCAACTGAAAGTGCCTCTGATTGCTTTAAGCAGCGAAAGAATTTATTAAGTGGATATTGGTTGGTTCTCAGGATTACTTAAAGGTTCTCTAACCATGATCGGTAGCTACAGATATCAAACTCAGACTTAGGCTGTAGAACCAGTGTGGCAGTAATACCACTATAGAATACTGTAATGCTTCAACCTGAACAGCTGTCACCAGTAACCACCTCAGATGATCCTGCTGCTGCAGGAAATTGTTTTCTGTGACTACAAAATCAAGAAAAAAGTATTTTCTTTGGTTTCTGCTATTTTCATTAGTTCTCATTTTACTATCTGGTGTTAGGTTGAGGGAGCCTAGCTGCTGCCTGAACCATAGCTGCTGCTTAAACCATAGCTGCAAGAGAGGCTGAACAACTATCTGGTATATTTAGCACTTAACATAGTTAATGGGTTCTGTCACCTACCAAGAGTTATAAAATCAGGAATACACAGCACATAAAAAGGGTACTTCAATGGTAAGCAAAACAAAGGGGGAGACAAAATTTATTATATTAATATCTTCTTAATACACATAAATGATAGTATTTGCTCTAGTCTAGTCTATGTTCCTAATTCTCATTTATCTGTCCTAGTTATAATTTGTGATAATGGTCTGTGCTAAAATATCATTTTTAAGTTTTAACTACTAATTACAGAATGTGTTTGAACCCATATAATTTTAGGTGCAGCTTTCATCTATTTGTTACAGTTGAGGTTGGTTTACTTCAATAAGCTATGCAAAATGATGGTTGTGTAATTTGCATTTCAACCTAGGAATAATGATGTTTTGCAGCCTCACTGACTTTCTCTATTCCAGTGTTTCTCTTAAATGTTATCACAATACAAATCTCTGGTTCACTCATAAAATGCTGATTTAATAGAATCCTAAGTTTATTCTGATGCAGTTGAGCATGCTCAGTAAATTGAGAAAAACTACTTAACATTGAGTTTTCTCTATCTTGTGCCTGTAAGGAACCCTGCAATTTAGAAGAAATGTTTATTTCTTGTTAGATTTAAGTTGCAAATATATTCTTTGACTGAAGAAATGTGTATTCTTATGGTTTCTATCTAACATCACTAAATTCATGTAAGTCGTAAACTTCTGTATTTTATCTTAAAGTAGAAGGAATATGGTGATATTACATGGAAACCAGAATAATTTACATTTATCAAATTTCTATATAAAGTTATATATAAGTATTATAATGTTAATAAAAAGATTAGTCTGTTTTTATATAAAGCATGGTATTAGTATAGTTTACTGTTGTAACTATACCAAAGAAATTTATAATATTTTTCCTCACTCTGTTTTATAACAGTGGTATAATATAAGCATGAAAAAAACTTGGAATAATATGAACGTGGTAAGGTTTCAAAGATCTCCTAAAATATTCTTTTTTGAATCTTGATATATATGTTTCTATATTATATTTTTATCACTTTTTATAGAAAACCATGAAATTGAAATAATTAGCTATTAATAGGAAAAATAGCAAAGATCTAATGACATAGCCCTCTATTTTATTTAATGAACTTTCCTATTGTTTTTAAAGCATTTTTTTTAGCAAATCCTTTTAAAAAGATGATTTCCAAAGGTTTTTCAGAGTTTAAGCTGTGAATTCTTACACCTTCCTGAGTCTCTCAAGTCATTTACAGTATATTAGAAATACCACCTGGAAGGAATTTATCTGAACTGTCTGGCACTTGTACTTTAGTGACCAGAGTTAATACAAAATATTAGTGGGAATGAAGAAGTTTGGGAGGCCTGCTTATCAGATGATAAGACTTAGAAAATATAAACTAGATACAAAGATTCACTGGACTGGTAGAAATTTTATTTGTAGGTATTATTTAAAATGTATTAATTTATTTTTTAATATTTCAACTCTATATGCATTTATTATGGCTTAGTGCATCCCTAAATTGCTTATTGTTCTCATTACAAGAATAGAAAAAAATTAACATGGACAAAGGAGCAGCCAAGAATATAATAACTACTTGTTGCAATTTGAGATCTTATAAAAATTAATTTCTACTACTTTGTTTTTCAAATAAATGTCTACAATATAGTCTTTAATGGAAATTGAACTTTCTTCTTTTGTATTACTCAAGTGAAAAATGCTTCTATTTTAACCAGATTTTTCTTCTGCAGCTCCTATCTTGTTTGTCTTATTATAAGGTAAACATTTTACCCTTTGAAGCAGTACTCTATTTCAAACAGATGGACGTCTTTCCTTTGGTACCATCATAGAAAACAGCTCTGTCCATAGGACCAAAGAAGGAGAAAATAATAGAAAAAGGAGTATAACAATTCTGACAATAAACACAAAACCTTTATTAGGAGAAGGGAAATAAACATTTGTAAAAGAAGAAATATAGATTCATGACTACTTTTGAATTTTATAGTGGTAAGAAGTTAAATATATAGCTGTTTGTATTTCATTGTAACTTGTTCTTTTATTTCTTTCTACAGTTCACCCCAAATTTGTAGGGCACATAGCTGGACAGAAAATAGAAATCCATGATTGTGGACTTAATGCTCAACGGATGTGGAGGTTACACAGTTGTTCTGCTGATCCTCCAGGGAGAGGTTGAAAAGAATTTGAAACAACTACAGCAAACAAGTTCTCAGGCTGAGTCTTTCAAGCACCAAGTAGAGAGGTTACATTTCTATGAGTCACTGCTAAAGTTAATACTATCAAACCACGTAGTTTTAACTTTACATAAGATTTTCTGTGTGTGTATGTTTGTGGTTGTCATATTTCTCATATGTATTTGGTCTTCATCCACGGTTCTTGGCTCCTAAAACCCTTAGAATTTCTTGAGCGATAAGATCAACAAGAGCATCATTTGTCTTACTATTTGGTCTCTTGTCCTTAGTTTTTGAAAATACCTCAGATCATAAAGGTGAAATGGGTATCTCGTTATTTATAAAATGTCCTTTCAATTACAGCTTTGTTTATGTCAATGGAGTGACTATTAGAAAGCACCTAAGTATGCTAAGCATCTAAGGAAAACATTTAAGACAAATCCACTATTATATTTATATAAATCAACTCATCTTTTAATAATTAATATTCTGAGCAGGCAGAAAGTCAGTAAGCAGATAGCTAACCTGAAAAGCATTATCATTCAATATGATCTAATGGAAATTTATAGAATACTCTACCCAACAAAAGCAGGATGCACATTTTTCTCAAGCTTACATGAAGTATTAAAGATGGATTGAATTCTGGCCCATAAGACACACATGAACAAATTTCAAAAAGTAGAAATCATACAAAGTCTTATTGAAGCCCATTGGAGTGGCATAAGGACCATCATACTCCAACAAAGTATTTTTTCAGACCACAATTTAACTAAATTAGAAATCAATACCAGAAAGTTAGCTAGAAATCCCCAAATATTTGGAGATTAAAAAACACACTTCTAAATAATGAATCAAAAAAATCCCAAGATAAATTTTAAAATATTTTAAACTAAATAAAAATAATAGAATATCAAAATTTGTGGAATACAGTGAAAAAAGTGCTTAGAGGAAAAATTAGAATATTGAACACATATATCAGGAAAAAAGAAAGATCTAAAATCAGTAATCTAAGTTATCTAAACAGGCCCAAATCTATTAAAGGAATTAAAATGAGAAGTACTAGGCCCAAATGGTTTTACTGGTGGATCGACTGGGATAAGTCATATTGATAGTATATACCCTTAATATAATGCAATGAAAATGGCATTTTACCTTTACGGTCTTTCTTTTAAAAATCCATAAATCCTGTCTGATCATGATATAAATATCAGACAAACCTTGTTTAAGGGGACAATTAACTGGGAAACTGAACATTACTCCTCAAAACTCACAGCCATCAAAAACATGGAAAATCTGAGAAACTGTACAGCTAAGAGAAGTATTAGGAGACATAAAAATTAATGTAATATGGTATCCTAAATGAAGTCCTGAAACAGAAAAATGACACTAAGTAATAACAAAAAAAATCACAAAGCAAGTAGAAGTATAAAGATAAGAGCAAAAATTAATGTAATTCAAAACATGACAAGAATAGAGAAAATTGATGAAACAAAAAGTTGTTTTTCCTCCCCAAAAAATCAATAAAATGACTAAAACTTTAGTAAGACTGACAAAAATATAAAGAGAGAAGGCACAAATCAGGAGTGAATCAGAGTATATCACTACAAATACTGCATCCATTAAAAGTATAATAAGAAAACATTATAAAAAACTTTATACTTACAAATTAAACAATTTAGAAATATTGGATCAGCACCTCAAAAATTTCATGCTACCAAACTCAACCAAGATGAAATATATAATCTAAGAGTCTTATATCTACTAACATTGTTGAATTCTTACTTAAAATTTCCCAAATAAGAAATCTCTATGCTCAGATGGTTTTCTGAAGAATTCCATCAAGTATTTAAAGAAGACTTAATACTAATTTTACACAACTGGTCTAGAAAAATAGAACAGGAGGGAACACTTACAGTATTACTGTAAGCCAAAAACAGACCAAAAATAAAGAACAACAAATAAACAAACAAAAAAATTCCAAACCACCAAACTGATATCTATCATGAACTTTGACACAAAAATCCTCAACAATATGTAAGCAAATAAAATCCAACAATATATGGAAACAATTAAACACCATGTCAAGTGGGATTTATTCTACATATGCAAGACTCATTCGACACTCCAAAACCGTACCATGAAATATTACCCAGTAATAAAAGGAACAAACTATTGAGTCACATAGCAACTTATATGGTTTTCCACATTGTGAAAATGGAGAGTTAGAGATTGTCATGGTCAGAGTCAAGGGGCAGGAGGAAACAAGGGGGCAGGGGCGGGTTAGTGATTATAATGTCAACACAGGGATACTTGTGTTAATAAAAGTGTTTTATATCTTGACTGTGGTGGTAGACTCATGAACTTACACAAAATAAAATTTCATAGAAGTAAATACACATATACATAAATGAATACAAGTAAATTGGGGACATCTAAATAAGATTGGTGATTTGTATCAATGTCAATTTCCTGATTATGATGTTTTTCTGTAATTTTTCAAGATATTACCTTTGAGAGAAACAAATAAAAGGGTATACAGAATCTCTCTATTTAATTTAATACAACTGCATAGGAATCTATAATTATTCAAAATAAAAGTTTTAATTTTTTTAAAAAAGGAAAATAAAAAGACCCTGAAAATTTTTACCCTCTAATGTTTGTCTGTTTTTTCTTTCTTTTGGTTAACTATTTCTTTTTAGTAAAGGCTTATTTGAATATACTCATGGAGTTTTTTGAAATCTTCAATTATCCAATTTTTATAGTAGTGTGGTAATTCAAATATGTCCCAGTTTATTATTAAATGTTAGCTAATGCTTTCTTTGGGAGAAAATGAGGAACATAGGGAAGAAGAGTCAGTCTTGCTCCAGGTCACCCTTGATTTGAGGCTGCTAAATGGCTGACACCAGTGATAGAAGGAAATGTAAGAATGGGACAGAATGGTAGGACACAGTGGGGGAAACCATTGAATAAACTCCAAAAGAGATCCAGACTGCTCAGAATTTAGGCAATAATTCTGTACTTTGAATGGTTTTGCCATCTTTGGTGAAAATGAAAATAACTGAGACAGAAGCTGAGGCCTCCAGGCTGAGTTTGGGCTGATGTCTCTGTCTATAATGGGGAGATACATGATGCCAGAAAGAGATTGCACAGATAGATGTTTTGATCTGGAAGCCCCATACTCCAACCAATAATTACTAAAATAGACTAGATATATTGCTGAAGGGAGAAATCAAGAGACAAATAAAACAGAGATGTTTAACCAAATATTTAAATCATTTTGTGGACCAATATGAATAAATTTCTGGGAAGCTAGTTCTAAAATGAAGTTTATATTTTGGAAATCAGGGAGTTATTTCCCTTGCATTAGATGCTGCCAAATAGAAGGATATATTCATTTTTATTCATTAACCTCCTTAACTGCATCTTTTGCAGAAACAAACTCCCCATATGTTGAGCTGCATAAAAGTGAGGTTCACAAAGCATACCTTGAAAAGGAGAAGTGTCCAACACCATTGGTAGATACCAAATGACGCATTACTTCTAAGGTTGCTGAACTGTTGAGAATGCAAGTGACATTGAATTAGACCTAAGATGATAATAAAGAGTCCTCTAATTTTATGCCATTGATCTGAGAGATGATCGGTGATTTGATAAAGTGGGCTCCAATGCATGTATATGTAGGGTGATTTGATTGATATTCCCAAATATATCTTTCTGCTTCTTTTGTTTTAAGAATGTTTTAAAAGACAAGAAAGAAAGAATGATGATGGATATTTGTAATTAAGAATATTTGATCAGGAATAATAGAAAAGATGTGAACTCTGTAAGAACAGACTTAACTTGCAGCTGGTTTATGGTAGTTCTATACCTATTCTCAGAAATATATGGAGCCATAGTACTGACTCTTGGTCAAGATAGAAATAAAATTTACTAAGCAGTGATTTATAAAATGCTATTTGAAAGTCAAGTTTTTCCATGGAGTCAACCTGTACCATCTTGTCTACATTGCTTAATGACACACACATATTGATGGTTTACACTTGATTTAATTAGTTACATGGCCTATTCTAGCTATATGTAAGTGACTCCTCAGGAAACCTGTCTCCCCACCTCTGAAAACAAGTTTCTGCATATACGTCTTGGTGGTTCATAATCTGAAGATGAAGAACATCTTGTATGACTAAGGACCAGGCAGCTACAGCTGGCAGTCAGATCTCTGTTGTTTGCCTTAGTTTTCTTTCTATTGCTATTCTATACCTTTTACCATTATCATATGTGAGTATATTC
Organism: Eidolon dupreanum; assembly: GCA_028627145.1. NCBI lineage: Eukaryota > Metazoa > Chordata > Mammalia > Chiroptera > Pteropodidae > Eidolon > Eidolon dupreanum. The sequence goes on from CM053507.1 coordinate 94,400,796, forward strand.
TGTGGTGTCTCTTGAGTCCGTCCAGTTATCCAACCCTGTATAATTTTTTGCAATGTTGACTAGATACCGAGGCTCATTCAGGTATAGCCCCTTTCATCTCTTAGCAAGTTCAACACTTGCCTGACCAGATTGAGTCACTTAAACCTAGTTATTGATTAATGGCTGGGAGGAGAAGTGAGATTATATTCCAAAATGGTTATTTGGGTATTTTGCAAGTTAGAGTCCTCAGTATCATCATTAAGAAAGGCGCCAACACCAGTCTTTAATAAGGAGAAGTGGGCTATGTATGTGAGCCAAGAGGACTCAGTGATTCCACAGATTCAAAATTTTCAAGTACATCAACCCAATATTCCCATCCCATATCTCAAGGCCCCATATCCTCTCAATTAAGCCATTGACCTCACTCAACTTGAGAAATCAAACTTCTCTCTTATAAATAAGTCCCAAACTTGATGTTCAGCTATTTCTTCTCTTCAACTTTAGAAATTAGAGTCTGTACATGCTTATATGTGTAAATCCTTTTATACTACTAAAGGTTGGCAGGTATATCTTCATGGGTCTCTCACATTTCTCCATGTTGAGAGAGTAAAACAATGACTGCCCTTTGTTCAAGACTAATGATGTTTGTATAGTTAATAGCTTTGAAAAATAAATAATGTCTCCCTCCCAAATAAAAGCCATGTATGATTAATACCCATTATAAAATATCTGGGTTCACTAAGCATGGGTTCCTCTTCTGTAACACAACTGCATATGTAGTACCATCTGGCATTCCTTGCATTGCCCTGTGGGAATTGGGTAAGGGAACTGTAAAAATGTTTATATTTTGGCTACTTTTGCTGTCGTGAGTAAGAAATCATCCTTTGTTTTTGACTCAGGAGTTTAATTTCTTTTATTAGCTTCCATGAAATAGTGGCAAGCCAATTCTTTATCATACAACTAGGGTAACAATCAGACTGCTCACAGTTCTTGATACTAAGGAAGCTTTATGGTTTTTATATTTAGCTTTTAACTATTGATTAATCACACTAAGTCTTTCATTATCTTTTCTCAATAAACAAATTATCCCTAGCAACTGCCATACTGTTTTGTTTACTTATATGTGCTGAGGGTGTAGAAGGATGGTTAGAACATAATATGTGTTTAAAACATTGTTGAATGAATGCATGAGTAAGTTTATTGTATAGAGTCATTCTGGAGTTAAGAATCTTTTACACATATGCTGTGGAATGGTAAAACTATAAAAAAAGTACTTTGCTTTCTCCACACAGATCCTTGGAAAAAGAACAAAGGACTAGAAATCAAATCAGAAACTTGTCATCTTGCTATAATTATCTCCCTCACTTCACATCAGGGGTTAATTGGCCTATGCAGTATCTTTAGGTATGAATGATAATAAGGATGAAGGAAAGTTGCTTGGATACTGTATTAGTTAGGGTTCTCCAGAGAAAATAGAACCAATAGAACCGGAGAAAATAGAACCCATATATAAAGTGACATTATAAAGAATTAGTTCACATGACAATGAGGCTGACAAGTTCCAAAATTTGCAAGGTGAGTCAGTAAGCTAGAGATGCAAGAGAGCTAATGGTGTAGCTCCAATCTGAATCTGAAGGCCTGAGAACCAAGAAAACTGATGATATGCTTTCAGTCCGAAGGCTGCAGGCTCATGACCCAGAAAGAGCTAATATTTCAGTCTAAGTTTGAAAGTAGAAAATATTAGTGTCTCAGTCAGAAGGAAGACAAGAAGAAAAGAATGTTTCCTACTCGAAGGAAGGTTAACATTTTTTTTTTTCTATTCAAACCTTTAATAAATTGGATGAGACATTAAGAAGGGCAATCTGCTTTATTCAAGTCCACCAATTTAAATGTTAATCTCATCTAAAAACACCCTCACAGAAAAATCCTGAATAATGTTTGATCAAATATCTGAGCACCTGTGACCCTATCAAGTTGACTCATAAGATTAACCATCATAGCTACCTAATTTGTTCTAGTGATTTAGGCAAACAGAGTTGAGCACAAATAAAAAGTACACTCTGTATAATTACAGTTAGCTATTGCTCAAATTACACCAAAGCAAAAACTAGAACAGTTTCAGCAAGATTTCCCTGACCACAACTGACAAATGCTGTGTCTTTCTCCTGTCATATGATTTTTATCTGTAGGATTAATATACTTTTTAAACGAAACCTGCTTCTTTTTGAAGATCCTTTGCAAAATCTTGTATTTTACATTAGCTTTTCTGGAAAAGATTATAAGAATGAACTTTTTTTTCATTTTCTATTTTTTATTTCTTGGCATGAAGCAGAGTATCCTGTATGTAGCAATCCAAAAAAATATGCTTGCTAAGTAGATAAAAATAGAATTATAACTAAATACTCCTATATAGAGAATAGAGAAACAGGTAAAATATATAGTATGATAGTACTTCATCTTATAGCAGGAGTGATTACTGCCTAAAGACAAATCAGCATTAATAGTAAAATAATACACAAGAATAGTTATAAATCCTTTCACTCAAGCATTGACTTTTATACTAGAATAGATCTGCAATAGTACAAGGCACTGGATATGCCAAAGCTACTGTTTCTGTTTAAACTTACCCTTGGAGAGTAAGTATGAACTCTGCTTTTGAAAAATATCTCTCTGAAGACACATCATTCACAAGCCTGACACACAATCACAGAGGAAGGTGGGTTGTATAGTTTAAATAACTCAAAGATACAAGTCATTCAGGGGTTGCTCTTGCATGGTGTGGAGCTCTGAAGCAACTCAGATTTCATGTGCTGAAGACAGTATAAATATGTTATGCACTTAAAGGTAGGTTGAGAAAAAGAAAACAAAACCCACAGAAAAAGTGACAACACTTAAAATAAATTTACATTTAATAACCTTTTAGAAAAACAGTAAAAGTGAAAAAAACTCGTAAGACTACAACATTCACATAACACATTGGCAAAAACAAACAAACAAACAAACAAACAAACAAACAAAGGCTTACACATGTTCAAAGTTGTCTTTTCATTCAAAATTTTCTTTTTGAAGTATACATTTTTCTTTCCCCTCCTTATAACTGACAAGAGAAAGTGACTTACAATATATAAATCACTATTCATTTATTGGTTAAATGAAATAAAAACCACATGAAACCTCTAGAAAGTAGAGATAAAAATAACTTTGCTTAACATTAACACTAAATAGTCAGTAAATTCTTCATGTTATTTGATACACTTTAAAAATTCTATAGTCTAAATTTTTATCTTTTCCTCCATAAGTATATAAATATGCATATGATTTGGGCAATCTATTTTTTTGTCATTCAATTGTAAATATATTTTGTAGAGCTGATGAAAGAGAGGTTATCTTTGATTTGATTTCTGTTATTTTTCTCTAATACTTTACAAAAATGATATTTAAATTAACATATTAATTAGAGTGCTTAAACCTTGCTGTATCCTGATAAATCATTCCAAGTATTAAGTTTATATATTTTTCTGAAAGAAGTTAAGAAGTCATTGGGTAGGTCCAGTAATTGAATTCAGTAATCCTTTAATCTCTTAGTGGTAAAATAGTCTGGAATTACCAATCTCCTGGCCATGATGTGATCAACTATTTAGAAGTTCTCTTTTTCAAATGAAATCTTAATGAATCAGTAACTACTTCTCATGCATATGCTTTTCAATTAGCAGCTGGCAGAAGTGAGTGAATGTCTATATATTACACTATAGTTCTGAATAAGAGTTGAAGCTCTTCAACTGTTTAAATCAACAGAAGTACTAAGTCCATATGTTTAATTTTTTTAAAAAAGTTTGATTTTTACCAAAAAAGTGGAATATGGGGACATAGAGGGACACTAGGATGAAAAGTTAATGGGGGGTGGAAAGAATGACAAATCTATGGCTTTGGACTAATCTTGTACATCTCTTTCCTCCATGGCAATGGACAATGGAGCTTCGGAACTACTTCTTCCCTAAACTGCTTCTTCCCTTCTTAGTGTTCATGGTGGAGTTAATTTAGGTTGAGCTCCTGGAAGCACAGACATAAAAAAGCATCACCAACAATATAAAACATATATAATTATACATATGTGTTATATACGTTATATATTATATACGTGTTATATATTTTATATGTGATATATATATTATGTATATAACACATATATATAAAATATACACAGTTAATATAAATATGTATTAAGTAAAGAGAAACAATCAAGCTAAGAATAAAATACTCTCCTTTTGTGTTATCTGTTGCTAGCTTCTTTAAATAACACTTAGAAAATCAATTTTGCTTTCAACAGGTGTTTTGAAATTTTCATATCATATATCTGTTCTGGTAAAAGAAAAATTGTTCTTTTATTCACTGCTTCTTTAGAGATCCAGGTTTAGACATCTAGAATTTCATCTTGATTAAAAGTGATAAATGAAGGGTGTGTGTGCAGATATATACACATTGTTCATGGTAATACGGCATATAGTCACATATCTCTCTTGATATCTTAGGAAGAACTCACCACAGGAAAGCAAGGTAATTCATTTTTAGTTTGCTTTTTGGTTTATTTAGACAACAGCATTCATCCTGTGTGTCCAGAAGGTTTTTGCTGATAATGGGCCTACCAATTGCCAGGAACATTTAAAAGCTTTTTAAATGGTCTTGCATTGACTTTAGGATATTTATTGGTGCCTTTGTTAATCACAAACTCTAAAATGCTTTTAATGTGCTTTTCTCTCTCTTCTCTCCCTTCTGCACTGACTTTGTTCTTTCTCTTTCTCAGGCCTTCTCTTTCTCTGAGAGATTTTTTATATGTCGCGCACAGCTCCACAAGGTATAGCATTATATTAAACATTTGTACTTTTTCAATTGATATATTTATCAGCATAGCATTTGCCTTGATCATCCAAGGCTGTTTCCCTTGCCATATTGCTCTATAATGGAAAAAAAAAAAAGTTCATTACACAGAGATTTATAATTTTGTTTTGCATTTGATATTGCTTTTCGGCTCTAACCTCTGGATGTTCCATGATGTACTAATAAAAAAAAAAAAGCGCTGTATATAAACAATGGAAGGTACATTTTAAAGTGTATGGTAATAACCTAGTAATATCTTCTTTGGCTCTTTTCAATCAGTATTTCTTTTTAGCATGTGACTATTGCAGGAGTCTGCCTATTAAAATTCAAATTAGGTAAAGGTAGAAATTGTCTCATGAATATTTTTCTTCCTCTTTTGCAAATTCTTCTTCATGTTTATAGCTCTCACAGTTGCCATACTTTCCATGATGCTGAGTTTTCATACAAAATTATTGTTTAATAAGAGTGTGGCAGTTCTTAAATGAGAAGCATTCACATTTCCATCCTGTTGCCTCTGAAATGGAGGCTCAACTGGTTAGCATGTTAACTAGAGCATAAGAAGCTAATTAAGAATCTCCCTAAATCCTGAGCATGACTTTAGTAGAGAAGCATAAGTCAGTTTTCAAAGTTCTTAATGTCACATAAGAGAAGTTTTTGATGGGAGCAATATGGTAATCTCACTCTCAGGGCTTGTGGATGTAGCCTAAGTTACTTATGAAAATGTGATTTCTCAGGGCTTTGGGCAAATTTGATTTAAGGAAAGAAGTCAAGGAATATTTTATACAGCACAGAAGTGACAGGTTAATATTATTGGGAAAAGAGAGTAGAAATGTATACTTTTCCATTTCAGAATTTCAATTTTGTCAATAGGATTGGCACTATAATTATCTCCAGATTAGTCATAGGCCTATATACTTGTTAAAAGTGAATATAAAGTAAACTGTAACTTGACAGGAAATTTGTTTTAAAAGAAGTGACGTGGGAGGGGGCGAGAAGTTCAAACTGAGAAAGAAGTCAAGCATTTTAAAACTTAGCTTCTGAAACAATATTATTTTTCAAAAGATGTTGCTGATAAAGATAGCTTCAGGGTGTCTCCACTTTATCAAAACTTGGTAAATCACAGAACCAGGAAGCTTCCCATAGTAAAGATATAACCAGTGTGGAGACATTAGCCCAAGGCAATACCCGAGAGCTTCCTCTTCTAGGATCCTCCCCAACTTGCACTTAGTGCCAAGCCTGTAACTCAACACAGGAGAACAAGAATAGGAAAGCATCTGTTGCATGGAAGGATATGGACAGATTTTCTCCTGCTTTATTCTCCCATCTACTGATTGCTTTACTTACTAATTCATTCCATAATTTCTGGAATAAAATTAAGATCCTTAATGTTTTTGCTATTTATACATTTTCCTATAAGCTAAATATTCAGGACAAAAGAAAAATGTAATCATTGTAAAGACAAAGTACAATGCATAGCTGAAATACAGAAAGAAATTAGAGTCATTCCTTAAGGATTTTATGATCTATAGCAGCCACAGATATGTAGATAGGAATATAAAAACTTAAGAGCACACACAATATCAATTCTTCTTCAAGAATGTAGCTTGAAGAATTTATTTATACAATATGTATAAAAAGAACCATTAAAGTTATTATAACAATGTTTTTAATAGCAAATTCTGAATAAAAATTAAATGTTCAGCAGTATAAAATGCATTGAATAAATTAAAATGTAGTCACATGATATTAAAAATGAAGCAGCAGAATACTTCTTAATGACATGACAATATGTTCACAATATACCATTGTGTAAAAACACGGGTCACAAAATATATAATGGCATGATCCTATTTTTTTTCAAAGTATACACATAAATAAAAGCTAAAATTAGTTTATCTGAAATTTTAAAATTCATAATCACTATATATTTTCTTTTTAAAAAATACATATCTTAAATTAAACTAGTCTCAATTTCTACAAATTTTTATTTTCAAAATTATGGCATAGACATTACAAAGCTCTAATCAGGAAAATAAAAGGTACATAATGACAGATTAGACAAAGTTACAAAGTGACCTTGAACAACTATCTCTCTAATCCTCAGTTCTACATTTATAAATTGAGCCCCACACCTGCTCTCCAGAGAGTTAATAGTAAAAATTAAATGGAATCAACATGTCAGCTACCTTATACCATGCTTGGAACTAGGTAAGTACTATAATCATAGTAGATTCAACAAACAATCATCTTACATTTTTTCCCTTCATATATAATATTTGCTTAATAAAAACACATCCTTCAGTATTAGCTTCATTGAGATGAATGTATGACGTAATCAAAAATAAAACAAAGACTATCTTTGACATAGTTGGGGAAATTTATTTTTGTATTTATTTATTTATTTATAATTAAATTATAGTTGACATACAATATTATAAGAGTTTCAGGCGTACGACACACTTATTCAACATTTATAAACCTTACAAAGCAATCATAAGTCTAGTAATCATCTGTCACCAGACAAAGTTATTATATTATTCACTAGATTCTCTGTGCTGTACATTATATTCTCATGACTTATTTATAACTGGAAGTTTGTATCTCTTATTCCGCATCACTTTTTTGTGCATTTCACATACCCCACCTCTCTGACAAAAATCAGTTTGTTTTCTATGAGTCTGTTTCTATTTTGCTTTGCTCGTCTGTTTTTTAGATCCCACATATAAGTGAAATGTGGTATTTGTCCTCTTATTTCACTTAGAATAATACCCTCTAGGTCCAACCATGTCACTACAAATAGCAAGATTTCATAATTTTCTCTATTTTGCCTATTTATACACTAGCAGGTGCTAAGATATTTAATCAAATTTAATTAAATTATTGAACACCTATAATTTATTCTGCATTCTGTTAGGTGTTAGAGATAACGGAGGTAAGTCCTACAAAGATTCTGCCCACAAGGCAATATAAGACAGCCAAATATAATGCAGTATAAAGTGTAACCACTGACATAGGTATAAGACACAATGGCACCACAGATATGGGCTTATTTAACTAGCTGTTTGGAGGGAATGACAGAATAGGCTTTTCAGAAGATATGACTTCTGAGGTGGGTTTAGAAGATTTACTAGGCGGATAAGGAGACAGCAATTGTTAGCCGAAGATTGACGTAGAGAAAACCACACTACCTTTGTAGAAATTGTGAGACCTTCCTGCTGGAGCATATTATAGAGGGGGAACAGAGAAGCAGGTAATCGGGATTGAGAACTAGATGAGTCAGCGTTATGAGAGATATTCAGGAAAATCCCAAGACCCTCTGATGTTATGTATTTTATGATATTATATATTTTTTCTTTCTCTTTAGAAGTGGGTGAGTTTTAAAATGTCTATTTTTCTTAAGGATGTTACAGTAAGATGTCTGTGATCCTTTTCAGAAAATAAACTCTACTGAGAAAGCAAGAAATGTGCAACCTGTAGAACCTCTGGCTCAGTCTCCCTATTTGGAGATCGTACTGCTTTGCTGTATACGATTCTGTTAGACAAGATAAACTTGCCCTCAGTGGAAAAAATTTTTGACCAGATACCACTGCAGTCCCACAATCCTGCACTAAGGAAGTTAGGGAGATCATTTTATAAACTATATAAATGTCTAATCAATGTACTGTATACTTAAATTAAAATTTAAAAAAAAAGAAAAAAAAAGAAAAACAAACAAACAAACGAAAAAACAAACAAACACCTTTCTCCCCACCTAAAGAGTCACTCGATATAGGTATACCCGCACAGCTTGGCTGTGGTAGAGGACAAACTCCTTCATTTCTAGCCACTGACCAACTGAGCCAGATCACCTCAGACTTTTCTGTACATTTGAAGAAACCTTAGTTTGAGCAGAGGTCTGGGATCTGTGTGACTAAATATCCAAATGTTTCTTAGCACTGTCATGATGGCAAATAAAATAACAGTAAAAATTGCGCCTTGATATTCTGAAACTTTTTACATTGCTACGGTTTCAGAATTAATATTAGCCCTGACCCAGAGGGGAAAAACATTTCTAAGTTTGGCAGTTCCTAAAACAGCCACATTAGGACAGCACTTAACACACTCTACTTGAGAGATGTCAAATGCCTTGGAGTCAGGCTGCTTTTTAATCCATTGTAAAACCATCTAGGCCTGGGGAATAATTTTCTTTCTCCCTCTTTTTTTTTTTTTTTAATATTTTTCCCAGTTTCTACCACTGTTATTGCTTTGTTTAGGTTTTCTCTTTTGGAGTAAATTTTGGTAACTGGGTATCTGTTTTATCTGGTAGGCATGAATTATAAACATGAATCCTACTGAGTTTGCCAACCTTACAATCTTTCAGGTTTGTGCTTTACATCTGCATTGCTCCCTTGAATTGTCCATTTCTTCATTTGGAGGGAAATGCTATTTTTCAGCTTCCTGGCTCCATATCCATAGATACAAATGCACAGGTTGTCGAGTGAGTGAGCTGAGAGTCAGCATACACACAGGTACTGAACTGACTGTTCCTATAATGTAGGACATGGGTTTGTTTTTCTTTTAATAAAATTTTACTTAGATAAACTTAAAATTTTTATTGTTTTTATGTATTCAGGTTTCTACTGTGTAATTGGAAAGTCTTATGTTGTAAGTAGGAAAAGACAGCTATGTTGCTTTTCACTGATCCATTCATTATACAACCCTCAACTTATACTCAGGGAACAATATTTTGTCACCTATTATCAAAAATGGTAGCAGTAATTAGCTATGTTAAAATACTGATAATGGGAGTATCTTCAAACAAACAAAAATATCCCACATAATCATCAACCATATTATAAAATTTATGACTCCATATCAGTTACTTCAGATTGAAATAATTGATACTGTTTTTGATTCCTGTGGCACTTGTCTCAAACCAAAGATATAAAAGCAAGGACACTCACTGCACCTAGACTTTTAATAAGAACTGATAAGGCTGGTCTCTTAAAAATGGTCTTCTTTACTCCTGCCTAACACCCACTGTAATTAACAAACCCTGACTCTATTTATTTTAACTGTTTTATTTTATTATGGCTACATCCTACTGTAAATTCAGACTTTGTCATTGCTTTACAATGTTGCATTGCTGTGATTAATGCTAATTGTTTTTAATGGATTGCTTTCCAACTTTAATTCATTCTCATTAATGAAGCTGCTGTCATATTGCAACCTTATCTATTTCTCATGCATTATACTTTTATTTTAATGTGGAAACTAAATTGAAATTCAAGATATTATAAAACATTTCCAAACTAAAGAGGCTGACACATCCTAAAAGAATGAACAAATATAAATCTGAAAGATAGCCACTTCCTTGCAGATGAGACATACATTCAATTTAGGAAAGGTGTCCTATAATATAGAGACTTTAATCCAGAAAAAAAAGTGCAAAGAGTGAAAATTTTCCCATCTGCTGCTACCCCCAAACCCATTCCTTTAACACTTGCTGCAAGCTATTGCATGGCTGAACAGATCTTGGGAAACAACTGGCACTGAGGTACCCTTTACGGTGCAAAGAAGCCTAAAATCATGCTCAGGTAGATAGAGAGGGAAACCATGAAAAATCTAAACAGTAATTTTTAGTGAAAACTGAAAATGTTAATAGGAATAAGAAAAAAAATATGAGACTATGCAAATATTTTAAATGTAAACAATAGAAAATACATTTTTGAAGTGGACACCATAGGAAAAGATACACATTTGTATAACTGCATTCTCAAGGAAATATTTAATGAAATGTATGAAATAAGAGATAAAAGGAGAATTGGAAGGTTTCAGAATTTGCTTACAAGACAAACATATCAACACTGCTGGCGGCAAACCTCACAATAAACAATACAGAAAACTAAGTGGAAAACAGTTACAATTGGATGCACTGCAAAAAGAGATAAATTAATGAAACATAAGATGATTTGCGTGGAAGATAGATAAGGCTGATCCATTAGATTGGTAACAGATGTGACTGTATAAATGAACTAACAAGTAAATCAGAGAGCATATTTGAAGATATGAAAGAATACTTCATTAAAATGAAGGAAATTATAAACAAAATTATTAACAAAAAATATTTTAAAACCTCCTAACAGACATAATGTGAAAAATGGAATTTCAAGTATAAAGGAAAATGTCTGATACAAATTCTGGTGAAAAAATATGAGATTACCTCCAAATACCAGGTTTACCTCAAACATCTCTAGGATCATGACATCTGATAAGATGTTTTCAATGTGGCCATTTTGACAGTCCTTTTCACATTCCTCTTTTGACAGAGGTACATTCTGATTTAACTTAGAAAAAAAATAACTTTGTATTAATAATTGTTTAAATTGTCTAATATGTAGAACAAACATCTACTCTATCTTAAATAAAGTTCCCACCTCTGACTCTGCTTTGCAAGGTATGCTTGTGTGGGCATCATTAGATCAACTAATTTTCCCACTTCGATGTCAAAAATATCAATGGTTTGATGAATTTTTCTTATAATTTGTTTTAAACTTGTTCTTATATTTGTATCAGTTTTTCTTTATATATTTTATTGCTTCTTTGGGAACAAAGTTTATTGTATTTATATATTTTTATTGGATTGTTTCCTTTGACAATTAAAAATTACTTCTTTGGTCTAATTTGATGCTTTTTATCATAAATGTGGTTAAATCTTACTGACAACATATAGGATGTTAATTGATTTCAGTCAAATTACTATTGAAAATTCCTTAAACTATAGAATTTTTAGGAATTTAAGAGATATTCCATCATCTCGTATAGGTATTCTAAAGTTCTCATTAGAATTACACATGCTACATAAGAGCTGCATATATGAAATAGATTCAGTTTAATCCCAGTGTAATATTATTTACTGAGTTATATTTTGACCAGGTCACATTATCTTAGTTTGGAAAACTATTATTAAAAACAAAAAACAAAAAAACAACAAAAAGAAAATCTCTAAGTAACTAATCTCTGTTTTTACATGATGAAAGATATTATTCAGTACATACATACTGCACACCCTTTGAAGATACATAGAAATTCGTTTCTCTGGTTTCAATAACATAATTGTAATTCTGAGCAATATTTCAGCTATTTTTTTAATATCCCATAAATCATAAAACCAACCATGAAACCCTTTCTCTTAGATACTTGGAGTCTACAGTTAAATTTATGGTAATCGATAGACATGTTCTTGTCTCAATATAGGTTTTTATCCGTAGCTCCTTATTTTAGCATTAATTTATAAGATGCCAAATTTCTCATCTAGTAATTTTTAGTTATTTTGATTGTCATCTGATTTATAATCTTTGTGAATTAATCTCATTAAGAATAGGTGTAATATAAATTAAGAGTAATATCGAGCATCTATGAGGTGTGCATCACACTGATAGACAAAATTACAGATAGAAATTCAAGCAGTGTAAAATTAAGTATAAAATAAAGGTGCTTAGTGATATTGAAATGTAATAGGATAGTTTATGCTATTGAAATGGAAAGAATTCATGGAGGAGGTGAGATTTAAGCTTCGCTTTGAGTGATCAGCTTTGGATAGAGAAATGGGGAAAGTAGTTTTGCATTAGAAAAAAAAAATGCAAAGAAGAAAGCTAGAAAGGTGCATTTGAGGGCTAGTAAAAGAGACCCACCCTGTAAGCAAAGAAAGTAAGCCAGTTAAAACAGGAATTGGAACAAGAAAATATCAAGAAGTTGCTATCACTTAACAGCAATGAACTTTATCTTTCTGGCACATGAGTTTCATTCATAGCTAATGGAAAGAATGTTGACACTGATGAAACTAGTATTAAAAGAAAAAAACTTATCTTGCAATAATGTGTAGAATAGATTAGAAAAGTTTACAGAAATAAGGAAGTCAATTAGGAAACTATTGTAATATTTCAGGCATGATATATAACACAAAATGTAAATGTTTAATATGTGCTTATTTAATAAATTAATGGCTGAAACACAAAAAAATGAATAAGAGGAAACAGAAAATACTATTTACTAAGATGAACATAAAAATATTTATAAATGATGAATTGACAGAATTGGAAATTGATTGTAAAAAAGATAGAAAACATTAGAAATTCAGTTCAGATGCTTATGGTGTTTTCAAAAACAGGGACGATAATAATGATAACACCTATACTGAAAATGACTAATTTAATTTTAATGATATCGGATTTGAGGTAAAAAATGTAGGTGAAAATATTTAGGTATACTTAGAATGCAAAATTACAAGGCAGACATTTTTTGTTCATTTTATCCACTGATTTATTCTAAGCACTTAGGAAATTGCATGACACAAAGTAGGTACTCAATATATATTTCTTAAATTGAATTGAAGTATTTAGGCAAATATGACTTGACTGACATGCACAAGAGACATTGTATCTGCTGATAATTATATACATAACCTACATAAAAATATTGAAAGAATTCTCTGGAGGTATACATAAAATAATGCAGCAATACTATTTTAATACTACACATTTATTGAAAATGTGACATACATAGAATTTACGATATCCTTACTTGGATTATTTTATTAAATATCTTCAGTAAGTATTTGAACAGAGATTGAGTTCACCATGAACTTATATTGAAAAGCAATCCATGTGAACATAAAAGAGAAGAAATTTATGTCTTGTACTTTGTCAGGAGGTTGTGGCCTGCTGAACATGTACCTATTCCTTCTGTTTTAAAAATATTTTGGTATTTGTTAGACATTCACTGTGTCATATGACTTTTCCTTAGAAGGATGGTATAAATCGAGAATACAGATTTATTAAGAGCAAAGAGTCTTAGGAGTTGCATAGAAGACTTTCCTCACTATTATTAAACAGAAAACAGTTCATTGACTATATTAGATCATTATAGCATTTACCATATCACTGACAAAAATTGGTATGGACACTTATAGTAGTTGTATGTAGATCTGGCGAACAAAAACAGAAATTAAAAAAAAACAATTTTACTTAAAAAAATAATATGAGAAAATGGCCTTTTCTTGCTTGTTATTTTAATAACCCACATCTAATTTGGGAAATATTCATGAGCTCTATAAATTGCGATTATCTCATTTTTATACTTCCCGAAAAGAGAAAAAATAAAAAGGAGATCTGATATTGCTACTGCTGCATTAATTTAAATTTAAAATTACATACCAACTACTTTTCCATGATGTTTTATTGATTTTCTTTTGGTTCAATTTCATTGATTAAATGAGACAAAAACTATGGTATTGAGGTTTCTCACTGAAGTTTTCATCAAAATTGAGCAAAATCCAAATGGTACAGTATCTTCTAGTCTGAATAACAGCCCTGATTTTATGGGATAGTTGTCTATTTTTCTTTTCTTTCAAGGGCTGCCTTCTTTCACTTGTTGCTCAGTATTTGTTATGAAAGTATAAAAGTGATGCTTTTATAGTCTCATCTCATCAAATATAATAAATAATCAAATATTTTGATAAAAATTACTAAAGTCATTATAGATTCTAGAATTAATAGCCAAATGGTAATTGAGAGGGGGTGGGAATTAAAAGAAGAAAAAAGTGATCATTTATCAACTGAATTTAATATCAAATAAATACTTATCATTCTCTTTTATCTTTGGGACACTTCCCTTTCCAAAAATGCTAACTGCATAGGTCACATAACATAAAACTTTGCTCCATTATGCAAAAGAACTCTGTGCAGGAATGTGAAACTGTGAATTATTTCATGGGTTCAAACCAAAAGGAAATTGTCTGAAGGAAAGCAAATATGTGTGTCTGTCAAGATATTCTGAGGAGAGTTAATTCAGGATCACTTTAACTTTCATGATATACGCCTAATAGAGATCTAAACCACCAGCTCTTGCAGTTACCATTTCTTCTCTCGAGTTGTTCTTTTATTAATACTCTGTTCATTTAAAAAAGTCAGAAATGACAAGTATGGATTTTCCTTTTATTATCTATGCTTATGATATTGATTTCTTTTGTTTCTTTTTAAAAGACTTTTATGTGAGGTGCTTAAATCCAGCATTGAATTCTTAATCCACTTCTCATAAAAATCAAACTAGAAAATAACGGTTTTGATCAAAAGTTGTATATAAGCAAAGTTTACCTTGCATTAAATAACGTAAGTGTTGAATATACTAAACTCTGAACTCTCTGCTTCTAGCTTCTGTTTGCCCTATTCTTGAAATTCTCATTTAGCTAACCCCCACTTATATATACCATATTTTTCTATCAGCCATTGCCTAAAATCTTTTTCCTGTTTGGATTTCTGGTTAGAGTTGGCCCAAAGAGCAACTTGTGGGAGATTTGAGAAGTGAAAGCGAGCTAATAGCCATTACACTCTAAAGGTCTTTATGTGGTCACATAGATGGCAGAGAGATGCAGAGATACTTGGTGGGTTCCAGCTTGTTCTTACTCTCCTCCACTCTGTCCATCTCTTCTACTCAGTTGTTGATAACTTGATAACAGCAGCTCCTAAACAGAGGCAGAAGTTACATAGAAATAATAGCTTTCTCTCAAAGTCTTTAGGAATTTCCCTTCACACCTCCATTCAGGGGACTAATTTTCTTGGCTTCTCAAAATTTTTCTACAGGATTTGACTAGTTCACCCAAGAAAGCAACTTCAGGCAGAAGTTAGTAACTTGTTTTCTGATTCTCTAATTCTTCCCTTCTGCCCTTCACTTCCCTTACCTCTTTGCATGACTCTGTGAGGTTTCATATCTATACTGTATCCCTGACTCCATAACCATTATAATAACTCTGCTTCCCTGGCTGAACCCCAGATGATACATTATCCTCAGATTTTAGCTCAAATATTATTCGCTTAAGGAAATTTTGCAGAAAAATGTTTGCTCAGTGGGTTCCTCTCTTTATATCTTCTAGACTAGATCAAGTACATGCTCTCTTAAATATCTTACAGCTTTCAGGATCCTAGTACTTTCTTTCAAAACTTATTACCCTTTTGGATTATAGCTATTTATCCACTGAGCTATCCAAATATAAATGTTGAGATATATATATATATATATATATATATATATATATATATATATATAAACTGCAGGAACTATCAGGACAAAAAATACCTAATTTGTGCTTCATTATATATGCAACTGTTAGCACAGTGCTTGGCATAAAGCGCACACTCAGTACACATTTGTTTAATAAACAAAACGGATATGAAATTCCTATTTTATGCACATGGCTTTAAGCAAATATGAAACTCATGTGTGCGTGTGTGTGTGTGTGTGTGTGTGTATGTGTGTGTGTGCATGTATTCAACCATATATGTATGAGTAGATTTAATTAAGAAAACTAGACTGGCATAATTGTATCCCATTAAGAAATTTTGAAACATTTGCAAACATGCCTTTTTCTTTAACTGAAATAGTAATGAAATAGGGCCATTATGTGTAGCTAGATACGCTTCCCTACACAACTTCAGGGTGCCATTTTTATAGTCTGAGATATGAATGATACCCTCTAAAGTTTTACAACACAAGGGCTTTGATCGTAAATATTAGTAGCTAAGGATCCATCCATAACAGCAGTAATTTCTGATGATATTATTGTCAATGATATTTTAACACATTTTCTCTCCTGAAATCAAATATCAATAAACATTGTTGATGAAAAGCCTTTAAATTGTTGAAAAAATTGGTTTACATTTGTATAAATATACTAATATTTCCAAATGACAGAAATCTAGTTTAATTTTGTCAAGCAAATCACAAATTCACATAGTAGATGTCTCAGTTAAATCATGAATGTAGAAACTACTAGAGGTGTTTCAAATAGGAAGGGGTTTAATAGTGAAAATGAGAGGTTTATATAATTGTTAGAAAAGTTAAGGACAGTGAAATCAGGAAACTCCAACTAGATTTTTACAAAACCAGAGAGTACAAGGATTATAGAAAATTGTTATTGATGTTTTCAGAAGACTACCGCAGTGAAGTAGATAACTCTTAGGTGAACACATGCAAGTTGCTGCAAAAATTCTTGACTGACATCTGCCAAAGCTATGTGCTTGCTCACAGATGTTGACTGAAAAATAGTTACGTCTGATTTTTTTCCATTTCCCAAATATTTTGAGAATACTTCTTATAGGTGGAATCTAACCATACTGAGAGAAAATAATGGGGAATTTGGTTTCTAAATTCTAGTGCCCGTTAAACATGAGAAAGCTTTGAAGGGAAAGGTGTTTTTATCTGATATAGTGATTGTTTTTGATATAAAATCCATTTAGAAGCATTTTACCTCCTCAAATTTCAACCAACAATTTTTCCTCTTAATATTGTGTTTTGGTCTATTTGTAAAATTAAGGCTCTTCTAAAAGTGATAATTGTACAATTTTATTTTTTCATGCATATACCATTTTATTCTTAAATAATAACTAACATTTCTATTTATTATCTTGAAGGAAAGTTCAATACATATATAGAGATTTGAAGCAGCATGTGTGTAAAAACATCTGAAAAAATTTAAAGTTTCTGGACAGATGTTATAAGAGTCTTGTAGAAAAAGCTATCAACATTACAATCCCAATTCTAATTTACTTTACATCAGGCATTTAAATTTATTATCTTTAGGCCATATGTTCCAAATTAAGCTTGGTTCTATATTCATGAATCAGTTGACAATGAATAGTTAAGTTCTGCTAATTCAGAAAGGTGAAGTTGAGTGAGCTTATTTAAATGGTAGAATATTTGTAACTACAAATTTTACATACCATCAGAAAACTTCCAAAAAAGACCTGCCATATGTTTTTTAAACCGTGATGGAAATAGTTTTTTAAAAAGCTGCAGCTTTTATGCAGCTATACTTGAGAATATCTTAACATTTCCATTAAAATTCTATTTTGAGAGTTTTAAACTTGACTCCAAAATTCATTGTAGACCGAAATTTAACATGTGAAATCTAAGGGAATATTAAGTAACAGAATATTTTAAAATAATTAAATAATGTCAACACTTTATAGGTCTTTAGTACCTTAGATTTAAATTATTGAAAAAAATGTTGTGCCACATGGACTTACGGTGGTGGCTCACTTAGGTATGATAATGAACTGTCTCAGCATACCAGTCATGGTCTCTGTGAATACTTCACTCCATTTGTTGGAAAAAGCAAAAATGGCTACAAGTAGAGAAACGGAGGGTGAGAGGCAATATTCCCTGGATTTCCAAAGACTTCAATTCAAAAGGCAAGGATATATCTGAGATCCTCTGGAAAGTTGCTCAAGGATAAGTGGGAAGCAATGTGCTACCAGTGAAAATTTTGAAACTAGGTACCAAAATGCTTAAATAGAATCTGAATATATAAATTAGAGAACTTCTGATTGAAAGAATCAGTGAAGATCATTTAACAATATTATTTTTATTTGTGATGTAAAGCATTATTTCCTCCCCCTCTACCCACACCAATCAGTATAAATTATCAACTCAGAAAGCTTGCGGAAGGACAGACCCACTCTTATCTCCAGCACGGTTACAGGAATGCCATTTCTAGAAGAACTTTGTTGAGTTTTTTAAGGCTTAATCTGAGTTAAAGTGATAATGCAGAAAAGTGGAGAGTTTTCAGAATTCTGAAATCAGAAAGACCTGGGCTTGAGCCCTGGATTCTGTCATCTTCAGCCTGTGTGACCTTGAGCAACTCAACAAGCTCTCTAAATTTCAATTTACTAATCCATAAAATGAGTGACAATATAAACCTCACAGATTTTTAAAATTAATATTAACTAGACAACTATTAAGTACCAAAATGTGCCTATCACAACAAAATTCAATAAATAAAACCTATTTTTTTTTAAATTTTATATAATATGGAAACCAAATACTGTTTCATTGAATGGAACCTCTTCATCTTTTCCAGCTATTATCAAGAGGAAGGTCCACCTGACTGCTTTTGACTCTTCTGATAATAATATGGCATTCATGGGTATCACAAAAGTAACAAGAAGGCAGAAGAAAAAACTACAATGTTTTAGAATTAGGACCAAATTCAGTTTCTCTGAAGTATCATTACTTGATCTAAATATTGATCTTTCAGGTCCATCCTGTCTTACTATATTTTAGAAACACCTTACTTTATACAATAAACATTCATTTAGGACTTGTTGTAGGGTAAGTACTGTGCTAAAAGCTGCTGAGAAAAAAAAATATGCTTGTTTCTTTCAAAAGCTTTTAGTTCCAATGTTAAGGATGACAGGAAATAAATAATTATAATAGCATGGGATAAGGACTGACAAAATTAGATGCAGGATACATTTATATCAAATTGAGATGTTTGGGAAGGCTTCTTAGGGGATGAGATAAAACAGGTTTTAAGAAAGGAATTGAAATTGGCCGTTTGAATGAAAAGAGGAAGAATGTTCTAGCTGCAGAAAGAACACTGGAACTATAAATGCAAGAATAATTCTAAAAGTGTAAAATTATAGTATCACATGCAGAAAGAAAGATATGCAAGGAAAAGTCAGTAAGAGTTTCTCCTAAATCATATGGGAATCTATCACAGATTTCAAGCAGGTAACTGGTAAGATTAGATACACATATGAGAAAAATTATTCTGGTAGCAGAATAAAGTATAGTAAAATTGAAATCAGTGAGATAAATTAAGCAGCTATTCAATAATCATAAAATAGTTCAGTGTTTACTAGTCATATAATATTAGAAAAGTCATTTGATCTTAATTGACTTTTTTGAGCCTGTTTCATTATTATGCAAATTTAAATATTAACAAAAACAACAACAATATTAACAGTTTGGATAGAGGGGAAACAGAATATGTCACTCCAAAATGTGCCACTATTTTGGCATGTAGATTGTTTTCTGCTAAAGGCAATTAAGGCCCAACAGACTTGAGAAAAACTTTTTACCCTTCCCTTAACTACTTAAAACAATTTGAATATGAGAACCTGTACCAGGAAGATAGCTATTGCCAGAGATAACTTTTTATGTCAGAAAGACTTAGCTGTATGGCAGAGCAAATATCTGTTTACCAAACATTTGCTCTTCTCACTCTTCTGTGAATTGTTTTCCTCCCTCTTAAAGCCCCAGACTTCTACCTGAGCTCCTTCTCCTTAGCTCAGGATAATATGTAGCCTCAAATTTCTGACTGTCTTTGAGTCTCATAATTTTTTTATGGAGCTCTAATATGTATACGATTAAATTTTTTTCCTCCTGTTCATCTGTTTTTGTCGATTTAATTATTAGACCAGACAAAGGACCTAGAAGAAAAAAAGGGAAAAGTTTTCCATTCCTACAGGATCAGGGTACCTGCCAAAGATTGATGCAAAGGTTAGACAAGAAAATGTATGTGAAAGCATTGAGTACCATGTGCCATATAAAAGTCATATGTGTTTGCTCACATCTTTCATTACAAGTCACATTGGTCCATATGCCTAAATACATGGAGGTAGATATTTGAGCTGTTAGATGTTTTGTTTGTGATCACTTGAGGATCTGGGCAGAAGAAGGTGGCAAGTGATAAATATATATGTCACTCTAGGGCAGTGCTTCTCATACTTTAATGCATGACAATCACCCAAATGTTCTGCTAAAATGAAGATTCAGAGTGAGCACATCTGGAGTAGAGCCTAAGATTATGCATTTCTAAAAAAGCTTCCATGTGAAGTTGATGCTTATGATCCATGAACCACCTTTTAAGTAACGAAGCTCTAAGAATGCTTGTAATTTTGTCCATGTCTCTAGCAGGTGGAGAGACAGTTTTAAAAAGCAAATGCAGGAAATACAGAATTAACATGCTGAAATGCAACTGACTCATTTTGTAGATCAGTTTCTATTTTCCATAGCAATTTTTCTTCTTTTCCCCCTTAAAGCTATAGATTGCACATATACTAATTCTGTGATTTCATTACAGACTATTTAATTTCAGGACATGGGTAGGAAGACAGTCACTGCTTATTTTATTTATTCTTTAACCACTCTCTCAAACATTTCAAAGAATTTATCACCATACACTCAGGGACCTCAGCATAGATTGGACACTGGCTTTTCTGGAAGGAAAGGGCAACAGGTGAAATTTAAGGATGAGAAAATTTAAGGGGCAAAACTGGCAAAAGAGATACTAATGAGTTCTACTTTTTTATAGACTTACTTATAGGCGTGGAATTTCACATAGAAAAACCCAGTCAGTATTTCTTGAGAGAACAAAACTGTTCTTACCAATAATTGGATAGATGTTTAGAAAAATGTCCTCCAATTACCTTTGATGTAGGATCAATTTAAAGAGAAATACCTTGCTATTGAGCCCTGTGAGGAGTCTTGCTATTGAGCACATGGAGGAATCGAATCTTAACTTTTAGATAGTTAAGAAATAGATGTGAAATAATGATTGAGGATATATCAAAATTGTATTTGCTCAAGGATGTTCCACACACAGTTGTACAACTAAGAGATTAGATATAGTCAAACAATTTGTTAAAACTGGATTAGAAATTCTCATAGCAATAAACAAATATATAGTTCTGAATCAAAGTCAAGTCAAACTCAAGGCTTGGCTTTTCAAGCAAAAATAAATGCTTCTTTAGAATTGACCTCAAAATTCGATTATATATTTTTTTACATTTAATATATTTTAATTATTTTATATTAAAGATATTATCTTGAAGAAACTGGAAAATCTGTAAGGTTAAGGAAGAAGTACATCATTCCTTGTTGAGTAGAGCACATTCATGACACTTTGTTAAAGAGAATGAAACAAGTCAGTATTTCAGGCAATAGAGGCAAACCCAAAATGTATCTTCACTTTTGTTTCAGGATGGCCATTCTCTACAAACACAATAGATTTGAGAAGCATTTTGTAAATCTCATCAATGCCTGAAATGAAACCTGATAATGCAGAGAATGACTAATCAGATTTTAGGCACCTTCTGATACTACCCAAGGTTATTTAGTACATAATCCATACTTACTAGATATTTATTTAAAAATGTATTACAAAATCTAAAGTTTAAAATTTCTCTTTATGCTTTATTTTTAATAAAGATTCAAAAGTTATCAGTTTCAAAGAAAAGAAACTCATGTTTGGATTAAATAAAATGTGCCATTTCTGGAAAATTTGCCATTTTCTCGTCTATTTTTTCTTGCTTTGTACATCTGTGCTTTTGTAAAATAAAAAATAGTTATCATGGCAACTGGAGAATCACATGCAGTATCTCAGAGCTAAAATACTCCTTGTTTGAGAAATATTATGTTCATTATCTATTTGAATATGTATAATATTACATTCAGAAGAGAAAATATTTTATAGGTACTCCATCATAAAAATATTCAGTGTATTTTGTTTAACTGTTTATCAATAAATAACTTATTGTCATCTAAGCAATAGATTTAATAGTAGCAATGAAAAGAACCCTAATGCAATAAAAAATAAAGGAAATTAAAAATTGAACACTATAGATGAATCAGTTAACAATTGAGGGACTCTTTCTTTCAATAAGGAGTATCAATTATTGTCTAAATGTGTTTAAATTATAGTAAATAAAGATATTAAGACATAATAATAAACTGGAAAAAAAAAAAAAAACAACTCCAGAAGCTCCAGCATATACCATAAAATTGCAATTCATTTTACCATCATTCTGTTGATAAACAAAATTTAACTAAGTAAATTTGAAGATCTAGTTGGCTTTGTTAAATGATTCATGCATTGGGCAGCATCTCCTCTAGCAAGCGGAGAGATCCTCCTAGAGGTTATCCAAGATGGAAGACTTTTATAGAATGGAGAGTGGAATAAAGAAGGAAATGGAAATTTATTGAAGGAGAGTCAGATAGCTATGGCTTCTCACTAGCTAAGCTGTGACATTTTCATGCACTGAGCTTGTTGTTGGGGAAGAAGACAATCTTTCTCTTACTAAAGTAGTAAAGTAGTTGCACTTCCTGATTAGGAGTGCAAGTTACATCTCTTCCTGTTGGGGTTTGTATCTGAATTAACTGACATTCATCTTCCTTTTTGGTGTAACTGATGGTTTCCTGTTTGGGCTAATTGATCTAGGAGTAGTAGAGCATGAGAGCTCCCTCTATAGGTCTTCCCTAGTCCAATTTTAGATGAGGTTTCTTTTTTTAATCTTCACAATTCTATTACTCAAGACATTTTAAGTGACAATTGAAACTAAATAAAACCTAAAGGACACAGTTATATATTGAATTTAACCAAATTTCTAGGCGGGCTAGAATAACTCTGGCTCTAGGAATGACAGAATCATGGTCCAGAATGCCAAGAGACTCTTTTATTCATTTTTGCTTATCTTTTTGAATTACCTTTATTCTCTCCTACTTCTGCCTTTGATAAAGAAGGATGCACTATCCACATCTTAAGGTTATTACTCTACTTTCAGACTAGAGTGAAAGTGTAATTCCCTTCTAAGGAAGGAACAACCCTTCCAGGAACATCCTGGGTATGTTTCTCTATCCTTAAATTATTTAGCCATGATAAACAAAAACAAAAACAAAAACAAGGGAATGGAAACAAAGAATGGAATGAATGTCCATGGCAGCTAGGAGAATTGTAATGTAATGGATAGCTATGACCTTGAGCCTAATATGTGTGTTCTCTAATTGACCAGAAACTAAACACTGAGTTCATATTCATCTTCTCTGAATTAATCAATTCCTTTTGTGTAAAAATATTTCTTTCACATCTCATATTTATTAAAGTCTGTGTATCTTTCATATAAATGTTTTTCCTTTGCCAGGAAAGATATATTCCCCTCCTTTGCAGCAGTAGTATGTCTACTTCCATCATTATTTCTATAGATTTTCTTGACCATGCCCTAGTAATGACTTATAATGTCTTTATTTCAAAATAAATGAATAATGAGAGGCTTTGCCAAATAATTCGGTGTGTTGTGCAAAAAGAACGCTGTGAGAAGGATATTGGAAGCCAAGAAATACATCCCAAAACTCAGAGTTTTTTCTTCTCATCCCCTGACTTAAATCCTTAAAAATCACCAAGGATGGTGAATATCTGAATTAGAGAGAAGAAAATTAACCTCTGTTGCTCATGAAGATGAGGGCATTTATTTATCATTTTTTTCTCTTCTGCTTCATCTTCATTTTTTCTTTGTTTTTGTCTACCTCCTCTAGGTGGTATAGATCAAACAAATCCAAGGAAATTATCTCTAAGGCAAGGATTTCAACTCAAGACATACTTAGGAGCTGTAACCCAGCAAGGTAAATGATACCAAATAACACTGCTAAATAGCATTTTAAATTAAGAGAATTATGTTAAAAAGTTCTTTCTCACATGGTTGATAAATGATTGTACAGACTGAAATTGCTTTAACCAGACCAAGGGTCTTTCTCATGCCAAATAATTATTTATCCCAAGTCAAATAATTATAAATATAAATATTTACAAATTGTGCTCACTTGAGAAAACTTTAGAAATAACATCAACATAATTGTGACCAACACCATAATTTATATGTATTATGTGATTATGTTCCTGAGGCCATGTTAAACACTTTTCATATATTATTTTGTTTAATCCATGCCAGACTCCACAGGGGTAGTTACTATGATTACCCATGTTTCCCACCTAAGGAACTACTAGAGATGTTAGATAAATTACATTAGAACATAGGTTAGATCTGCATGTGCAAGTTAAGTAAAATTATCCTGAATGGTATATGTCTCTGGAAAGTGGAAGAGAATTTAGGATAATATAAAAATTTATATGATAGTAACTAAGTGGTGAAAGGGGATAAAATTCCAAGAAGGTCCTTAACCCGTGTGAATGCAGCATGATAAAACATTGCTTAATTCTGATCCCTTCTGCTCTCAATGATACTCAGATGGGCAACTGAAACAAAATAGTAATTAACTACTCGCTGTTCTTGGCAATACAGATGCTGGTAATTCTCTTTTTAATTTAAATTTTATTTAAAATTTATTCTCAAAGTTAATATATCAGTGTCCAGTGACCAGTGCCTTGTACCTCTGACTGGCCCTTTCTCCAATCCCATCTCCTTCAATGCTGGAAAAGAAGATGTCATAGTTTGTAATTCATGTTGCCAAATTTTCTCTACTGTATTAAAATAAGAGTAAATAGAAAATTCAATGTCTTTAATACAGTGCATTCTATATCAGGCCGCACTATGTGTGTACTCTTACCAAGTATTTTAGGCTGCATAACAGTTGTCTTCGTTGTGTCATGACCCTCATAATTGTCTCAGTGCAAGAACCTCAGAAATTATTTGTGTTTATTCAGTTCAATTTCCCAAAGCAGTTTTTATATAACATTAGTTAAAAGTAATGTTAAAAGCTGTCATGTGTTAAAAAAGGAAGTATGATTCTATGTTAAAATATTTGCATAATTCTGGGTAAATTTTAAATAAAAGTAAAGACCATTAGAGGCTTTAATATGGTGACTCACTATTAATTTCAAAAAACAAACAAACATAAAATGTGGCATTTCACAGACTAAGTTAGCTATGGATCTCACCAGCCTCCTATTTTTTCTCATGGGATCTCTTGCAGGACTTTCCTTGAAACAAATTTTGGGAAATGATGCTCAATGTAAATATTATTTTCCAAAAACATAATATATTTTGAAGTAATTTTGCCTTTGTTTATATGATTTCTCCATACCTGGAATATTCTTCTGCTCTCCTGATTTTCCAATTTTACCTGCCAAACTTCTACTCATTCTTTAATGCCATGATTAAATATCATGTCTTCTATCAATTATTATTCCTTAACTTCCATGAGTAAAAATAATACTTAGCACATTTTAAATATGTCTATTTTGACTCTTATTTTTATAAAAATTTCTCAGATGAGTGACAGTTCCATGAGAAGTAACATTTTAATCTAATTTCTAGGCAATAGAAAAGGTTTTTGAGCACCAAAGCAGCACTTTGGAAAGAGAGCTCTAGCAGCTAAAAATAATTTGATAGAGATGAGAGACCTCATTGGTAGATTATGAAATGGCATGGGATCTTGGGACACAGGAATGGAAGAAGTTAAATATGACTTTGATGTTTCCTACTTGAGTTCTTTAAAATTCAGTAGTATCAAGAAGTAAAATTAGTAATCTAATTATTTTATATCATCACATACAGGAGAATAAGGCTGTTACAAGAAATACAAAGGAGAGAGAAGAGTTTTGAATAGTAGAGAATTACAGTGCTATGTATACTCTAAGCCATGGTAAAGAATATCTCCAAGAAGGGTACTACTCTTACAATTTTTCTAGAAACAGCGCAAGGATATCCAGAAATAACCTGGAAATCAATGCAAAAGCCGTGATTATAATCAATACAGTTCTGTTCAAGGTGTTAGTTTTAATCAATGTATAATGTTGGTTTTGTAACCAATGCTTTGTACTTGTTCATATACATAACCATAAAATAAGATTTCAATAATGAAATAAGACACT
Source organism: Eidolon dupreanum (assembly GCA_028627145.1). Lineage (NCBI taxonomy): Eukaryota > Metazoa > Chordata > Mammalia > Chiroptera > Pteropodidae > Eidolon > Eidolon dupreanum. The sequence goes on from CM053507.1 coordinate 94,427,074, forward strand.
ACTATTGCCCAGTATAAATAATTAGAAATCTGGTCATGTACTTATCTATATTTAAAACATTTACATTTATTTCAGTTTAATTTTAAAATGATAAAGTTTATCCTATTTCCCTGCCTTTAGGTGTGGAGATAGTGTTTGGATTACAAAAGGAGGAATACATCCCGCACTGACTCTGTGCCTGAACCCAATTTTTCACTGAAGACAGACTGAAACCCAGATGCAGTTGGAATTTGTTGGCTGTTGCTTGAGGCAAACACTCTTGCTCTCCAGCTTTGGAAAGTAGCTGTCAAAATGCCCTTGGCCTATATACACGTATGTATGGTGTGTGCAAAAAGCCAAGGGAATGTGCATCTAGAGCAGCGTTACTCTGAGCATATTGAGTATCTCCTTTCCTGCCTTGGCCATATTTAATGTGAGACATCGCAACATATAGAAAATTGCAGTCAGCTTCACAGGAAAGCATCCTCTCTTGTCTCTCACAGAAAGACTGAGATAGTCCAAACAAATTCACTCTAATGAGTAGAAAAATCTCCTTCAATGCTATCTTGCTTAATGCATGTATTGACTTCTGCTAGAGACCTCAAAGAAATGCAGGCTCATAGCGAATTTATCTACTTAATCAAAAGATAAACTTTGAAAGTATACTCAAAGTACTAATTAACATTAAAACTATATTGTCTATTATTTTTTTAAAAGCTGTCAATTTGGCTGGGTTATTATTTTTTGCTTATTTCTTTCCATGACATGGTGAAGTGTTTGTTGATTCCTAGAACTTATCCACACTTAATAATGAAAAATCGGAGAATATCTATTACTATTTCTAAAGATTTTAGAACTTTGTTGATTAACAAAGAAAATAATGGTTACATTTTCTAGAAAAGGAATTATTTAACATTATTTATTGTACTCTCATCAACACATAATTATAAAACTAGAGAAAATGGAAGGCAAAAAGCATTCTCCATTACGTGCAGTAATTATTTTAAAAGAATTAATCTAATGAAGTTGCATTGTACCAATGAGACTTAATAGTGTAAAAGACCTAAACTTCTGTATAATCACTTTTTCTCTTAGAAAGTCATTTTTATAGGATTCTATGAATGAACTTAAGGGCAAAAGCTGACACATTTTCAAAGTTCAGATTAAACCACAATAATGTCTTCATTTAGTTTTTAAATTTAAAAAAGGAAATGAAAGACCTTTGGTTATATTCAAAACCTTGTGTTTCTAAATCCAAAACAAGATCTTGTCATTATTAAGTGTCCAGTTTTAGACACATTGAATGCTATTAAATTACATCAGAAAAAAATTACATATCATTATATATACAATTAAATAATGAGAAAAATATTTATTTTATTTCTTTATATTTCTTTATGATTTTTGAACAAGGAAGTAAATTTGCTCAAGCATTCAATTTTTTAAAAAAACTATCTCCTTGCTGCAGTCAGTATACATCACCTGTGCGTTCAATCCAGCTTGAGTCTGTTTTAATGCCCTTTACTGAATCCTTTTTCTTTAAAATTTGCAATTTTGTATTTTATATACATATTTACATTGCTTAGTTGTTACCCTAGACTTAAACAATGTAAATATAATAATTATGTTATTCAAAGATTGTATATTTATTGATATCATTATTTTATATTTACATTTGTAAAGAATTTTATAGTGATTGAAATACTAAAGATAAAATTGACACATAGTACTTGTTGATACATGTTTTCAGAACAAATCATAAGACTCAAAACATGAAAATCTGAGTCCATATTCCTACTAAATTAGCATCTCTAGTAATTTATTTTGCTTTCTTGATCTCTTAGTTACAAAAAAAAAGGTTTAGCCTGCATTTCTTTCCATATTTCTAGGTCCTTATAATCTCTGCACAGATATACCATTTACCCCCAGAATCCATGCCTGACATCTTCATTTGTTTTCCAGTGAGCTTTTTCCCTATGAGCACCATAATTCCACTAAAAGAATAATTATTTTACAAATTTAAATTTACTCCTTCAAGAGTCCTACATCATGATAAGTGCTCAATTAATAATGAGTCAGTTGATGATCATTCTTTCCCTTACTCCCTCTTCTAATCATTTATCAAGGCTTGCTTGCTTTCCTCCATGGGGTTTTACATAACTGTCCTTTCCTCTATTCCAGACGCACCCTCTTCCATTTTAATAAAGCCACCATCAGATCATCCTAAGGCTATTGCAATTATCTGCTAATTGAACTCCCTCCCTCAAGAATCCCGGTAATGCAATTCATTGCATAAAGCATTGCCTGATTAATCTCCCTAAAATTACATTTTATTCATGTCAGACCCTGCTTGAAAATCTGCACACATCTCTAAAGTAAAATTCTAATTCTTAAGTCTCAAATTTAAAACTCTCACAAATTGGCTGCTACCTCCTTTCATTCAAAATCTATTTACTGAGTGCTTAGTACCTGCAGCTTTTAATTCTTGGTGCTAAGGAATATACTAATATCAAGACAAAGAACCTACTCTCCTGGAGAAAATGTTCCAACAAAGTCTTGCTGCTCATGCAGACTTTGTTTCCCCGCCTCCACACCAATTAGCAGGCAATGCACTTGCCTTGAGTACCTCTTTATAGGGCGATTCCAGTTCCACCCTCTTGCGATACTTTCCACTGAAAGAGGAAATGTTCATTCCTCCTCCTTCTCTGGAGGAAGAAAATTTTTCTTCCCTGGAGTAAAAGGTTTCAGAGGTGCCTTTCATCTCTTTTTTTTTTCCCACAGCCCTTTACTGAATCCTCACAATGAAAGAAGTGATTTAACAGATTGATTAGTATATATAGAGAAGGAAATGAACCTGTGTGGCTCAATTCTTTTATAGTTTTCCCTCTTTTCAAGAAGCCTGCTCTCAATTTATACTACTTCTCCTCTCCTATGCACTAACTATCCTTTCCCTGAATGGAAGAAATATCCGTATGTGCTCAGCTATGCCTGTTACTGAGCAGGTATGTTGATTAAAGGGGGTACAGATAATAGTCTCCTATTATCAGCTTTCTAACTAATAAAATAATTTGATGTCCTTATGTCTGACTCCTTTATCCATTTCTCTATTTATGTAGAATTTGAGAGGAAAATTCGGAGCTCTCTGTGGCAGCCCGACCCTGCCTGGCCATTTCCTGCTCGAACGAGTTCATTACTGATTGGGCTTTTCACACCTCAAGGACTCTCCAGCTAACATCAGTTGTTTCATAGCTTGCCAACCAATTAATGTTCTTCCTTATCTGTAGCTGTGTATAAAACTGCCCACCATGTTGCAATCGGGACTCCGCCTTTGGATAAGAATCCGCTGAGCCAATGCCGGCATCAATAAATGCTGCTTCCTGCCTATAGCCTTGGTGTCCCATCTCTCTATTCGAGAATCCCAAAACACTCCACCTCCATACACAAAATCATTAAAGCATGCTTTTCTCAAATATTTATAATATAATGTAGTTAAGTTATTTATAATTTTTAGTCTATTTTCTTACTACCAAAAGTAACTACTACTGCTACCATTAATCAAGCTCTTCTATATTTTTTACTATATAATATTGCTCTTGTTGTGTAGTTTATTAATTTCCAAATAAGATATGTGTAGGTATTTTGAGCAATAACATATTTATTTAGAAGTAATAAAAATTAAAACCAGGGGATGGGAGAAAGCAGTCTAAGAGAGTTTTTTAAATCATCTGCTGTATTATAGTCCTATACTTCTTCTAAAAGATTCTCTGAATTCCATGAACTGGGCACATACATATTAAAAAAGTCATTTCCTTCCTTGTGCATAAGAAGCTCTCATGATTGCTTAGAAAACTCTACTTCAAGCCATAAACTACTTCTTAATGAAAAATGATCTAAGTGTTCTCCAAGAGTAAGAGAGAAAATTCTGCTTCCTATTATTTTACATGTAATTCCTGGCAAATATAATTGGTTTCTCCATCATAATGAGCCTGATACAACAACAAAAGAAACTACTCTTTCGCTGACTGTTAAGGAAGTGACCTCATAAATACAGTATTGTCTTCAATTTATTGTCCTCACCAGTGACCTGTTTAATTACATAACATGCAGTTATTTAGTCATTATATTTGGTTAACCAAGAACAGAGAAATAGAGAAGAAAAAATATATTCTTTAAAACAGCTGTTTTCTAGTAATTTAGGAATGTTTATGTCACTAATTCTAGGGAGTACAGAGATGTAAACAGTTAATAGTTAATTTCAAAATCTATCAGCAAAAACTAGGGCAATGATATATTGCATTGAAAGTAAAAAATGACTTGATGCTTTGTGTTTCTGAAAAGAAAATAAGTAATTATGTATATGAATCTTCTAAGATAAAATTTCCCCTAGAGACATACAGGTTCAAAGAGAGCTTACTGACATAACTCTTCTCACAAACCTAAGCTGAATAAATAAGCTCAGTAAAAGACCCAAAGGAACAGAAAGCTTAATTTGTGGAGCTAAGGTGTCTTTAAGTACTAAATTGGCTAGGTTAGCTAAACTGAAAAGGTAAAAGCTTTCTCCTTGTTTTAACAGACACCAAGTGTTAATACAATGAGGTTTATAAACTTTAAGAGGTGCCTTAAAATTCATGAGAAGTTAATTAATTTGTCATTACCCTCTCCAGAATCAGTATCTGTTCAAAAATAGATTTGGCGGCACGAAGAGTAGGCAAAAAGGATTGGTTTCCGTTAAGAGATAAACTATTCTTAAAATAATGAAGTAAATTCAGAGACACAGTGACTTAACATTGGTTTTCACAAAAGACCTGGTTGTTTGACTAAATATTACTAAATTGCCATGTGTTCAAACCCAGGTGGTCTCTAGTAGTAACGCACGTACTCAACAATATGATGTCTTCTGCTGATCATTCTGAATACATTTCAGTAGCATCAACAGTAATATAGTCATGCTCTTTGTTGAGATTAATGTCAGATATTTATCTAGCACAAACTTGGTGCAGGGCATGCTATCGAAAATGTGCACAGCTGTAAATTCACTGAAATGCACAGGAGGAATAACCTCCGGAAGGGGACTATACTGTTTTTCGCAATATAGTGACTAATACTATAGAGGAATTTTGCAGTATGGGTGTCTGTGCTCCTTTTCATCAAAATTGCATGTCATAGATTTTTATGCCCAGGCATACTTCTCTCAATCCCTGGGGGAGAATTTAATAGAAAGACTGAGATTTTACTCTGCTGACAGTTCCTGTTTCTAATATCTGTACTAGTCTGGTTATGGTTCTAATTTGTGCACAGCTGTTTTCATTTCCAGGTTGATGTCAGCAACCCTGGGAATCTGTTTTCAATTATTCTGATCATTTCGTATCTGTGGAAAACAGAATGATGCCACACATCATTCCCTTCTTCCTCTGACCCTGCCCTCACCTCAGATATGTCCACACCCTAATAACTGGAACCTGTGAATGTTATTTTGCATGACAAAAAAAAAAAAAAGAGCATTTTAAAGATTAGATTAAACTAAGGAGTTCGAGATGTGGAGATTATTCGAATTATTGGAGATAGGCAACATATTAATTCACAATGTTCTTATAAGAGAGTTGCAAAAGGGTAAAAGTCGTAAAAAGGAGATGTGAAGATGGAAATAGAGATTGAAGTAATGGCTTTGAAGATAGAGGAAGTGGCCTTGAGTCAAAAATGTGAAGAGCCTTTAAAAGCTGGGAAAGGCAGAAAAATGAGTCCTCCCCTAGAGCCTCCATGAGGAACCAACACTGTGTATCTATTTTAGACTTCTGATCTTCAGAAAAGGGAATAAATTTGCATTGTTTTAAGCCATCAAATTTCTATTAAATTTATTACAACAGCAACAGAAAACTAATATAGCCTCTAATAGCTGATGAAGAAATTTTATTGTTTTTCATTTAGATTTTTGGATAAAAAATTTATGTTAATAAAATCAGATATTCAGTGAACAATTTCATGATATTTGACAAATTTATACTCATATTATCACTAAGAAAAATCAAGATATAGACTATTTCTATTCCCCCAGAGATTATATCTTGACCTTTCTGATCACTAACCAGTGAACCTCAGTCTCGCTCCCACAGGCAATTGTCTGTACTATCTGATATCTACGAGCTTCCATTATGTATGACTGTTTGTGAATTTCACATATATGTAATCATACAGGATATACTCACTTATATCTAATTTTTCCTTCAACATAAGTTTTGAGATTCTGGCACTGTTTTATATTAAATATTTCTTAGTATTTCATTTTTATCTTCTGTATCAACTTTAACTTTTCCTTGTAATTTTTACTTTAGTGGTTTCTCTAGAGATCACAATATTTATTTTTTTACTTAGCAGAGTCTATCTTTAAATATTATAATACCTCATCAATAATGTAAGACAACTAAAAGAGCAAAATTTCTTTTGTCTCTTAAATTTAGTAATGTCATACTGTTTATATCTACAACTTATAAATACATAACTAGTAGTTTAGCTATGACATCCTCAAGAAATAGTATCTCTAAGTTTAATATTCTTGAATCTAATTAGTCTGCTAAAGACAAATTTTTTTATCTTTGTCTGAAAATGGCTTTTATGCCTTCATTTTTGAATGATGATTTCAATGCAAGTTATTTTACTTAAAATTTTAGTACTTTAAACATGTAATTTTATTATCATCTGGCCTGTATTGCTTTTTATGAGCGGTCATCCATCAGTTTTACAATTCTCCTAATATAATGCAACATTTTCCTGGTTGCTTTCAATTTTCTTTTTTCTTTTTCTCTTTATCCTTACATATGTTTTAGTGAATTGACACTGATTTTCATTGTTGTTTTCTTTGCATTTATTTAATTGGAGGCTTCGAAACTTCCTCAATCTTTGGGTTGATATCTTTCATCAATTTGGAAAATCCTCCACCAGTATCTTGCCTTTTTCTCATTCTCTCTTCTCTTTTTATGATTTCAACTATTCCTTTGTTAGAACACATATTGTGCCACATGTCTCAGAAACACTGTTTACGTTCTATGTTATTATTTATTTTCTTTGACTTGGTTTGATAATTTGTTGACTTGTATCACCTTCATTCATCCTTTGTTCTGCTCTGTTCAGTCTTCTGTTAAGTTATTGAATAAATTGTTCACTTCTGATATTATGTATTTCTTTTTTTATTAGGTATTTAGGGGTAACATTGGTTAATACAATTATATAATTTTCAGGTATACATTATCATTTGGCATCTGTATATTCTATTGTGTGTTTACCACCCAAAGTCCAGTTTCCTTCAGCTACCATATATTTGATCCCCTTTACCTACTTCGCCATTCCCCTAACCCCCTAAATTTGACTACCTTTAACCGTCTACCTATCCCCTCCTCCCCCAAACCCTACCCTCTGGTAACCACTAGTCTATTTTCCATGTCTGTAAGTCTCTGTTTGTTTGTTCTGTTTATTTGTTGCTTTTAGGTTTATATCCCACATTTAAGTGATATCACGTGATTTTCAACTTTTTCTGTCTGACTTATTTCGCTTGACATGAATGTTGTCACAAATGGCAGTATTTTATCCCTTCTTACGTTTTAGTAATATTCCACTGTATATATGTACCATAGCTTCTTTAGCCAATCATCTATTGTAGGACGCTTCAGTTGCTTCCATGTCCTGGCCACTGTGAATAATGCTGCTATGAACATTGGTGTGCAAATATCTTTTCAGATATGGGTTTTCAAGTCTTTGGGGTAAATACCCAGTAGAGGAATTGCTGGATCATATGGTAGATCAGTTCTTAGTTTTTCGAGGAAACTCTATACTGTTTTCCATAGTGGCTATACCAATTTTCAGTCCCACCAGCAGTGTATGAGAGTTCCTTTTTCTTCACATCCTCTCCAACATTTGTTATTACTTGTCCTGTTGATTATAGCTATTCTAACAGGTGTGAGATGGTATGTCATTATGGTTTTGATTTGCATTTCCATAATAGCTAGTGATGTTGAGCATCTCTTCTTATATTTGTTGGCCATTTGTATGTCCTCTAGGGAGAAGGGTCTGTTCAGGTCCTCTGCCCATTTTTTGACTGGATTGTTTATTTTTTGTTGTTATTGAGTCTTATGAGTTCTTTGTATATTTTGGATACTAGGCCCTTATCAGAGGCATTGCTGGCAAATATATTTTTCCATTTGGATGGTTGTCTCTTTACCTTGTTAATGGTTTCTTTTGCTAAGCAGAAGCTTTTTAGTTTGATGTAGTCCCATTCATTTATTTTTGCTTTTACTTCCCTTGTCTTTGAGGTCAAATTCATAAAATCCTTTTTGAGTCCAAGGTCCTTGAGTTTAGTTCCTATGTTTTCTTCTATGGATTTTATTGTTTGAGGTCTTCTATTCAGGTCCTTAATCCATTTTGAGTTAATTTTGGTGTGTGGTGATAGACAACAGTGTAGTTTCATTCTTTTGCAGGTGGCTTTCCAGTTTTTCCAGCACCATTTATTGAAGAGGCTTTCCTTTCTCCACTGCATGTTTTTGACTTTTTTTGTTGAAAATTATTTGCCCAGATAAATATGGATTTACTTTATGTATTTGAAGTGTGGAATTTCTTTTTATTTTTCACTTCTTTACTGACGTTCCCCATGTGCTTATACATATCAGTGTCATTAATGTTTGTGTCTCTGTTTTGAGAAGTTTTATTTATCCTGGCATAAAATGTTGTTGGCTAATCCTGTTTGCTTGCTTTATGAGCTCCAATTTTTCAAATAAATTAGAGAAAAAGAAAAAGGAAAAAAAGTATGCGTCTCTAAGACATGAAAAATTCTGTTCTGTACATTCTTTCATCACAACTGAATTTGTGAAGCCAACATTCCCAGCTTCCAATGTTATGTCTCTGTTTATGAACTTATCACTTACCCTCTTTATAAAGAAAATTAGAGTTTGACAGTGGTCAGCTTATAACTAGAGCTCTTTCTCTTAATTTTTGAGGATTAATTTGCCATAGGCTTTGTCATTTCTGCATACTACAAGCATATCTATTATAAAAGACAGATCTATTACCAAAGGGTATAAAATGCAGAACACTCTTCTAGTGACTTACATTGAATGTCAGTAAATGAAAATTAATAGCTAATGATAGAAATACTCTTTTACTGTGGCAGATCCTATGAATGACCTACCAAATGTACATTTTCCTCTTTTCCTTATTAAAAGCACTGCAGTTCTGTAATGAGTAGCAATGTGTTGCAGCTAAGGTTAGTTACCTGATGTTCTCGGTGCTCACGAGATTTATTTATCTCTCTTGACTTTTTTCGCTTCATATTTCTAGATTTTTTCACTCTGGCCCTTCTTCTAATTTCTCAGTACCCTTCTACCCCATTGGTTCTTCCTTTGTTTAGCTAAAAGAAACCCATTTTTTCTATAGTTAGAGTAGCTATCTTAAGGTCATAGCTGAAGGGCTGAGAAAATCACAGTAATCTCAGCCTTTATATCCTTGAGCTGAATACTGTAGGAAATCTTAATTTCCAGTTTCCTTGTTTAACAAGAAAAATGATCCCTTTTTTGTTAGTAGGGGTTGAACACTAGTCTTAACTAATATACTCGCCTAGAGTTACATATAATCTTATAAACATATTACCAAAGCCACCGGTAAAGACTAATAATAAAATGCAATAGCTCATACTGAGTTTAAATTGAGAGGCACTGGTATTAAATGCTACAAAGATTAATAGAAGTCTAGTTATGGAGCTAAGGAAAACACATACGTGGGGAGGGAAAAAAAGGGCATATAGTAACAGAAGAAAAGCATGAGCAATAGTATGGAAAAAGGTATTTATCATTGGACACTATGTTTTTTATGATATTGCATTGTAATTTTTTTGTTCAATATTTATTTTTACTTAGTATTTGAGAGCAGGTAACATGTTTTGTTCATCTTTGCTTTTTAAGTTCTAGCAATGTGCTTGAAACATCAATAATAACCAATTTTTGTTGAACGAATAAATGAATATATGTATTTAGATCAGTTGTAAGAAAAAACATAGAGAAAAAACTTGGTACATAATTGTGGAGGTTTTCGACATAATGTTATTCTAAACACAAGAATGTTCTTTGAGCTGGAACTTGAAACAAATGCAGTTGCACTTTGAGAAAATAAATTATCACTTGTTCATAATAAATCAAATAGAAAAGAATGTATTAGGGAATAGAAAATACATGTACTATACCAAGAAGGAGATCAATGCGCTCTTAATTAAGATAATGAAATAAAGAATATAACAAGAAAGTATATGAAAAAAAATAATAAGGATTAGCAAAACAATAAGTTTATACCTGGAGAAGAATATAAGATGTTTCTCTATACTAAAATTAGGGAATGTGGGCAAATAATAGCATCCTTTCCAGAAATGCCTAAATTTGATTCAAGCTGAGACTTTGTACATGCTGAGTTTGAGGGGTTGAAGACAGGGACATTTAGGTAGAAGTGATCAGCAAGTGTAGACATGTGAAAGTGAGGCTTTGAGAAACGTAAACTTAGAGACATAGTTTTTAGATGAAGAGGTTTAAGATAATAATGAATTATCGAAAAAAAAAGATCCAAAACAGAGTTGTATGGTTTTGTCCTATAACACATAAAGTATGATCTCTCTAATAAGATATTGGTGAAAAAGATGGCATTGATAGTGACTGAGAAGAAACAGGCTAAAAGGGGAATCATAATGAAGGTTTCAAATAGAAAGATGATCAAGCTAACAAATGTTTTAGCAATATCAAATAAAATTAGTAGTTGTTCAAAGAATTCTAGATTCAATAATAAAAGATAATTTTGTGTCATTGAAGAAAGAAAATTCAGCGATGAGAGAACAAGTTAGACTTCATAGTGTTAAAGAGATAGTGGTTCACAAGGAGATGAAAGCAGGGCACGTAGGTTATTTTTTGATGATTAGGGTAGTAAAAAAAAGAATGATATGAGAAGGTATCTTGAGGACATGTTCATGTCAAGAACTGTAAAGGGTCTGAGGATTTATTCTATTTGCAAGCTAATAGCCTGTCACAGTTTTACGGATGCTGGCAGAATACAGAGACTCCTGGGTCAGAGGCAAAAACATTACTCGCAGTAATAGCTATATCAGCAGAGTATCATCATTTGCACAAGTTCCTTCATCCCCAATTCTCACAGATAGCTAGGTGATGTACCAGGTGAGATGTCTGCACAAACACTGGGTTTAATTATAGGTGAAGAAATCAGGGTTTAGGGAACCCATCTATAATGGGCCTTAAGCTTATTTGACCTTTATCATGAAAGAAGACATTATCATTATTATACTCTACAGTAAAGGACTTTTCTTTTTGTTCTAGAGGGAGACACTATATCTTCTTATTTCAAAGCTATTTGCTGTACAAACATCCTTGAAAAGATAGTCCAGGACAAAGTCAATCAATGCCTTGGCTTGTAAGACATGCAGAAATGTGAGTGATCTATGGAGAATTATCTCCCTATAATTAGATTGAAAAATAAAACTTTAAACATTGAAAAACATTAGCATGTTTATTAACAGAAAGATAAAGTCGTAGTAAATATTAATAAAAGATAGAGAAATAAAATCCTTGAGGCAACAAATTAGAGGATGGTCAAGCAAAGAGTAAAGTGGCATTGCCAGAAATAGGTAGATTTGAAGATATTTTACTTTGGGAAAAAAGATTTTGCAGAGTCAGGTCAATATTTAGAGAAAATTAGGAGCTAAATAAATTTTCTCTGAGTATATATAGAAAAGGCAAAGATTTCAATGAGCATATGTCATACCCTAAATTATTTGATTGACCGTGAAACAAAAATTTGGATTAATGGATATAATGTGAACTCGGCTGCAAGAAATCCTATTCATATTGTTGTTAAATGAAGCATAAGAACCTGAGTTACTTTCTTGAGTCTCTCAGACAGGTGTGCGGGTAAACAGAGTTTTCATTAGTAGTTCCAGTATAATTTGTATCTGAGACCTATGTGAGTAAATGCATTTAGCTACTGAATAATAAGGAATATAAAAAAAAAAATATTTGAAAGAACAAAATTTAACTTCAGGGAGATCACAAAACAAATTTTGATGTTAACATCTTTATATTTTGCTAATCCTTTATCTTTAGGTTTATTTATAGGCATTTAGGTAAAACTGGCTGAGGTCAAGCTGCCCCACCCTGGACACCGACCCAGTAGTTAGACAGCTGCATGGTCTCCTGGACTGAAGCAGCTCTACTTCATATAGTACCTAATTTATTTTATTTATAAATTCAAGGAAAGGGGGGATAATTTGGAAATAATTTAATCATGTTACATATAAACCTAAGGGCAAATTTACCAAGAAATTAAGTTTAACCTCTCAACTAATGTTGGCAAGTTCAATTATGAGGTGAGCTTTAATAATTGTATTCTTCCCACCAGTGTTAGTAAGAGATTATTAATGTCCCATTTTCATTTGTTCTTAGTACTCTAACCAGTCTGTGTAAGCACATATCATGGTGGAGAAAACCTATAAAAGCCTCCTGCAGACAACAGCTCCCATATCTATTATTCTCCATGTAGTGGGTTCCCAGCTTACAAACCTGTTAGCAGTGTTCTCAGTGCCAGACTGTTTCCTGCACTAAAATTTCCTATCACAGTTTTAAGACCATAGGTTCTGACACCAACACTTTCTTTGAATCATGTTGCTTTCATTTCCATGCCTTTTTTTTCATTTTTTCTGTAATTTAAAGTCACTCAGCATTTCCAGTGAAACTCTTCCATGATAACTTTTCTACTACTAATTCATTTACTCTCAGTTTTTTCCCTGTGTTGCGTAAGTTTAGATATACATTCTGAAACATCTATGCTTTTGAAATCCTAGAGTAAGTGATCATGCATGTCTTGCATATGTATGATATAATATTGTAGCATAATTTCAAAAGCTTTTAATTACTGAATAATTTTTTGAAAGCTATGTTGCTCTTGCTGTAATTTATCAAAAATACATTTTGTCTTTATAGCACTTTCCTCATATTCTATACATTGTCTTTACACACATCACAGTTTAGTGCTATGTGTAGGTCTCTCTCTCTCTTTCTTCCTTGCTGATGGTCTACTATTGAGCTGTCACCTGCCAGCATTAAAGTCATCTTTGAAAATTCCACATTCTCTTAGCTACTGTTCAATTCTTTCCTGTCGGTTGTTCTTGTCTTTATTCAGGATGTGCCTAACTACTGATTTTCCCTTAAAACATATTCTGAAACTGGAGGAAAAGTCCAGCTCCCAAGCAAGCAAAACCTCTGAAATAATCCAAGCACTCTGTCTTTGTGTTACTCATTTGTTTTCGTGCTTTATTTAGATTCTCTAGAAACCATATACAATTTTACTTCAAAGATATAGACAACCTCTCCATGGATTTACTAAATGTATGCCTTGACCCAAGAGTGATATTGTAAAAACAAAACAAAACAAAACAAAAAACAAAAACAAAAAAAAACTTAGCAACCAATATAGCACAGGTACTGGAAAAACTGCAGCTAAGGCGTAGAGCAAAATCTTGCAGGCTGTGACACCCACAAATTCTGCAGTTGCCCTTTTTGTTGGGAATGGGGTATAGAAGGACCACCTTGGTCAGAGGACAGACAAGCTGCTGTCAGAGGGATTATGTTTCAGAGGCCCCTTAAACTCTCCTCATTTTTTTTGGATTTTTTTGTTGTTGCTATTCTGACTAGGTGTTTTCTGTTACTTATCTTCTAAGTCACTGATTCAATCCTCTGCTTCATCTAAAGTACTGTTGATTCTTTTAATTTTAGTTATTATATTCTTCATTTCTGACTGATTCTTTTCTATGTTTTTTATCTCAGTTTTTATTTTTTCTATCTCTTTGTTAATGTTCTCACTTAGTTCATCTGCTCCTCCCTTAAGTTCATTGAGCATCCTTATGGCCTCTGTTTTGAACTCCTCATCTAGTAGATTGCTTTTCTCCATTTTGTTTAGTTCTTTTTCTGGAGCTTTATTCTATTATTTAATTTTGGACATATTTCTTTGTCTCCCTATTTTGGCTGCCTTCCTGTGTTTGTTTCCATGTGTTACATATAGCTCCTATATCTCTTAGTTTTTGTGCAGTGGCCTTATGTACTAGGTGTCCTGTGGGGCCTAGTGACATAGTCTCCCAGGTCACTTGAGCCAGGTGCTTCAGATGTGTCCTTTCTGTGGTTGTATGTGCTCTCCTGTTTAATGAGTTTTGGTTGCTGTTTGCATGTCACTGTGAGGGACTGACCCTCAGGCTGATTGGTTGTGAGAACTGTCCGTGAATACAGTGGAATTGCTGTTGTGAAGGTCTGATATTATGGACCAGGATTCACTTTAGCACAGCTCTGGTGCCTGCCCAGTCTTCCCTTTGTGTGTGTCATTTGTGGAGATGGTTGGGTGTTGCTCTGATGTGATCTGAATTTGGCCCCCAAGTGTATGGGTTCTGGGGCCTCTTTGGAAGGGCTCTGATGTAGGCCAAGATTAGTCACTGCCTTATGCCCTGCCTGGGGCCACTTGGTATGAACTATAAAGTGATCTGCAGATGAAAGCCACTCATGCTGGGCTTGAAGGTGTCTTGGAGAGGCTAAGCTATGAACAGCTGGCTGCATTAGTGCTGGGCTTGAGGCTGATCAGTAAAAGGTACGAGGCATGGCAAGGCCAGATGCTGCTTGTTTAGGTTTTGTGAGCCTTTAGAAGATTATAGGAAAGTTTGTGGCATGAGCCAAGACAGGCCATTTTTATAGAAAAGCCACTAGAAGCATCTTGAGTGGGTCCAGGTTGGGTGAGGTAGGGACCAGGGAATCACTGGGGCAAGGTAACCAGTGTTAGCCAGGTTGATGAAGACTCAGATATGACGGATGCCTGAATCTTAGTGCTAGGAGGTTAGAGGGCTCAATGAAGAGATAATGGATTCTGTTGGCACTTTTGTTTGAGAGAATGCTGCCCCTCCAGCTCTTGTCCCAAAGGCTGACAATTCAGTTCTTCTCCATATGTCCCTGGTGCTATCCCAGCTCTAGAACTCAGAGCAAGGGAGTCTGTGAGCAAGTCCGTGCACAAGCCCCTTAAGAGGAAAGTCTACTACTCCAGCTATCCTCTGTCTCACTCAGTCACAATCTTTGCTAATTTTCAGAGCCAGAGGTTATAGGGAGTTCTTTTCCCAACACTAGAACCCTGAATATGGGAGCCTGGTGTGCAGCTGGGACACTTTGCTCCTCGGCGGGACCTCTACAGCCTAGATATCTGTCCTGATTCTCAACTACCACATGTGGGTATGAGGTCAACTCATTCTGCATCTCTGCCCCTCCTACTGATCTGGAGGTGGCATCTTCTGTATCAAAAATATATTCTTGAAACTTGCAATATGCATTGACTGCTGAAACACAGTTTGGATAAGCTTATATATCCAAGAGATCTTTCCAGCTCTATGAAACCAGTCATCTGTTTTAGACTAAAAATATGTGTTCATTCCCATTTATTTATGAAGCAAATGAAGCCTAGAATGCTGAAATAGCTTGGCTAGTGCATTAATACAGTTTTTTAAACCATAGTAAGTTTGATCCCAAAGGAGAAATAAAATGTACAATACTTAAATGTGTAACTTTTTTAGACAGTAGAAGTCTTAATTAAACTTCTTTGCTATCTGAGTAGCAAACATGAGTTTTGTGGTTTTTTTTAGAGAAAAATTAATTTCTACATCATATTGTCATCACTACATTTATCAATTATAATTAATTAAGCACCCCATTAGTTCTAATGAAGAAAGACCTACACTGGAGAAGAACATCTTCGTATAAAAAAAGAACAGGCAATCTGCCATGCATGCTGTTTAACAAACCTAAGTAACTACTTTCCTATATAGTTGCTTTATAGAGACTTATAAATATTCCTCTCTTTTATATTAAGCTTTCTTGGGTTTTCACATGTGCAATATACTGGAGCTTTATCTGGGTGATAACAGTGCAAAGAAAAAAAAGTCCTCACTAATCCCTTCTAATCTCTTTTCAAGATTTGAGATTTTTGAAACATTTCAGTTATTAAAATTTGTCACTCAAACTTTACGTATATTTAAGTTAACTTTTGAATAATCATCTCTGTCTAGTATATTTAAACAGTAAAATTATTTGGAAACTAAAATAGTGTTTTATTCATCTTTTCAAGTGGAAGTTGAGGCAAGGTTATCCAGTGTTCAATTTCTGTTTTAGAAAACAAATTATCTTTATTCAAATAACAACAGGGAATCTTTGAGCCTAAGAAATTGTGTTAACCAGGAGTCCGAATATGCAGAAGTCCATCGTTATCAAAATACATTGCAGAAAACTGCATGCTTGGTGGTTTAGGTTAGAGCAGCTGTTTTGATGACCATATATCCTTTCTCCTTGGGGAGTCTTATGTGTCCTACTCATAGAGAAAATCCTCACCTGAAGCAGATTTCATCTGCTGTTTTATCACCAACACATGTAAAAGCTGCGTCATATTTACTCAATATTTTAATGTAGCTTTTTACTTGCACTGGTTTTTTAAAAATTTTTTAAATTAATTTATTTTTTTAGCTCTTGTGGAAATCAGGCACCATATCCCTATTACAAAGATCAGTTTTGACATCAATTTTCTCATGCTCTTTGATAATATAAAATGAAATTGTGTCCCTTAAATGCATACTTACCTCAGTTCCTGTACCTTAAAAATCATATCTACCTTTTAACAAAAATTTTATTAGACATGCTAAAAGATAACAAAAGACAAAGTCTCAAAAGACAAATAATCTTTGTTGCAATATTTTTTTTCTATTGGCCTTTGTTCTCAATTTCGTTTAATTATGCTTTAATTTTTATTATTTCCTTCCTTTTGCCCACTTTGAGTTTCATTAAAAAAATTTTTTTAGGATATAATATTAAGTTGTTTATTTGGGATTTTTCTTGTTTCCCGAGATAGGCCTACAATTATAAAACTTTCTTCTTATTACTGTTTTTGCTGTATCCCAAAAGTTTTAATATATTGTATTTTCATTTTCATTTGTTTCCATGTATTTCCAGAACTCTTCTTTTATTTCTTCTTTGACCCAGTCATTCTTTAGTAGCATGTTGTTTAATCTACACAAATTTGTGTTTTTTCTCACTTTGATTTTGCAGTTGATCTCCAGTTTCAAAGCATTGTTATCAGAGAATATGCTTGGTATGATTTCAGTCTTCTTAAATTTATTGATGTTAGTTTTGTGTCCCAACATATAGTCTATCCTTGAGAATGTTCTATATGCACTAAAGAAGAATGTATAATATGGTGTTTTGGGGATGAAAGGCTCTGAAAATGGTGATTATGTCCATTTGGTCTAATGTGTTATTTAAGGCTGATATTTCCTTATTGATTTTCTGTTTGGAAGATCGATCCATAGCTGTCAGTAGGTTATTTAGGTCCCCTACTATAATCATGTTTTTGTCATTTTCTCCCTTAGTTCTATTAGTAGTTGCTTTATACATTTTGGTGCTCCCTGATCAAGAGCATATATATTGATAAGTGTTATGCATCCTTGATGTATTGTCCCCTATATCATTATGGAGTGTCCATCTTTGTCTTTCATTACATTTTTATCTTGAAGTCTATTTTATCTGATATAACTATGGCTACACCACTTTTTTTCTGGATACCATTTGCTTGGAATGTCATTTTCCACATTTATACTTTGAGTTGATATTTGTCCTTACAGCTAAGACGTGTCTTTGAAGGCAGCGTATAATTACAGTTTGTTTTTTGATTAAATTTGCTACTCTGTGCATTTTATTGGTGAATTCAGTCCATTTACATTTAGGGTAATTATTGATATATGAGGTTTTTCTATAGCTATTTCATCTTTTTTGTCTTTTAGTAGCTCAATGTCTCCACTGTTTCTTTGCCCTTATACTACTGTCTGTTATTTTAGTTTGGTGTTATTCTATGACTTTTCTCTCTGTTCTATCTTTTTTTTTTTTAATGTTGTGTGTCTTACCATATGACACAGCAATCCCTCTTCTGAATATCTACCTAAAAAACTTGAAAACATTTATCCATAAAGATATATGCACCCCAGTGTTTACTAAAACATTATTCACAGTGACCAAGACATAGAAGCAATAAAAATGCCCTTCGGTAGATGATTGGATAAAGGAGATGTGGTACACATATAAAGTGGAATATTACTCAGCCATAAGAAAAGATGAAATACGGCCATTTGCAACAACATGAATGGATCTAGAGATCATCATGCTAAGTGAAATAAATCAGACAGAAAATGTCGAGAACTATATGATTTCAATCAGATGTGGGATGTAAAACGGAAAGCAATAAACAAACAATACAAACAAATAGAGACTCATGGATATGGACAATAGTTTAGTGGTTACCAGAGAGAAAGAGGGAAGGAAGGGAGGTAGATGAAAGTAAAAGGGGTCAAATATGTGGTGAAAGAAGGAAATTTAACTTTGGGTGATGAACACACAATACAATATACATATGATGTATTATTGAATTACACATTTGAAACTTATATAATTTTATTATACCAATGTAACCCTAATAAATTTAATAATAAAATTAAATTAAATTAAAATTAAAAAAATTAAAAGACAGAAAATAAACAGGAAAATAAAAGGATAAATAAGCATCAGCACAGAATCATCTATGATACAGATGTTAATAATTCTAATGGTAATGTAGACTACATGCAAGAACAAATGACAATGAAAGCAGAAATACAGTGACTCTAAGAAAGATTCAAAAAGGAATCAAAAACACTGTCACAGAAATGAAGAATACTTTTGTTGGACAAAGCTCTAGACTGCACACTGTCAAGGGTAGAATCAAGTAACTTGAAGATAGATCAATAGACGGTTCCAAACTGAAATGCAAAGTAAGAAAAGAGTGAATAAAATGGACAGAGCATCCAAGAATTGTGGTACAATTTTTCATAGTGTAAATACTTGAAGGAGAAGAGTGAATGGTTCAGCGAAAGTGTTTGAAACATTAATAGTAGGTAATGTCAAAAAGCTCATAAAAAACATGAAAACATAGATCCAGGAAGCACAGAAAATATCAAGCAAGACAAATACAAAAAAGGTATGACTAAACTTATCATAGTAGAACTTCTTCAGGAAAACCAAGGACAATGATAATTATTGAAAAAGCCAGGGGATAAAAACAACTTAATGATGGAGAAATAAGGATAAAAATTACAATAGACTGTTTGTCAGAAAGTATGCATTAAGAGAATGGATTGAAATATTTAAAGTGTTGAAAAAGAAATCTTACCAATTTAGAATTCTATATCTTAAAAAATATCCTTCAAAACAGAGGAGAGTTAAAGACTTTCCCAGACAAAGTGATGAAATTTATCACCAAGGCCTGACCTATAAGAAATGTTAAAAGAAGTTCTTCAGGCAGAAAAAAATGATATGGGAAATTTGGATCTACATAAGAAAATAATAATAAATAATAAATAAAAATACAATAAATTACTATATAGGTTTTAAAAAGTTCTTAATGTACTGTTTAAATTAGTAACAATGTATGTGGTGATTTTACCATATGGATAATTGTCATGAATGACGGTAATGTCATAAGGGATGTGAGTGAGGAATTGGGAGTGCTCAGTGATAAGGTAACAACACTACACATAAAGTTGTATAGTGTTTTTTGGAAATAGAATTAAATTAATTGAAATGCATATTGTAAAGTCTTTCATGAATATAAACCTATTGGAACATTCTGCTAAATTACTACAACAAAAACAAAAACCTGTAAATCCAATATCTGGTAATAACTGGAGCAATAGACTCATGGAATTATTGCTGGTAGAAATGCAAAAATGATACAGTTACTTTGGGAACTATTTTAATGGTATCTTACAAAGCTAAAAATAGTCTTACCCTACTATCCATTAATTGTGCTTCTAGATTTTACCAAATTGATTTGAAAATTTATGTTTTCCCAAAACCTACAAATGAATGTTTATGGCAAATTCATTCATAATCACCCCAAATTAGAATTAATCAAGGTATCTTTCAATAGGTGAATAGATAAACAAAATGTAGTATTCACACAATTTAATAATACTCAGGAATGAAAAAAAGGGAATAAAATATTAAGTCACTCAAAAAATATGGATGAAGCTTAAATGTTTTAGTAAGTGAAAGTGGGTAGTCAAAAAGAGGCCACCTACTATTTAATTTACATGAAAAGCTAGAGAAGACAAAATTTTTGACATATTACACAAACAAGTCACTATCATATTATGGAGAGAAGTTCATTTGAATAGGTGAAGCATGGGGGATTTTTTAGTTCATTGAAAGTATTCTGTATGATACTGCAATGGTAGATACACAGCACTAAATGTTTGTCAAAACTCACAGAACCCAACAGCAGAAAGAGTGTATAACTTAATATATGCAAATTAAAAAAAATCTTTTAGGAAAAATGCAGACTATAATGAAAGAATCTAACTATATTACAAATATATAAAATAATCTCACTAAATGGGTTGGTAAAAAACGATGTCAGCCTAAGTAACTTTGAAAATAAGTTAAAGACAATTGTAACTGCATATAAATAGTTGATACATTTGTTTCCTTTGGGGTAGAGGATAACAACTTAAAAACTATCACGTATTTATACTGAATTAATGAATTAAATAAAGAAAAGCAGATGGAAGGAACTAGGTTTCTCACTATTGGAGTAGGAGTTAACAAATAATGAAATCATGTTTAAATTAATATGTAGATGGTGATTATATAAATATGATGATCTCTATATATGTATACACATACATATATACACACACACTATACATATACACACACACTAACTCTATATTTAGTTAGTACATACACATATATTTTCTCATTCTCTGCTGAAAGAGCATAGGAACTAAGACTACCCAGTAGCAATGAATACACTTATTGCCTAGTTCTTGGTTTCTAATAACTTATTCCCATAAAAGGAACAAATTCTCCTTCAGGAAATGCTGATTCTAGGACTTAGGCAGGAAATATACAAGATAATTCTGGAGAATTTTGTTTTGTCAGAAAATAAAGAAATGCTTAAAAATAAAGCACCAACCAACCCACCACCATGATTAGGGCTATGTCAAAGGGAGACAGGAGCCAAATGCGATAGTTCCCAATGGCCAAAGGTGGAACAATTTGAATAATAAGAAAATCTTCTATTATATTATAACCCCAAATATAAAATGAATATCTATGATTTCATATTACTACAAAGACATGACTGAATAAACAAATGGTGCAGAATAGACAAGTCTTCCATGCAGAAAACTTCCAAATAACATGTAAATACTCCCCCTCAGAGTTGGGACATAATTCTCAACCCCTTAATGTGGGCTATACATAGTGATTTTCCTTTAAAGAGTGCAGTATGGAAAGATGGTAGAAAGAGTATCTTTAGAGTGAAGAAATCCAGCAAATGCTACCTAAATTGGTGATCAGGATTAACATAAACAGCGATGTCTTATTGGTATTATATACCCTTGATATGATGTAATAAAAATGGCACTTTACCTCTATGGTCTCCCTCCTGAAAACAAACTCTTGTTTAATCATGAGAAAAATGTCAGAAAATCATTCCCAATTGAGGGACATTCTACAAAAATAACTAACCAGTAGTCCTCAAATCTATTAAGGTTATCAAAAACAAAAAGTCTGAGAAATTGTCACAGTCAAGAAGAAACTAAGGAAATGTAATGACTAAAAGTAATATGGTATCCCAGATAAGATCCTGAAAAAGAAAAAAGGCCTTAGGGAAAATGAGTGAAATCTGAATAAAATATAATGCTTAGTTAATAATAATGTATTAATATCAGTTCACTCATTTTAACAAATGTGCCATCTTTATGTAAGATGTTGATAATAGGGCAGAAACTTGGTGTGGGGTATATGAGAACTCTTGTATATTCACAACTTCTGTAAATCTAAATCTGTTCTAAAACTTAAAATTCATTAAAAGGTAAATGTTATGATGTATTTTGACACAATATACTGGTCCTGAAGAATTATTCATTAAATTGTTCTGATTGCTTAAAAGGTTTTACTTAATCATGGCTGAACTTAAGTATAATAGTTCATACAAACACAGAATAATTTTTCTTTTATGTCCTATTCTAATTTTGTTTTCTGATTCTAACTTAAGAATCAAAAATGATGCTTTTTCTTTTGTGAAACAATTATTACTTCTACTCCTCTTCTTAACCTCATATGTTCCAAGTGTTAGTATTTCTACTATTCATTTGTATCTTTTTATTTAATTCATGGAGTTGGTGATTATGGATGAGATATGATGGAATAATGTTTAGTATTAAATAGAACAATTCTAAAGGCTGAATTAGCTACCCAAATTGTCACGTGATTTACTCATTTCCGGAAACACTGCTTTTGAAGATAAGCATGATCAGGTATTCAGCCCTTAGAAAATGGATGACTCCGTGCAAAACATGGAAGATTCATACTAGTTCTTGGTCCTGAGCAGCAATGCAGAACTAAACTCAGGTAATGACTTTGTTTATTTCAGTACGTGTTTGAAACCCTAAACTGGTTCCCAATAGTTATGGAAAAATAGTGTTCTAAACACTATATAAATTTGTAATAAAAATTTTATTGAGATTTGGGGAGAGGGAAATATTATGAAAATTTTTCATTCATTAGATATTTTAGAGCAATTTAAAATATATCTAAGGAAATACTTACAAGCAAATTGAAAGACAAATGACAGAAGCAATCATACAAATAAAATCTAAATCAGCTTTAATTTTTTTTAGATGTTTAATATAGATTTTTTCTCCTATCTCTTTCACCTGCAGTCATTTATCTGAAATTTCCTCCATCCTTAGGAACTGCATGCTGAGAAAATAAAAAAAAAATTAATGCCCATTGTTGTAAGGGAGCATGTATATAACTCTGGGTCAGTCCTTAAACCAGTGGACACTAGGATTTCATTCTGGCACATTTTGTAGTGACCGTGCAATACTATGGTCAGAGTTTGTATCCTCATTCATAGTTTTATGTGTGATGCATAATAGTAAATCTCCACTACTCAACCTAATTCATATCATTTCTTCTCGTCACTTCATTATTATCACTTAACTTCTGACTTATTCTTAGTGAATTTTATATTTCCTCAGATGATCTGTCCTGCATGAAGTCTTTCGTGTGTGTTTTTTTTTTTTTTTTAAATTTTCTCATGATTTTGAAAGCCATGTGTCTGGAATTCCCTCAGTACTACACCTCTGCACCTGGTAGTCAGATTAAGTCCTGTGCAGAGTTTCTTTGTTCATGCCATGACTAGGTATAAAGGCTCTATGCAAAATCTATGAGTACAATAAAAGTACATGCAGGGATTGAAAATGGGACCAGAAGCAATAAATGACTGACTATATGAATTTCATTGTGATATTTTGTATATACCTTTTATATATTCATAGCTATATGATACTGTATATACTATACACTATACTTTGTATAATTATAACTATATATCTTTGCCATCTTTATTGAGGTATAATTGACAAATAAAATTGTAAAAAATTACAGTATACATACGATTTTATATATGTATATATTGTGAAGTGATTACTGCAATAAAGTTAGTTAACACATCCATTACCTCACATAGTTCCCCTTTTATTTTTATTTATTTATTATTTATGCTTACAGTTATCTTGTTACTTAGTGCCTAGCACAACTCAAAAAGTTATGCTTGAAAATTAATAATGTTTATAACAGAATCTCAATGTTTTAATACTTATTGTTCAAACTGACATAGATGAAATTTGAAAAATTATCTCTTCCAATATTACATTTACTTATTCTTTTCATGTCTCACATGTACATAGACACACACATTTCATTCTATTCTACTTTATCTCATATGTAATGTTTTGATTAAGCATACTGAGATCAGTTCTGTTTTTCTCAGACTTCTATTGTCCTTCTTCACAGCCTTCTGTATGCTTACCCACTGGAACCGCATAAAAGGAAAAACTACATACGTATATCTTCTGCCAGGAAATGGAATACCATATACAGTAGCAGGCTGACTGAAAATTTCTGATCAAATGATTTGTGATTGGATCTGCCTCTCCTTTACAGACTCTACTATTGGTTTGAGTGCTGTGTTCAATTTGAGATTATGAAAGCCTGTAAGTGATTACAAGGTGAATTTCAATAAGTCAAATTTATAATGAGTGTGCAGGATGATTTTCTGATGGCTTTAAATTGTAAGTACTTCTTTCAGTTGTAAATATATCCAAGTTGCTTTGTTTTTCTCATAAGAGGTTCAGCACTTTGAAACAAATATTTGCTATAAAGCAAGCTCTTCACTACACATCTCTAACACCTGTCTCTAACACCCTGAGACCCGTGAAATAGAACTCCGGCTATATAAGCTATGTCTTCAAGTCTTGACAATGGGAGTGAATTGATTCTTCAAATTTGTACCAATAAATGAACTAACATTCTTCTTTAAAAGGTAAAAACACCAGCTCTGGTAGAATAAAAATGAGATGTGAAATTCTTTATGATGAAATCTGAACTCCTTTGAGTCATTTATAGAACTTTTAATCATCTTGTCCCTATATGTTTCTCTATTTTCAACTCCTCAAATTCTCTACTCTCTCTATATGTGCCATTGCACATACAGTGTTTTCCTGAAATACTCCTAACAACACTCCTCTGGATCACCTTCTGCTTTCTATAACCTCCAAAAAAGGTAAACTTCTTCAATAAGAAGGTCATGCCTATCCTTGCTTCACCTGCCCTCACTTGCTGCACTGGGTTAAACACACTTTTATATAGTCATAGAATCCCGAGGCATACTCTGATTTAAATACTTGCCATATCTTTTTGTAATACTGGTTGTACATTCTTCACTGTATTTTAGTGTAGTCAAGAGTGGCTATTTCAGTAATTTCTGTAGCACCAGCTACTGGCACATTGTAGGTATAAAAGCAATATTTAAGAATGAATTGAATAATTGAGATGTTCAAATAAAGAAAATAAAACAAACATGCCTTTAAATTTAAATGATTTGATTCATGATACACTTTAAAAAACTATATTAGTTTCAGTGAATTGGATTATTAAAAATGCCAGCCAGATCATGATCAGCTAGGACAGAGACAAAATGTAATGAAACTATAGATAATCAATGTAATCTTCATACTAATTTAGAAAATATTAATTTTTATTTTATATATTTATAACTTCATAATTCATCATAGTTCATGTATTATAAATAGTATAGATAAAAAACTATAAAATAATTTTATACAGCAGAGAAATTATAAAGTGAATATAGAAATTTCCTTTCAATGATGATAGCAATCCAAAAATATATACATATTTTTTAATAAATAGTAAAAGCCTGAATTTGTTTTTAAAACTTTTTTTTTTACTTTGTTTGTTACATGTTACATAGAAACAACTTCTGGGAAATATTTAACCCTTTGATTGAACACAGGAGGCTCACGGAGGAAAACTTTCAAATAACTCAATAAAGAGATGGGATTAATGTGAAACTTTGAAAACAAACCTGAAAACTGACTGGGTTTCTCTTCTAGAATTAAGTGTAAAAGAGATGCCAAATATCTGTAAAATGGCAGAAAGACTCAAAAAATGTGGGAAAAATATCTATTTTAATATAATAATGCATTTGGGGAACCTTGAAAATATTGTCTTTGTTTCCATATTGAAAACAAGAGGAAAATATATGTTAATTCTTATCAGAAATACATTACAAACATCAACAAAGTTAATAAGTAGAGTTATTTTGCCTAGGTTAATGGAGATTTGATATTTGTCAATTTCTTGGGATTAAAAAATGATGGTATTTTTCTAACAGATATGTATCTTAAAGCACCAAGAAAGTAGAGCCACTTGGAAACAATGCTTTTGGGGTGTGTGTGTGTGTGTGTGTGTGTGTGTGTGTGTGTGTGAGAGAGAGAGAGAGAGAGAGAGAGAGAGAGAGAGAGAGAGAGAGAGAGAGAGAGAGAGAGAGAGATTCTGATTTGGGGACCACAGGTGAGAATATGCATTTACAAAGCAAATACAGACATAGATTTTCAACCACTATCCCATTATTTCCATGATTATGTGTTATTTGACTTAATAATTCCCTTTCCAAAATTAAGCAGATTTTAAAAAATGTGTTTCATCTTTTCTATTTGGCTGCTTATTTACATCAAAAATATTAGGTGGGTTTCAACACTTTAATTCACTTTGTTTTATATAGACTTATTTTCTTTAGCAAAGCAATGTCTTAAGCACATAAAATGTCAAACAAACATGGAGGCTTCTAAATAGGGTATATCAGCAGTCCCCAACATTTTTGGCACCAGGGACTGGTGCTCCTATGAAACTCTAATGCCTGATGATCTGAGGTAGAGCTGAGGTGGTGATGTTAGCGCTGGGGAGCGGCTGCAAATACAGATGAAGCATTGCTTGCTAACCCACCACTCACCTCCTGCTGCATGACTCGGTTCCTCACAGGCCACAAACTGGTACCCGTCCATGACCAGGTGTTCCAGGACCCCTGGTCAGTATATGACCTTAAGGGGAAATAAGTCTGGTCAAAGTCAAATATTTAGAACTAATCCCATATAGATAAAAGGCTCTGAAGTCTTTTTATGTCCTGTATTCTCAGTCTTTTCCTTATTGCCAGTTTTAGTGTTAACTGTTAAGTCCTTGTCTTCTTCCTTAAAATATTTAGAAACTATAGCTTGCCTTCTTTTGGGCTTGAGAGACCCACCCACCACTTTTTAGTGTAAGAATCTCTGTAAGAGACCTTTTCCTAGTACCACGTATAACCCAGGATGGAGCTGGGGATCTAGTCAGATGGGATATCATGGAAACTTATGTTCTCCATGGGTATTTATGGTATAAAATGTGATTTTTCTGCATTTCAAATTCTATTATTTTGATTTCCGTGGCTTGAATTCCTACATCTTTATTAATTTTGATTCTTTTAAAAATCATTGGTATTTTAATTCATTAAAATGATTTGATTATTCATAAATTCATTCTGCTTAGTTTTCTAAGTGGATTTGCAAAATTTCAATTTTATGGTAGTTCTTAAAAAATATTTGCAAACTGTCTTGTTCCCATATTTTGGGTTGATGCATGCATAAATGTATGTATATAGATGGTCAAGTCCATCTCTAATTTTCTCAAAAATCTAATAATTCTAACTTAGCTTATGTCACAATTTCATGGATCACATTAAAGATGGAGAGTATATATAATTTGATATGATTTTTTTTGTGTGGGATAATTTGTTGAGAAACAAAACACAAGAATTTAAATTGCTGACACATTTATGTATTTGGAAGAAAATAAAAGAGGAAATATAAAGACTCAAATTATTTTTTAATAACTGTACTTATATTTAAAATAATTTATAATTTAACCCAACACTAGATTTTCTAAAATGTAATGTTGTGTGCTGCCAGTTTGCTCAGAATATATCTGTTAATTTTGATGCACATAAAAATGATATTACCTTTCAAAAATAGGTATTTCCTAAAGCTTATCAAATTGAGATTGCTACTGTTCCTGAGAGAAAATATATGTGAATGAACCTGGTTAAGATAAATCAGCTATCAAAACCAACTATCACTATGTCATATGAAATAGGTATTTGCTAATGACCTGCAACTAAGAACACCATGCATAGAATACAATTAGTGGTGCAATGTACAGATTGAAAAAAGAACAAAATTCTGTAAGATATGTTAAAGAAATAATTATAATGCAAGTTTGAGAAATATTTTTGTTTTATTAATGTAAATTTTAAAATAAATTTAACTAAAATATATTTTATACTTTGATATATAGCTTATCGCTAAAACGCTTACAATTTTTAAAAATAATTTCCACTATATTTTGCTTTTCATTGTAGCTGGGAAACATTCAAGATATCTTAGAGGATTTTGCTGTTATTTGCTGTGTCAGATTTCTTATTCAGTTATATTGGTTAAGATGGGCCAGTAGCAAAAAGATAAAATTAATATATCCTAGGAAAGAAAGCATGTTCGAAAGGAGAAAAATCTCTCTTAAACTTCATGGAAATTCTTTTTATTGCAGGTATAAAGATTTTTCTTCATATATCTTTACTTCAGAATACTAACTGTACCATCTTTTACTAAAGTTTTGGATTTCTTTTTAATTTTTATTTTTTTCCTGAAGTGCTGTTATTTTAAATCCCATAAGGAAAAAAATTGATATCATGTTGACTTAGACAATAAAGGGATTTCAACAGAGTTCATTGTTATATGCACCATTTTTTTTTAAATGAGTAAAGTTGTTTCCTTTGGCTTTCAGATGACCAAAAAATTGGCTCATTGGAAATGTTGTCAAAACCAGCTGGATAAAATGTAATTCATATCTCTACTTCACATTTAAATCTGGTTAAAATTTATGGAATGATATAGAATTTTAAAATCTATACTCTTTTGCAGTTGTCACTTTGTGCTCTGACTGGCACCATATGTTGGGTGCTGGTGCATTAACCTATTTTATTCTCACAAGAATAAACAGTTAAAGTAAAATAATATTTCAAATACGGTCCATCTGAATAGATTTCTAATCATTACTTTTATATTGTTCAACATTTCTACAAGGTACGTATATTGCTTTGACTTTTATATTCAGAGGAAAAAGAAGAAAAAGAAGACTGTACTACTTGTTGAATGCCTCCTAATACAATTTTAGTTACTTCTAGTTATATTTTAGTATATTTAGATAATAAGAATCCAATTATAATGTGTAAATTTCTACAAGCATTTTAAAAAATCAAAAACACAGAAATCCAGTGATCTAGGAAAATAATTTAGATAATTATGCTCAGAATATTTGCAAATATAATGTAATGAAAGAAAGGTTTCTGATATTTGTGTAGGTTAAAGAGCAAATCATGTCAGTTCAAGACTTTTTTTTGTTAATATTTTATTCTTACCTTTAAAAACACCTTTGATATGAATTTCAAATACTATTTATATATAAAAAACATTTATACAATTATTATTACTTTTTTAAAGCATAAAATCAAGTGAATGCAATTAAATGCAAAATGCACCTAGAAGTAAAATGCAACTGTATTGCTTCATGAAAACAATCTGATTCTTCAGGTAACCTAGGACAAATAGATTTATCATCAAGATGAAGAGATGGGGGAAAACAATACCTGAAAAACATAAAAATATCAGATAAACTGGGTAATAATATATTGTATTATATAAACCTTCTGGACTGTGTCTCTAAGCAAAACATATCTTTGCTGTCAGTTCTGCAGGTACCAGGCGGCAGAATTTGGAGAGTTATTCCAAAATTTAAAATTGAAGGAACGATTAAATAAGTGAAAGAAAACATGCTGCCCCAAAGAAATAGGCTAATTTTAAAAGCACACTTTACCATTATTATATTTAAATGAGGTTTGCAATCATTTGATCTGACCCTACGTGGTGCATAGCAACTGTGCTTGCACAGTATTTTTGAATGAAGATTATTATAATTTACTAAGAGGTGCTGTAGGGGATTAGGAAACTTGGAAGGCCAAAACTGCACTTCCATAACAGACATCACTGCCAGATAATTAACCTTGCTGTTTGTTTAGCATCCACCAAATGCTTCATTACTGACTCAGTCAATTATCTCCTGGTAATGACCGCTACAGAAGGTAGAATTGCTTAATTAAAATTATTTAGACCAAGGAGGAACTTTGATTGGGCCATGCATATTAGAAAGGCTTGATTAATCTTGATGAGATACACAACACATTTAAAGCTTTATTTCATTATATCAAAATGCTAAATTCACTCTTGTGCAAATAAAAAAAAATTTTTCCTTTATCAACTGCATTTAAAAAAATAAGACAGCAACAAAAAGGAGATGAAAACCAGCCTTTTCAGTGCTAAATTTTACTACAGGGAGGTTTGAAGGCTGAAAGTAGAATCCTATTTATTTCATAAGATGCAATTTATATAAATTAGCATTTCTTATTGTTTGACGGAATGACACGTGCCTAGGTGAACTAACTTGACATCGTGTGTACACAACGGTTAAAAGATGCAAATACATTTATCTTCACCTTTCTTCATAAATATCCACCAATGAATGACCTGGTCCTTTCTTTGTATTAACATGTTGACCTGATTTGAGAAATGGCCAGTTGATACTCTTTGTGCATGAGTCAAAATGGATTAAACAAATCTTCATGTCAGCAGCAGGAGCAGTTCTATAGTATCTAGTCCTTTTCCCTTGAATAAAGAATTTTTTGTTTTTTTGTTTTTTGTTTTTTGTTTTTGTTTTTAATGAAGGTAGAATTCATTGTTTTGCCTCATTACTAGCTCTGGTTAGTTCAAAGAACAGTATTTTATATTCTTGGTTCTCAAGATAAAAATTTATAAATGAATTTTATTAAGATACTGTCAGGTAAGACATGTGTTTTCTGCTTTTCTTTCTTTCTTTCTTTCTTTCTTTCTTTCTTTCTTTCTTTCTTTCTTTCTTTCTTTCTTTCTTTCTTTCTTTCTTTTTTTTGGTGGAAGAGAGTGCATTTTGTTTGTTGTGTTTACATATGATGAGTCCTTTTGAAGCTTTCCAAAACTTTAGGAAGGTGCTAATAGTAACTGCATTAATTTTCCAATAAACACATTTATTCTTTAATGAGCCAAAAGTGACTCTTAATTGCATATGTTATGCCACTAACACATTAATTTCTTATAGGGTACCTTGAATCTAAATATAATTTAGAAAATTAATGCTCTAAGGCAATGAAAGGACATCTCAGCAGTTCTCAGATGTTATACATTTTTCTCCATGACAATCCCCTCCCTGCGAAGTCTGAGTCTTCATCAGGCATTTCAGTTCAGTAGAAAAATTAATCTTTTAATTTAGCTAAATCCAATAAAAATTCAACAGGTTTTCTCAAAAAAATTAATAATCTGATCATAAAATTTTTGTGGAACAGAAAGAAAAAAAGTTAAGAAATTTTACTATACCAGTAAGAGGTCATATAAACAATAGATTAATCATTAAATTGCTTTGAGATTTTTGTATTCATATATTAAAGAGTAACAGTAAATATTTATATTACATCATTCACAAAATGGATTTTAGGTGAATAAAGAATATGTATATATCCTTTACTCATGAACAAATAGAATTCTTTATAGTATTTAAAAATAAATTCCTAAAAATAAATAATCTATCAATATGGATTTCTCTCATAGAAGTAATGTGATATTTAAAAGAAGCTACATAAAAATACATTTGACATAATTGTATTTAAATAAGGTATTACACATGCAGCATGCTATAATTGATTACTGATGCAAACTATAACAATATGCACGCGAATTATAAACATTAAATTTAAGAGTGTTTATATCTGGAATGAATCAAGTAATATTGGATTGAGGATGAATATATATGCAAATTTCATTCAACTTTTAATGTATTATTTTCAAAGGAATCTGATTAAATATGGTAAATGGTAATATTTGATTTAGCTGTGTTCTCTATGTGGATGGTCATTTATTAATCTTTATTTTTACTGTTCTTGAACTATGTTGTTAATAAAGTGGACTAAATGACATTTTATACTTTTTGTAACTGTAATTATTTTGATATTTAACACAAATTCTCAGAACTCCTCCAGCCATTGAATCACTCTGAAAGTGCTAGCAAAAGTATGTTCCCTTTATGCAAAGAAAAAGATATAAACACATGTACAGAGTCTCATTACTTATATACCAACATACTTATCCTGGAGTCTAAAATGTGATCTGTTGGAATTATTTAGATGAACAACCAAGGCAACAACACTGATAATGATTAATATAACTGTATGTGAATGAATGGGAACATTATTCTGATTCATAAAGGACAAATCTTTCAGCACCTCATTCAATACTGAGAAAGCAAAATATCTTACATGAATGACCAGATAATTAGCAATAATCTTCATGTAGATCTGCTTTTGGAGTTTAACATAACTTGTATTTTTTCCTAAATATTGTTTTTAAGAATGCATATGATACAAACAAAAAAAGTTTCCAATTATTTATTCATGTATTATCAGTCCTGGCACCCAAGGCCTCCATAATCTGGTTCAACCCACCTCAGTAGACCTTTTCCGTTTTTCAGATATGTGGTTCTGGAACAATAAGGACCTGGTCTGAAATCATGGCTCTTTTACTCTTTAACCATGTGTCCAAAAGAAGTCACTTCAAATTTTCTCATCTCTATACTGTGTATTTTATAAGTTTGTGAGGATGAACTGAAATGCCATACTTAAAAATATCACACCATGCTTATTCCACAAGCAGTGCATCCATCAGTGCTTAGTCAGAGAAACAGAAACCACTTCAACTAATTACAGCAAAGGAAATGGAGGAGCAGAGATACCATAAGAGTCCGAGTGGAATCCCAGAAACTCTCAACAGCATGAAGTCAATGCCAGCTTCAGGCTGGAGAGACAAAACAAGGGAAAAGATATTACTGGATCACAAAGGTTATGGTCTTCCAGGAAAAGCTGGACCCAATGTAGGGTGGTCCACCTATGAACACAGAGGAGATGTAACCATTGCTGGAGATGACAGTTGACACCGAGAGGGTCCTCAAGAAATATCCTCCTTCTCCCTCTCTCACATCTTTCATTCTCTAGCCATTGTTACATATTTACAAAACCAGCAGGAAGCCAGATGACACAGTGGCCTTAGAATTAGGGCTATCAAGGGGTCAATGTCCTTTCCTACTATGCATTCACCTTGGAAAAGGATTAGGTCAAGAAATAGATATGAAGGCAAATAGTTCTAAATATATAATTTTTTTCTACAAGTGATTTTAATTAATGTAGAAAATATGAAAATAAAAGTAAAAATCCCCTGTAATGTTATGATCCAGTTGGCAAATTGGTATATGTTCACATATGGTATGTAGATGCAGATGTGATAAGTGAACGATTATTCATATATCTAATGATAATGATGAGGATAATCTTTTTCTCATTTATGTGAGAAATTTTAGAACATTCAATATGCCTGCACTGAAAATTATATATCCACTTTTATATTGTTAAGCTTCTTCCAATTTACAAGTAGCATAAACAATATTGTGATTAAATAAGTATATCATATTTTTGAAATGGCATTAAAATGTTTCTTTTCAGATAAATAAAATTAAGATGCTATAGTATTCACTATTGATGAGGCTGAAAGAAAATCACATTCTTGTATATATTGAGGTAATGATAACTTAGAACTTTTATGGAATATGAATTTTTTAATATATTTCAAGAATCTAAAATTAGTCTAACACTGATATGGCAAGTTATTTCTAACGATTTGTCTTAGGAAAATTGTAATTTGAGGATTCAAATTACAATGTATAGGTTTGTTTATTGCAGTACCATTTATAATATAGAAACAAGAAAAATGTGATCTTTATTAGAATACAATTAGAAAAATGTTACTTATATAATTTATCTATAAGTTAGAGTTTAGGCTTATTTAAAATGATGACATAAATTGATATTTTAGTTGAAAAAGCAAATAAGGCATGTATAAAACACGTGTTTTTTATGTATGACTAAATAAATATATGAATGTGAATTTGCATTTATGTGTTTTATACATGTGTGTTATTACGGTCTTGTACACACTGTTGAATTGGGTAACATCTTCTTGTCTCCTCTTGTCCTCTACTAAAAAGAATTATTTATTTATAATTTGCACTTCCTTATGGCCTTGGAACAGTTTAGAATTTTCCCCTAGCTGATGTACGAAATCATATAATCGTTTAAATCTATCTGAGGAGGACTGAAAAATCACATTATATTCTAAGAACTAAAATGTCAAATAAGTCCCAAATCATTGAATGCTTATGAATAAGTATAAAAGGTCACTAAATGATAGAAAATTAAAAAAAAAAAACTCAGAATTTTACTTAGAAGTTTGAGGTAGAGATTTTTTGTTTCCTCCACTGCTAGCCCACCCCTTATCTTTTAAAGATTTTTGAAGGTGACTAAAACGGTGAGAATATTGTGAAAAATAAAATAAAGCTTTCTGAAACCTATATGTGTCTTCTAGAAAAATGTAAACCTTTGATATTGATTAATTTATTTCCCTGCTTGCCTCCCATACTGTTACTTGGCTTCAGGAAGAGAATGAGATATTTCAAGGTGATGCCCTTCATATTCATTTTTTTTCTACATTAATATCAACTCTGATCCTATAAGGAACACAGTACAGGCCAGGCAGAATGCACTCCAAAATGCTGACGGTGGCTATCCACAGGGATTAGGCTTAACAGTAACTTTCCTTATTTCTGTATATCTTTGTATATTTGGTAATTTTTAATCTTTATGGTTTACAAAAACAACATCAGGTTGATGATCAACTGAAGAATATTAAGTCTATTTTTATTATTTAAAAAAAAGTAGATATGGTTTTCTTTTGTTTTCCTTACTTTTCAGTCCTGTCTGCCATTCTTTCCTGAATCTGTTTTTATGTTTTTATTTGTGGGGCTCGTATTTCCTAGAATGCTTTCCACCTTCTCAGTCCTCAACAGGGTCTCTCTACCAGCTTTTCAAAGTTATTTCCTGAAGACTTTAGCTCTTAGTGATGTTTATTATATTTAATTCTTAATTTCAGTAATACTGATCATTATTGCATATCATTTCTTCATATGTATACACACACATAGAATTCCAAGTAACGATTAAGAAAGTCAAATGTGTAAGAGTAAATTAGCTGTCTAGTGCCAACATTATGCCTTAGTTCAAAAGGTTCATTGCTCTGTTGAAGAATGAAAGTCCAAATACTGCATATAAAGATATTTTGCATGTGTGTAGTACATAGAAGTGTAGGTTGTGGGAGAATTCAGTTTAAGAAATAAAATGTTTTATTTTTTTATGCCTCATCTAATGTCACATAAATTAATTTACCTACAAAATAATAAATAATTTATCACTGATTATCACTATTGACAAGAGGAATCTCTATAAGATAGTTATGAATTGCAGATATGTGTGTTACAATTTTCTCATGATTCATATGGCACGTTGGTAATTTCATTACAAAGAAAGCTTTCACAGTAGCTATACTACACATGACATTTTAAGTAAGCTTTTACCATCCAGGGATTGATTTGCAACTGAGTGCTCTTTGTTTTGTTTTGTTTTGTTTTGTTTTATTTTTCTCCCAAATACAATAAACTTAAAATAGAAACTGAAGAAAAAGTGCAGTATATTCAAGTATATGTCAAATTTACAATTTCTGTATAAAAATAATAAACACAATGCAAGTCACTTTAAATCTTATTTCTGCTAGTAATAGAATATAATCTGAATGTAATGAGCATTGAAATTAATAAATTAAAAATAAATATCTATAAGAGGAAAAATGTATTTCAGTCAGGCTATAATTATGTTTTCAACATTTTAAATTAATTCCCCAAATATCTTTCAGTGTGCTCAATTTATTACCCATTATCGTCTTTTTATCTAAAGCTCTGTGTTTATAATTTGACTAAACCATCACATTATTAAAAAAATAAAACGAGAGGTGTTTGTTAACACACCCTCTGATATTCTATCATAATTCTCCTGCTGATTTTTAATGCTGGAGTATAGCTAGAGTGCAAAAGAATTTTTTCCCAATGGTTATACAAAAGCAAATGAAGCCACCTGTAATTTTAGGTGGATAATCTGTAAGAACTTTAATATCAACTCACTGAAAAATGAGTAAGCATGACAAATAAGGAGAAGACTTACTAAGTCATTAAATACTTAAAATGAGAAAAATTAAAATGTTAATTTTTCTTATGGAAAGCAATTAATATAGCAGTGAATTGGTTCGGTCTGAAGTCAGATTCTGTGTTCTTGTTTTGCTTTGTAGATTTATTTTGCCATGATCGTGTGTAGGCTACTTCCTTCTCTTTGTTCAGTTTCCTTATCCAAAAATCATGGGAAAAAATTTACATCACACAGTTATTATGAGAATAAATTAGATATATTTTTAAAGCTTTTGGCTCATTGTCTGCCTCACAATAAATAACATAAACATTAACTATTTTTTGTATTTAACTTAGTCACTAAATTAGTTCTTTGCACTGTATCTCTTTTCTTCTGTTTATGTTACCCTGCTACTGCATGTCAGGTAAACAATCATTTTATATGTGGCTGTAAAAAATATTTCAATATTACTTTAGATAATGTCAGCAATTCAGTTATTCTAAAACCATGGAGGAAAGGTATAAGCTGTCTAGGTTCTGAAAAAGATAATGGAATGAATGCTAAGTAGAAAAGTGCAATGAATAATACAGTAAATAAGTTTAATATGCCTTCTTGGAAGCAAGAAAAGATGATAGAATTAGAATTCAGTTTGGGGTAGTTATTTATCTCACAGGATTAAAAAATGACTTCTAATTTTGGAGGGTAAATTGGCAAAGTCTTAGGAGGACAGATAATTTTACAGTTTGGAAACTATATTACTTTTTAATTAGAGAAAGAAAGTCCAGTCTACACTGGTCTCTGGCTATTTGTTATTTTGGAAAAAGCATTGGAAAAATACTGGGATATCTGATCTCTAGTTCTAGCTCTATTAAGAATTGTAAGCCCTTCAAAAGTCACCTTCATGGAATTGAGATTCCTCTAATAAAAAGATTTGAGGGTATAAAGTAATGGCTTAAATTTCTTAAAATTTGGTGATGCTAATATGTGATGGTAGTTCTCAAAATGTGAACTGAGGAAATCCTATATATGTATCTGAGGTGGGATTTTCACCTCACATTAACAAAATAGATTGCAACAGATTACATACAGAAACAAGAATATTTAGCTATCTTCCATTAAGCTTCATATTACAGAAGTTTGCAAAAACATAAAATAATGCCATAATTCTCCCAATTAAAACCTTTTTATTTTGGAAGTTATAGTTATTTTCATAAAATTGTCACATATGTGATCATGCAATGGGTTTATTTTTATTTTAAAATTGATGAAAAATAATTATTTTAAACATTTATCATTTAAAAATTCTATTATCGTAAACATTAAAAGATATAATGCACATAAAAAATAATTTGAGACCCTCAAAAATTTTTAAGTTTGTAAAGAAATTTTGAATTACATTTGTCCTTTACTGAAAGTCACTTCATAATTTTTCCTAATGGTAATTTATATTCTGGAATCTATACTGCTTTGCAATAAAGTCAATTTGATTTTTTCAAATGCACTATTATTTTCAAAAAGGTAAAAACTGAGAATTTTCTTAACTATGACCACTATCAAATTACATTTTAGAATTTGGTTACCCTAAGGGAAGTTTTTATTTCCTCTACTAATAATGAAAATATAAGGTTATCATGACAAAAATATAGATAATTTGATCATAAAACAGTTTGTTATATAAGGGAGAAGATACTGCATATGAACATATGAATTCTAAGGACATTTCTATACTGAGTTTTTCAATTCCTAGCACCAGTATTTAAATGTACAGTGGGAATTTAAAAGTACCACAAATATCAACTAGTTTTCAATGATATTTGGAGAGCAGCTTAACTTTTCTTTCCCAGAAAGCTTTGGGAATCTGGGGCAACATCATGAAAGAATGGGTTGGACTAGGAAGGAGTTTTAGTGTAGAATAATTTTTACTTGATTCTCAGAAAGAGGCTGAACTTGATAGATTTGAACCTTGGTCTGATGAAGTTTTCATTTTCTCTGCTTAAAATCTACCCAAATCAACCTATTTACTATTATTCTTTTGTTATTTATTGTTATCAAATATTTGCAAAGGGAGCAATATTAGAAAAAATAATTGAATTTTCTTCCTATGAGTTGTAAATTTAAATATCCAGAATACTAAAATTTTTAACACTAAAAACTATCAAGAACTCAAGATGGTCTAAGATTTTACTGTGCTTGCACAATAACATGTTAGCTGACCAGTTTCATGGATGCTGGCAGGAGATGTGAGACTCCTGGGTCAAACAGAGGACTTCATCACTTATGGCATTATGAACTTCATGTTCACACCTGATATTGCTCCCTAGCTCTCATAGACTCTTGTGAAGCAGTCTAGTGCTTCCTATACACACAGTAGATTTACATTAGAGCTGAAGAAAACTGAGTTTAGGGAAACACAGTATTATAAGGGAGCTGCTAACAAACCTGCCCAACATTTGTTCCAGAAGGAAACATTATCTTTATTCTCCTGCTCATCAAACAATTTGCTTTTTGCTCTTTCCCTAGCAAGAGAAATGGTTCCTATCTTCCAAGGTGGTTTGAAAATCAAACATCCTTGACAGATACTCCAGAACAAAAGCTTTCAATACCTCTGCTCAGTAGACTTAAAAAAAAAAAATCATGGAAAATAGGAGAAATAGGAAAAACCCATTTTCTTCCAACAATATGGGTAGCTCCCAGATCATGCCTTCTCCATGCAAAATATTTCTGGAGTTCTTTTGCCAACCCTCTCTGCATCATTCCATTATTCCAAAAAATGTTACACTACCAGGAGCATAGACAAAGAGAACATTTTGTCCTGCCCATGCAATCTCTCAAATAAACAAGAACTACATTCAGTTATTCAAATGAATTCATAATCCTAAGGCATGCCAGCCAGCAAGGAGACAACATTGGAGGCACTATCAACCTCTGTCCTCTCTGCCTGATGTAAGTACTACTTGAAAGACCCTAAACATTGCAAACAACATTTTGTTTCCAGGATTACAGAAATATTAATAGAGATAATATTTCTTATATAGCCCCAAATTATTTTTGCCTCCCTTTCAAAATCATGATGAATTGTGCCTTAAAGAGTGGTCACAAGAAAATATCAAGTGTTGAAACAACATTACCTCAGCCCTGGAAGTTGTTCAGATCAGCCTTTACTCACTCACCAGGATTCTTCTAGATGATAGATTTGCTCTTGAGTTCTCCCTTTTCAATTAAGTGGAGTTTGTGCATTTCCTAATTCATTCTGCTATAGCTAGATTTATGTCCTAGGCTAAATGGAAAGATATCGAAACATAAGGAGAAACCACCTGTTTTTTGAGATAGACTGATAATTTGGAGGATTTGTTTAGCTGGAATATTAGAGTGTAATGGCTGTGTTCAAGTCTGCAACTTAGTTTCATGCTGCTACATGGAGTCTTATAGATAGTAACCAAAATTAAATGTTGTGTGAAAAATGAACAAATTCTGTCCCAGTACATCAGTCAGACTTATTGAAGTGAAGGATGGACTGGTATGCTCAACGGAAAATTTACCAGAAGCCAAGATGGTGTAGAAATAAGGAATGAATATTGTTGTGAGACAATTTTCCTTCTATCTCTTGTGTTTCTGTGCTTCCTCTGAGCAGAGATATTGACAGCTTTCATTTTGACTATTTGTTCAAGGATACTTAAAAACCTGGAGTGAAAGAAATAGTGCTTTCTTCAGGGTAGAGAGTAAATTCACTTGCTGTCCAGGGTAGCATCTCCTTCTTAGACAAAAATTAGGCAGGTTTGTTAACAGCCTATTTTAAAATTGGAGTTTACTAAGTTTGAGATTCCTCAGCTATAAAAAAATACAAACCTATTACATGTGCAAAGCTACCTGTGTCACTACATAAGTCCCTCTGGGAATTGGGGGCAAGGGTACCAGTGTGATAATGAATGTCATTGTTTGCCATTACATGAGTAATAAAATCCTCTGTCTTTGACTCAAGAATCTCATGCCTTCTTCCAACATCCATGTAACTGTGACAGACTAACTTGTCACCTTTTTTAGTGTAGTAAAATCTCAGATACATTAAATTATTGACAAATATGTATCTATATCAATTTCATTAATCGAAAGGAGTATAAGAAGTATTGCCATAAGAAATCATGATCTTATTAACTCCAGTAAGTTAAATATATTTGGTAAATGAAAATTATTTATTATTGATCTCATATAGTCCTTTCATAAAAATATAAACTGTTAATAAGTAATTACTTTTTTTCCTCTGGAGAGTCAACAGAGGAGAATGTATACTTTTTGTGGTCCTGTGGATAAGATTTCCTTAATTTATTTTTAATGTTAATCCAAAATCTGTGGATTATGTCCCTCTGATATATCAATGTTTTTAATATGCAAAGATTGGTTCAGCTTACTCAAATACATACTATTTCTTAGTAGATAGCTATCTCAGCTATTACCTTTATTAAAACAAGCTCTATTTAACCTTAAGCAGTTGCCTGTCTTTCCATTAGGGGCTTTCAGAGAGCTCAGAAGCATCAAGAGAAATCACCTGAGGATGAAAAAGATGGTTGAAAATAAAGCAGATATTTTATCTCCCCAGATAAGCTTTGTTCACTTAGTCTCCCATTAGTTTCTTGTTCAACATTTAGTCCACGGCCTGCATAAAATTATACATCAGGGCAAAAGAAATCTAAAACGTCTCTTGCATGAATATTGGTGAAGATGTTATTAAGAAGGTAAACTCAACTTGCCCCATCTTTTAGAAGCACAACCTTGGTAAAAATGTAAATGTGAGGCAAGAACAAAAGACACCTTTTTAATATGAGCCAGTTAATTAAAATTATAGAGTTAAAGCTATAAATTCTCAATTGTTCTCTGTTTTTCTGTCCGTATATGTATGTATTCATATATGTGTGTAGGTTATGGATGTGTAATATTTACCAACCTCCAGTTGATATTATCAATTAGATAATGAGATACTTTTAAGGAGCTCTATTCTGATTTACTAGAGTTAAATGCTTAACAAATGCAATATTCTTAAAATTCCCAGAAATTAAACATATTCAACTTTCAATACCTTCAAAAATAATCTGATAGAAAAAAACCCAAATGTTTTAACAATTCAAGTTCACATAATTTGGTAAATACAAGGCATAAACTCATTCAATATTGTTAGTTGAATATAAAAACAGCTATTTCTACTGAATTATCAGTGCTGAGTACAACACAAGCACACTTTTTTATTCTATACCTTAATATTACTCAGGTCCTAAACCTCGAATGGTATGCACCTACCTTATTAGAGTGACTAATTTGTTCTCCTCCTTTAGTTCTTGGTTTAGTTGGTTCCTCAGTGAGTACTTGCCTAGTACCCTAACTTAAACAAGCCCAGCAAGATATTATTTATTTCTGACATTATTTCATGTCATAAAAATTATATGTAATTAAATTTGTAAATTAGATGCTATCTACTTTTTTTGATCACCAAATGAAAGTTCTCTGAGGGTAGAGACCATGCCAAATTCGTTTACACATGGCTAATCATAATAACTGACCATCTATTGCATAGATGTGTGAAAATATTTTACTGTGAAGGATAATATAACACTTATTTGAAGAGATATTTTTATTTTAAAGTCATAATTTAGTAAAAAAATTAAGTTCTTTGTGAATAGAACACATAAAGCTTAGCAATTTGGAATCAAATATCACAGCCAAGAAACAATCTGAAGGCAATTTAACATTAATAGAAACAATGCACTTAGGAGAAAAAAAATTATTTGATTCCTATCTGTGCAAATTTTAACTAGCCTAGCAACATGAAAATAAACAGCACACGAGTAATTCAGACGAAGTATATGTAAGTGTAGGCATAGTCTCTTCCTTAACTTATTTTTTTTTTAATGATAGTTTTTAAAATCTTCAAATTTTCTACCACAATGGTGTAAACATTCAGAATCAATTTTTGAAGAAAAATCCAACTTCCTAAAATAAATCTTGAAGTAATAGATTGCATTTGGTGTTCTCTGCCATTCGTAATTCAGAAGTTTAATGATGACTTCTCTCAATCTGATCAGCCTCTGATGAAATTGTCAGTTTTGTTCTAGAAACTGTATTCTTTTTCTTTCTGTGATATTAACAGAATAGTCTTTGAACTGTTGAAATGAGATTGCAAAGAAATGAAAATTGCAATGAGATTGCAAAGAAATACTCTAACCTTGATACAGAGTATGTACTTATTGGCAAATGTATAACCTTTTTAATCACTTTTTATTGTCGACAAGAAAGAAATTAAAATATGATATAATGATGGGTATATTCTGGTAATATACATAATTATAATTTTATAACTGTCATAGTTTGGATAGCATTTCTAAATCTCTGATAAGAAGAGTAATAACTGACCCATATCTGTCTCAGAAGGATGTTGCAAGCATCAATTAGTTAATGAATCTAAAAGTTTAAGATCTCTAGAAAACCAATCAAAAATATGTGCTGATTTATTACTGGTAATCAATCACATAAATCAATTTAAATGCCACGATCATATAATATATAAAAAGAAAAAATTTTAGTTATAAAACTAATGTCTACAATTTTATCAAGAAGCTTAATGCTATAAATATCTTTTATCTCTTTCTTATCCCATGTTTTTGACAGATTTTCTATTTCTTTGTTATTAATTTCCTCACCTACTCATAAGATAAAATAATAAGTAGAGTTAAATTTCTTTATAAATTTGAAGTTCTATAAATCCAATATAAATATTTTGAAATCTTCCTACAGGCTATAAAATACAGATATATTTACTGGTATTTTAAATTTTATTTTAATATTTATTAATTATTTCCATGTTTATATAGAACAAGTTGAAAAAATGTGTTTCTTATTAGACTACTCATTAAAATATAAAAAAGTTGAGATCATAGAAATGTATATATAATTTAATACTAACATTTTATAACCTTAGAACATTCCATACTTTAATATGTTTTATTTGTTGAAGTCATTTAATTATCATAAAATGTAACTTACTTAAGAATATTTAAAATACAAGTGATATTTTACAGATGAAGAAACTGAAACACAGAGAGGTAAGCAACTTGTGTGAGGTCACACAGCTAGTAAGTACGAGCACTGAGATTTGAACCCAAGCATCTGGTTCCAGAATCTGTGTCTTTTG
This sequence comes from Eidolon dupreanum, assembly GCA_028627145.1. Lineage (NCBI taxonomy): Eukaryota > Metazoa > Chordata > Mammalia > Chiroptera > Pteropodidae > Eidolon > Eidolon dupreanum. The sequence goes on from CM053507.1 coordinate 94,470,014, forward strand.
CAATTATTTTATAATGTTTCTCGCTAACTTATGAAATTAACAGAATCATGAAAAATTATGTTGAAAATTTGAGAAAAAATATCTTTTTTGACAAAATTAGGGATTTACTTGAATGGAAATATGGAATACAATTGGTTATGAAAACAGTTATGTATCATCTTCACTTTTTAATTCTTTGAAACTTTAAGAACTAAAGAATTATGAAACTATTACAATCAGAATGCAAGAATAGTGATAACTAATCCAGTGACATATCTCTTACTCCTGACTCTCAGAGTTTCTTTAGGATAATTATCGATGTTTGTAAATTTCAACTAGGAAATAATTTGCACCATTTAAGTCTCATAAATTGGAGGATTCTAATAATCTCTTCTTTTCCAATGACATTAGATTATCCTGATTATCACCATTAGGCCAATATCACTCCCTCAGGAATATGATGAAGAAAGTGACCTTCAGAGAACTAATGCAAGTATCCTTACTCCTTTCAATGTGTTGCAGGTCTTACATCTCACATTTGTTCATCTAATTTTTAAGAATTTCAAAGCCATCAATTTTAGAACCATTGGAATGGAGCTTTATCTTTCCATATTTTCTCTTCAATGTTTTCATTTATATTTTTCAAGTCCACAGGTATCATTTCCATCACTGTTCTTTTGTACAATTCATGTATAACACTTTAATCATCAAGATCTTCAATTTTATAGAGCTTTTAATTAAATAAAATAAAAGGAATGTTTATAGATTGAAATGGCAAAACTTTCTTATGTACTACATGTCCTGAAACACCTCATGTGTACTTCATAATTTTGACCAAATACAATAGAGAGGATATTACTGACTAAATAGGTTAATAGATACTAGACAGTTGAATCACTGACAAAAACTGCATATTTTATGAAAATATTTTATGTAAATATAAGAGAGACTTATGAATTTTAGGACAGCAGTAGGTCACAATTTCCTTGAGAGCTTCCTGGGTATAATTTGAAACTGGCCTCTCTATAAGCAGAGTGCAGGGAAAAACTGAAAGAAAAGCCAGGCCATTCCAGATTGGTACGTAGCAGGTATAATAAGCAAGATAACTTACTTACAGGTTTGTCTTGGGTGGCTGCAAGAGGAGCAAGTTTCTGCACCCACCCACCAGAATCTTAAAAAGTTTATGAGGCCTAAATGAACTCAGTTATGCACACAGGGGTTGACAAACATACCCAGTTCAGATAGTCTCATCACCACATTACTGTGTCAAGTCCTTGGGCAGCTTCTAGCAAAGGTGGTAGGCAAGTAGAGCACATATTTCATGCACAGGGGAGAAAGTGTGAAGCCTCCAACTACCCAGGTCCAGCTGTTGGCTCAAACCAGTGGTCATATCTTCTTGATGACCTTCTCTAACAAACAGAACAATTTTACTTATTTCTTTTATGGAAATCTTATATTTCCTCATAGAAACACAATGAAATTAACTTAATTATGAGGCCTCTGATCTTTTAATTTGGATGAACTTTGGAAGTAATTATGGTAAGAAACTGAGTCAAGTTCTCAGTATTCCACATTCATTTCTTATATTTTAAGAACTAACAGCTGATTTTAATAACCACCTTCCTATAGCAAGCAAAACTAATTATAGATAAAATGGACTCATTAAAAATCATGATAGAAAAATATAGTTACCTTGGAGTTTGTACTGATGGGGTTCGAGTCTTTCATCAAAGAACTATGTTGTTCCTGTCAAGAAAGGGATACTACCTTATCTCTAAAGCTTTATTCAACTCAAGTAACAAACAGAAATAATATTTATTAAATATCTCTAAGCAATAAGTCTAGTGATTGTAATGGTAGCTTTCAAAGTTCCAAGATAACCAAAGGTATTGTTTACATCTTGATGAGGTGTCTGTTTTTACCTAACAATTCCTTTCAAACCTTTTCTCCTCCTTATAGTAATAATCACTTTTCTTCTAATAGCTAGTATAAAACCAAAGCCTAAAATTTAGCTGTCAGTTTTAGAACCACACAGCATAGTCCTATCACTGCGTCACGATGGAGAGTACTTTGGTCCTTTATGAAAACAAGGGGCCCAAATTTGACCTGTTGGCTAGTTATTTTGTTCTAGGATGAACCCCTCAACTTCCTGTGGAGTTATTCTAGACATCATCGTAGCTGAATCCAATCAAGAGATTTGTGTTAGAATAGTCAATTTTGAAGAAAAAAAATTAAGATAACTTAAACATTTTAAAATCTGTTATTTTTCATACAAAATTTTCATTACCCTCTGTACCTGAAGAATATCTATCACTTTTTAAGTTTTTTTTTGGTTTATTTTATTTTCCTTAAAGCTAACTAGCCTCTGTCACAGAAAGCAAAATGGAAAAAAAAAGTATTAAAAGAGACCTCAGTAATGAAAGACGTGAGTTTGAAACAATCAATGGTATTTGGATAAGAGAAAACAAGAAAACATGGTTCCGACACAACCATAATTTGACAATTATAAATCTATAGCAGTGATGAGAGTTTATCAGTTATATTAAATAAGTTTTAAATATTGTTTTTCTGCATCATTTCTACATGAAAGGACGTAATATGCTCTTGTAGAGCTTGCTTGATTTATTGGGGAAAATAATACGTATTTTGAAAAATTAGCTCTGTGAGCAATGATGAAAAAGACTGAGCAAGCACAGAAGGAGTAGTTGCAGTCTGCTGCATAAATAATGCATTAGAAAGCTGTTCTCATTCAGAAACACAAGTAAAATTTTTCCAATGGCACCCAAAATGTTAATTCTCAAACTCTTTCTCAATTAATAATGTCATCATCATTTTCTCTTTTGAAGATAACTAAATTAATTATTTTGAATTTAAAGGAGATTTTATTTTGATTTTTAAAAAATGACTTTTTAAAGTGGATTTTGACATAAGAAAAGTATTTCCCATAAAAGTACGTTAAAAATAACTTTTAGATCAGGTATTCTGTTACAGAATTCAGAAACTTAGTTTTGGGTTTAAATATAAAACTAAAAAACTGGGTTAACAAAATATTCCGTAAATGAACCTAGTGAACCACTCAGATGTGCCTTAAGAAGAAGTTAATATGAATTAATAAAATAATCTCATGATAGAACACTTATGAAATTAAAAAGTGTAAAATATGTTTAATTTACATGATAATTTGGACAAAAGTAAATTTACTTTTCATCTCTATTTTTTGGAAAGCTGTCTGAGTTAATAGCCAAAAATAATTTTCAAATGGCATCAAATAATTTGTAAGTAGTCAATTTTAGGGGTTAGTATACTTTTTCTCCTCAGATATTAAAATTTTTATAAGGTGTTTAGTATGTCTATCTCCTTCAAGCGGCAAGAACTGGGCTCAGTCTAATCATATTATAGTGTACAATAATAATAGTTTAATCAGAAAATTCAAATTACAATACGTGATTCATTCTATAAGTTTTAAAGTTCTGCAAATCATTATTAGTTATCTATTATTATTTCATTCTGCAAAGGAAGTTTATCAATTCAATATCATTTTTTCCATTTTCTGAGTCTGTTTCTTCTATTACCTCAAATGAAAGTATTCCTGACTTTTTGAGTTTTTTAAAAATTTGGTTTATTTATATTTTTTTACTCCTTAAATCATAAAAATTTCCAATTTTAATTTAGAAAAAATTCTTGTTTTACCCCTTCTAATATTTTAATGATGCATTTTAGAAAACTCATATCTTAGAAAATTCTTGTACCAGTTTATACTAAAGACATAACTACAATACCCTAATTATGAATGGTTTGCACTGCCACAGTGTAAATCTCCATCTTAATAGGAAAAGAGATTTTTGTTTGATTTTGTTATGGAGATATAAAGCTACAAAATGTAGTACCCATGTACAAATGCATACCTCAGAAATCCAGGCCCTAACTCTACACATTCCCCTAGTTACAAATGTAATATGTTAATATGGATGCAATATATTCACATACATTTTTATGTTTGTATGACTAATGAGTGCCTGACTTTGTGCTAAGAACCTTTATTAGTTATTTTACTCAGTTCTCGCCAGCAGCCTTTTGAGGCAAGAGCTTTCATTATCAACATTTCCCAGAGGAAGAAATAGATTTAGATTTAAAAAAAATATTTACAAAAGATGATAAGTATAAGAGCAGAATTTAAACTCTGATCTGTTTAATAATCTAGTTTGTGTTCTTGAGCATTCTGTTTACCTCTATATATACCTCAGGAGGAGTCCGTTAGGTGAACACCATATTTCCCACGACTCTGAATCATCTCCAACATGCCTCCAATGCTGATCCATACAATCTTTGATGGACTGAAGGATCCAAATAAATGTATGAGTCAGTAGACACTCTCCAGTAAGAGAAAATGATAGAATATCATAACTTTAAGAAAATTCAGAGCTAGTTTAGCTGTAAGTATGAAAGGAAGCACTCTACTTCATATAATATGATCTTGTGTGCCTACACTTCTCCTATCTGCAGCCATGGTCCTCTATCTTTGTAAGGGTCCATGGAATAAATAGCACTTTATGTCTCTTTGACTTTGTCTTATCAGTTATCTTAGTGGGGAGTACAATCAGTCCATTAGTTTAGCAAGTGTAGCAACAGTGCAGAAAATCATCATTAATTAGAAGTCTCTTGGAGGAGATATTTTTGTGGAAGCAAGCACATGTAACCTCTTAGACTTCACCTAGTGATACTAGAAATTTAGATGTAAATATAAAATTATGGAATTTTTGTGTTTGTTCAAATACCATAGAGGTTGTCTCACTCCCTTGTTAAAGTAACCCAGGATTTCTGTATGGAGACCCCAGGTTAGGGAAAATGCATATTGCCGAGGAAGACAACCCAGATTCACCACCCATAGTAGAGGAAGCTCTGTTATAGTCCACAAGGTTGTATAAAAATGTGCCACTTTTACTGTTTATCCTGGAGACTTTAGTTGGTCATATTTTATGAAAATTATATTACTCCAGATCCCCTGATACTTTGCCACTATTCTGGATTTTAACCTAAGCAGAAGAATATAGGTTCTAGTTGTCTCTTCTGTTATATAATCTAAAATAAAATTCTAACAAAAAAAGTTTTTTTAAAAAATTCTATATTTACAGTATTCAGCATGAATACTTCCATTTCTTCTCTCCTATAAACTTGAGAATAGAAAACACAGTTTAATCTTTGTATTTCCAGGGTATAGTTCAGGATATAGGTTGTATTAAATTATTGGAGAAATTAATGAATAAATGAGCCAAGTGAATATACAGATATTTACAGGCATTTAATAACTTTCATTATTTGCTCCTAAAGCATCATCCAAATGTAATTATGAGATGGCATTATGAATAGTACATAAGTGCTTTATCAGAGAAGATATGAAATAGCAGGTAAGAATATATACTCCTAGAATAAGATTGCTTGGGTTTAAACCTTGGCTTTTGACATTTACTATTCATGTGTTCTCAGGTAGATTTACTTACGCACATCGTGTATAAGTTTCCAGCATGAACAGTTTTTTCCTCTGAAAATTAATTGCTGATATCCTAGGTTTGTTGTGAGGGCAAAAATAGTATAAAATGCTTAGAATTTGGGTTAGATATGAAGGCTAAAGTGGTGATTTTCATGGAATTTTTGGCTATGTATACCTATCAGGAAATGTTGACTGATTCAATCTCTAGGACTGGGTTCAAAGTTTTATTTTCAGAAAAAGTCCTTAAGCCAGTAGCTTCTGTTGTTCTTTCCCCCAGAATAGTTCTATTGATGATTTCTTGGTTCAAGGCCCAGTTCTAATGTGGTTAGAATATCACTGCAAATCTATAGAGAAAGATGAGAAGGGAAAGTTAATGGCCAGATTGAAAGTTAGTACAAGTCTATCAAGACATACCTTACTAGTAAGTGATAGCAAATACTGCAGGATATTGAATGAGAAAAAAAAATATCAAGCAATTGAAATTTATATGGAAACCACATGTAGCGGCTGAATGCAATGTATATCTTGACATACTATAAAAACAAATATTGTCCAAAAAGTGGAACATTTTATATCATTTGATATCTTTTAAGCCTTCCTCAATATCAACTGCCTGCTTCTCAAATTATCTTAGTTAGACCCTCGGGACTCAGTTTCCTGCTTCCAAACATCCACCTTTATTTGCATTATTACTCTCTGATATTATTGCCTGGTGACTTTCCTTTTCATCTCACCTGCTAACCTCTGTGCCTCCTTTGGACCATTTCGTTTTGAAGCCATGTGAAGCTTAGTAAACAGCATATTACATGTAAAGGGACAAGCTGTGCATTTCTAAATGATCAAAGAAATCTACTTTCTTTTCTGCTGAAAAATCAAGATTTAAACCATATTTAAATTAAATTAAGATTTAAACCATATTTACATAAATGATTCTCAAAAATAATGGAAATTATATTAGAATCAAATTGTCATACTGAAATCTAATTTAAGTTGATATTACATGTTTATATCACAAGTCAGTAATTCTTCCTAATTTGCATGTATTATACTAATTTACTGTACTAGGAGAAGTAGCATAGACATTTTTCCAGCTTTCCAGAAGCCTGTAATTACATAGAGACAATAGTAATTATCATGAACAGGGAGTAAGAACCTGGAGAATAAAAGCCATTATCTGCAAGTATTGTAAGTCCATTTCTAATCTATGTAGCTCATAGGTATACTGTGATTCAAGTTCAAAGTATTTTGTAACTGCATTGGAGGGGAGTGCAGTACACATGAGAAACTTGAGAAGCAGAAACCATTGATGAATTCTTCTCTGATCCTTCTGGGGAATCTTCGTGGGAGATGTTCAGTTTGACTGGTGCAGCCAAGTATTTCCAACCTCAGTTATTATTCTAGGAAAGTAGACTTTCGTGGGAGGTAAGAAAATAAAGAGATTTGAGCTTATACAAGGAGATGAGCGAAGATAGATAAGACGGGCATGTTGATGAAGAGGTTTCTATCAGTAGAATATTCATGCAATATTCATCTTGCATTAATTAATCATTTGAAATTGGATACAGCTATCTTTAGTCTTTCAGTCTAGAGGAAATGTTACTCTGTTTCAGTGTTATTTGGAAGAGTAGGAGGTTAGTCTGAAGATTTATATAAGAAAGAAGGCTCATAAAATGTGGCTAAGACATTATAGAAGAACGTATTTTTCTGAATATACTTTTTCAACAAGCCTGTCTGATCTTATCTCTGTGAAGCAAATTTTGGCCACTGATTACCACCAATATTCATTTTAATACATTTTAAATTATATGTATAACTATTAATTAATAATTAGATTATGAGATTTCACTGATGAGAATTTCAGACTTCTCAGTAAGCAATCTTTCTTATTGAATTATTGTGCTGATTTTTAAATCCCTATTTATAAAAAAAATATAGCTTAGAAGAGGCTTTTAAAATTAACTTTTAGTGAGGTTCATTTAGATAATAGTAAAGAACTGATAGCTATAATTTTTATTACATTATCTGTGGGTATGTGTCTATAATACTAATAAAAATAACATTCTATATAGAATAATAGTTCTAATATTTTGTTTGTTTGGTACATGCAACAGACCTATGAAGTGTATTGAATATTTTAGATACATTTAAATGACCAAAACAAAGAGGCATATTCATTATTGCCATTTCCAAGCCTGTATCTTTAGATACAGGGCACATTGCTTATTTCATTTACATGACCCAGGATGGCTTAGTGGAAGTAATAGTCAAGATGCATCTTACTTTTAATGGGCACTGAAATGACCAAAATCAATAACAGCAAACTATAAAAGCATTCATCAATCTTATATTCTCCTGGTAAAAGCTGAAACATTTAAGAATCAGAAGAAAAGTATAGGTCTTCTTTTCTCTAAGAATATGCCTTTACAAATTAGAAAAATTCTATACTGTTCACTTTGGGACATGCAGGAAAGTTTTTTTTTTTTTTTCATTTGCATTTATTTTTTTTTCTCTTGGTTTAGTAATAAGTGTATTTAGGTGTTATTTTGTCTCCTTGGATACGAAATTTTTTTTCTGGTTTAATCCTGGTAGATAATAATACTTCTTTTTATGGAATTTTTTTAAAAAAACAATATGTATATATATATATGTGTGTGTGTATGCATATACATATATATAAAAATTCAAATGTCAACATGTTCGCTGATAATGTAGACATTTTCATATTTAATGTGTCATAATTTTATTGCTTCAAGATGAAATTGTTAGGCAGTTATTAATGAAACATTCACTGTTTACATAATATCATCTAACAGCTTTATAACTTAATGGTTTTTTAAAGTATTTTCAACATGTATTACTTCACACATGTATATGCAGTAGCATATTATTGTTTCTAATCTAATCACAGGAGAAAACAGCTGAGTCTTGCTAGGCTCACACTGGTAGCAAAACTTGACTTGAGTATGACACAGTCCAAGCCACTCCCAATCACCCCTGTCCCCTTAAAGTTTTCCTTTATCCATTTCTCACATTCTTCTCTTTATTCCTGAATGCTAATAGAATACATGCCAGCTAGAATTTGTTTCATGAAGTTTATGTTTTTAATTCTAGAAAAAAAGAACTGCTCCCAAATACAAATGTTCAAAAATTTGCATTGAACTTTCCTTTGTTAGCCTACATTAAAGATAACAATTAGATTTCTACATTTGACTCAAAATCTGTCAAATACTCAGACCAGAAAATGATTTCATAATAATACTTTAGATATGGATCCTATTTTATAATAGATAAAATCAAAAGATAATGATAATTTCATTATCACATTGAATACTGATAACAGCCCTAAATTTTCATTTGTTTATTTTAATGAGATAAAGATTGCCGGAGAGTTTAATAACTAGCATAAAAACTGGGGCTTTATCATCATTATATAATTAGGTTAGGTAGAAAATTAATTACTTTCAGATGTGTCTGGCTTGATACCTTATAACTAACCATGATTACTCTAGTTCACTTTACCAAGCTTATTCCATAATTACATTTATGCTACTCTTCCCAGTCACCAATAATTGATTCCAATAACAACATGCAAGGATTGAAGTAGTAGAGAAATAGAAAGAAATCTTTGTCTACAAAATATCTAAAATTGTAATATCATAATATATTTAATAGTAAATTATGGTCATGAATTCAAGGGAAGTTTACATTAAATAACTTGTTAATATAATTAATTTCAATAAAATCTAAAGACACATATTGTGTATCTGTTTTTATAAATGAGATAGGTCTATATGTTTATTTAAATGTAATATTTTTGTCAATTATATAGTTTATACTAGCTTTATAAAATAGAGAGTGTTACTTTTCTAGTCTTATTCTGGAAAGAAACAAAAATATGGATAGATTTCACACACATATTTATAAATAATTTCCTCTTCCAGAATTATTATTAGTCCATTCAGAATTTCAAACTTTTGCTTATATGAGCAAACTCTTTGTCCACGTAATTGGTTGGCAAGAATCATATGAAGAAAATTGTGAGATTATTTAATGGTTTATTGGCTTATTTTTCTGGGAAAAAAAATTTTCTGAAAGAGATAACTCAGACTTACAAAAGTGGTCTTGTTAGTCAGTCCCAGTGACTGAGTAATGTCCATTTACGTGTTCTCAATTCTCGGGTCAAAACAAATCTTCCAGGGTCTGGGTGGATAAAAACAAACTAGTCAATGAGATTAGGTAAATAAAAATACAGAGCAGAAAAATTACTGGTAACTGGGCACCTGGGGAATGTATACATAACCAAAGGCAATAAAACAACAACAACAACAAAAAAAACAAAGTAACATGTAGACTGAACAAAACTTATCTGCTGTCCAAATTTGCCCTTGGCAAACTGCTGTCCAGTTTGCTCTATCTCAGTTACAGAATACTATATTCACCTCTTTATTTTGCATTCATTCCTTATCACACTATAATTTATCGTCTGTCTCTCAGCTATACAAAAAAACCTTTTCTTGCTAAACCATAAAATTATCTCATTAGTTAATTCAATGAACATTTTTGGAACTTCAGTCTTAGACTTATCATCAGCATTTGGAATAGTGTTTTTATTTTTTAAAAACTATCTTAAAAATAATGATTTAAAAAGTAAATTTTCAAGTTACTTACCTATTTAATTTTGAGTGTTAAAGGCTGTTACCCATAATTTTTTTGAACCATTATCTCTTACTCGTCTTCTAAGTTTATTATAATTTATTATTCTTGCATGTACAATTTACTTTTCTTTCCATTAATGAAGACAATAGCAGGTACTATTTATTCATTTACTAAGCATCTACTGAATAAGTTTCAAGTTTTATATATATATTTTTAAGTCTAGGATCTTAAAAGCAAAAGTTGAGCTTTTCAAAAACGCCAAAACTAATTCCACAGAAACTTTAATTGGTGTAATATACATCTCGTTATCATTTTTTAAATATATTTTCTAGGTGATTATACCCAAGACTGAGGCTACTCCAAATTTTGGAGTTACAGAGAGAAACAAGACATGGCTTCTTTGGAGGAAGAAGTTTGGGGAAGCTGTTTGATCCCTTATTTCTCTCTTTCCTCTTAAATAAATACATAATGAACTGCCTCTGTGTAATTTTCTTAATGGATCTCTGGTGAAATGTAATCCTAGAGTTCATTTTGCATTTTATTTCAGTTCAAACAATATGCACTGATATTTGAAGCAAATACCCATTATGATGACTAGCTTTGCAAAAGAAAGCCCCATTACTATAACTGTCTCGTGTTCTGGCAGATATACCATATGCCACTAATTTGTTGGTATTGTAACAATATAATTCAATCATGAATAAGTAGGTGCTAATATTTAGCAGAACAATGGATTTGGTTTTGTAGACTTTATTCATTTTTTCTCCCAATATTTAAGGAAAGAGTCGTTTTGCCAATTGCAGAAATGTGCACTGAGAAAAAACAATTTAAAACATGTTATTATTTCTGTTGCAAACATTTCCATCAATACGTACATATTTGTTTCCATTAAACTTTTACTAAAAAAGAACAAAGAACAATGAGCCCTCATGTATTTGCCACTTTGCCTTAATAACTACTAACATTTTGCAATGCTTGTTTCATCTATCCTTCCAGAAACTTTTTATTGTTTTTGTAATATTGAAAATGAATTCATGGCATTTTAACATTTTATCCATTAGTATCACATTATTCAACTCAACATTCATTTACATAACTAAAATGTTATTACTATATCTACAACTACTAAAATAATTATATAGTATCATCTATTACCCAGTCACTATGCAAATTCTCTGAATAGCTAATACATCAATTTTTATAGATTATTTTTTGAAAGATGAAACAAATAAGGAAACAAGGTTTATTAGTCCAAAATTATCATATCTTTTATATCATAAATTTATTTTAGTGTTGTTTAATCTAGAAAGATTTTTTTGGTTTCTGCATAATAAACTTTTGCTGATCACTACCTTGATGACTCATTGGTTTTAATTCTGTTATTTTGGAGTTTTTGACACTACTGTAAATGAAACTGTGGTCTTAATATTTTTGGATAGTTCATTGTTAGTGTATAGGAACACAACTTATTTCTGTATATTGATTTTGTATCCCATAACTTTACTAAATTTATTTATTAGTTCTAACAGTTTTTTCATTGAGTCGTTAGTGTTTTCTCTACGTAAGATCATTTCATCTGCAAGCAAACAATTTAACTTCTTCCTTTCTGATTTGGATATACCTTTGATTTCTTTTTCTTGACTAATCACTCTGCCTGAGACTTCTAGTATCAAGTTGAATAAAAGTGGCTGGCGTTAGGACCATTCTCTTCTTCCAGATCTTAGAGAAAAAACTTTCATCTTTTCATCATTGAATATGTTGTTAGCTGTGGCTTGTCATTTATGGCCTTTATTATGTTGAGGTAGATTTCTTCTATACCTAATTTATTGAGAATTTTCATTGTGAATAGATGTTGAATCTTGTCAAATGCTTTCTCTCCATTTATTTAGATGATCAAATTTTTATTTGTCCAAGAAATTGAAATCAAGACCTTGAAAAGATGTGTGTACATCCATATTAATTGCAGCATTATTCATAATAACCATAATATGGAAACAACCTAAATGTCCATTGGTGGATAAATGGCTAAAAAAAATGCATGCAATGAAATATTATTGAGCCTTAAAAAAGAAGAAAGTACTGCTATTTGCAACAATATGGTGGAGCTGGAGGACATTATGCTGAGAGAAAGTTAAATACAGTGGGATCTCAGAAAGTTAAATAAGTTAAAAATACAGCTAAATATAGAAACTTAAAGAGTTAAATTGAGTTAAAGTTAAATACACAGAAAGTTAAATACAGTAGGATATCACTCATTTACATATGGAATCTAAAAAAGTCAAACTCATAGAAGCAGAATGTAGAATAGTTATTTCCAGGGGTTGAGGATAGGGATAAATGTGGAGGTGATGGTCAAAAGGTCAATCATTTCAGTTACGTAAGATAAATAAGTTCTTTTGCACAGCACAATGCCTATAGCAAACAGTATTGTATTGTACACTTAAAGTTTTCTAAAAGGTCTTATGTTAAGTGTTCTTATCACAGAAAAATGGAGTCAGGAGGAAACTTTAGGAAGTGATGGATAGATCTATGGCCTTGATGGTAAATGGAGGTAGTGAGCCTTGATGGTTTCACAGGTGTATATTAATACTCAAACTTGTCACATTGTGTGTGTGTGTGTGTGTGTGTGTGTGTGTATATACACACACATATATATATATGTGTGTGTATATATATATATGTATATATGTATATACTTGCTTTTTAACATGTTGATTATACCTTAATAAAATGGTTTAAAAACAAATAGCTGAAAAATGCAAAAATTAAATTAAATTAAAATAAATCAACTGAACATGTCCTGTAAACCAGAAAGCTTCTGTGACAGCCTTTAAGAAGCCTCCATTTTCACACAGGCACATGTCAGACTGTGTTAAAATTTGTCTTTGGTCTCACATAAAGTTGGAAGAGCAACAGAAAAACCTGAAAATGTAGCCTTAATATAGTTCTTAATAAAATAAAAAACTTGATAGAAGGCTGAGACTCTGAAACTTAAGATGAGTTTGAAAAACCTTTTATTTCTAGATTCTTCTGAATACTCTGATATATAAAACTGTGTTTGCAGTAATTGAATAACAGTCTGTGAAAAAAGGGTAATTACAGGATTTTCTCTTCAAACTGCCAGTCTAATGACTTACTTGGGTTTTTGGTCTCCATCATTGCAGTGGTAACCTCTGCATAAGATTAGAGATCCTGATTCCCAAAAAGAACTGCTTTCACTAAGTAACACAGTAATATTTCATTTATTTATCTTGTGGACACTCTGTGTTTCTCATGTCAGTGGATCAGTACAGAAAAACAAGTTAATATAATGAGGGTGGAGGAGCAGTTTGAGAGGATGGGGTAATTGGCACAGAACATCATGGGAAAATAAGATAACAGCCACATAATTGAGTAAGGGAGAAAAACGTCTGGAAACAGAAATATACACTGTAATATGTTATAATGATGAATGAGCTATTACCCTTAGTTGTAAGGACAAGTAAATTAAAGAATTAGACTCCTCATGAATGAATGTTAGGGTTATCCTATCAGAGAAGCAACATAGACCAGACATTTTATTTTATTTTATTAATTTTTTTTCAATTATAGTTAATTTTCAATATTATATTAGTTCAGGTGTATAGCATAGTGGTTGAACATTTATATAACTTACAAAGTGATTCCCTGATAAGTCTAGTACTTATCTGACACCCTATATAATTATTATAATATTATTATTACATATTTTCTATAGACAAGTCATATTTTAACTATGGATAAAAAAATCCATTAAGTTTGATATAGGAGTAAAATGGAAATATCAATTATGGCTGATATTTTGTATCAGCTGTACTGGTGGGTACTTTAGCTTATATCATTAACTCACATGTATTACATTTTTGTGATGGTTTGTATTTAATTTTGGAGGGAGCATGTGATTTGATGGTGCAAGTGGTCTTCTCAGCCACATTGTTTACTCTAGCAACTTTTGTAGTCACTATTTCTGTGAAAGCTTTGATCAGCTTTGCACAGATGTAATCTAACTGCACCTTGCTTCTAACACCATGATATTTATTTCCTATTTTCTGCTGGTTTATCTGTCTCTGCATGATAGGATGCTACAGAAAGACATTTAAAATTCACTCATGAGCATTCTAATGGCATGGGGATTGGGTAATGCTGTGATGACAAAACCAATAAATAAATACACTTCTTTTTATTAATATCCTTTAGGGACAATTATAATAGACATTTCATAGATATTTTAAGAATATACCAACAGATTCAATATCAGTCTTCAATAGTAGTGGCCAATTTGATATCTCCATATTGGCTTCTCTTATTCCTTGTATAGTCTTTGTTCCAAATAACTCACTTCTAAATAATTATGCTCACACAAGCATTTTATTCAAGATTTGTTTGTTTTTTTTAAATTAAATTTATTGGGGTGACATTGGTTGATAAAATTATACAGGTTTCAAATGTACAATTCAATAAATACATTATGGATATATTGCATGGTGTGTTCAAGTTAAATTTCCTTCCATCAGAATATATTTGATCCCCTGTACCCTTATCTACCTCTCCTCTTCCCCGACTTCAGTAACCACTAGATTGTTGTTTGTGTCCATGAGTCGCTGTTTGTTCATCTATTCATTTGTCATTTTCAGTTTTGTATTTCGCATATAAGTGAAATCACATGGTTCTCAACGTTCTCTGTCTGACTTATTTCGCTTAGCATGATAATTCAGGATCCATCCATGTTGTCATAAATGGCAGTATTTCATCTCTTCTTATGGCTGAGTAATATTCCATTTTATGTATGTACCACATCTTCTTTATCCAATCATCAATCAAAAGGCGTTTTGGTTCTTTCCATGTCTTGGCCACCATGAATAACGTTGTTATGAACATTGGGATGTGTATATTTTTATGGATAAATGTTTTCAATTTTAGGGGGTAAATATCCAAAAGAGGGATTGCTGGGTCACATGGTAATTCTATTCTTAGTTTTTTGGGAAAACTTCATATTGTTTTCCATAGTGATTATACCAATTTGCATTCCCACCAGCAGTGCATGACCTCTCCAACACCTGTTATTACTTGTCCTGTTAATGATAACCATTCTAATAGGTATGAGGTGGTATCTCATTGTGGTTTTGATTTGCATTTCCATAATAGCTAGTGAAGTGGAACATTTTTTCATATGTCTGTTGGTCATTTGTATGTCTTCTTGGGAGAAGTGTCTGTTCAAGTTCTCTGGCCATTTTTTAATTAGAATTTTTTTTTATTGTTAAGTTGTATGAGTTCTTCATATATTTTGGATATTAACCCCTTACCAGAGGCATCGTTTGAGAATATCTTTTTCCATTCAGATGGTTGTTTCTTTGCCTTGTTGACTTTTGTGTGTGTGTGTGTGTGTGTGTGTGTGTGTGTGCAGAAACTTTTTAGTTTTATATAGTCTCATTCATTTATTTTTGCTTTTATTTCTTTTGTCTTTGAAGTCAAATTTATAAAATTCTCTCTAAATCCAAGGTCTATGAGTTTAGTACCTATGTTTTCTTCTATGCAATTATTGTTTCAAGTCTTATATTTAGAGCTTTGATTCATTTTGAGTTAATTTTGGTGTATGGTGACAGATAACAGTCTAGTTTCATTCTTTTGCATGTGGTTTTCCAATTTTCGAGGTTTATTTTTAAGGAAATCCAGCCTAAAAGAATAAATAAAATAGAAATGGTCTATACCTATGTTGAATTTTGTATTAAAGAGGCATATATAAAGTTGATAATCACTTGAATAAGTATACCATTAAAATAGTGATGCAGGTTATAAAGGGAAATATAAAATGTTATGAGGACATAAATAAGATGGTGTTTTCAGGAAAGCCTGTTTAAGGAAGTTATATATAAGCTGAAAAGGAAAGTCTTATTAGGAATTAGTCATGTAAAAGGGTAAAACATGAGCTGTTTGAGGACACAGAGAGGATAGTCCAGCTGAACCGATGTGAGCAAGCAGGAGAATGACAAGTGATATGATTATAGAAGTGGCAAGGGCCAGATAATAGAGGGCCTTGTAGGCTATATGATAGGTTTAAAAGTGATATTAAATATAATGGTTCAAATTTGAATAGTTTGAAGAAGAGAGCTATAAAAAATTGTTTGTGATTGATAATGGCTTAAATTAGAGAAGGCAAGTTGGAATTACATTCGATACAATATATATATGACATATTATTGAATTGTACACTTGAAACATATAATTTTATTAACCAATGTCAACTCAATAAATTAAAAAATAATAATGCTGGAGAAGACTGAAAGGGGAACATGGCTGGATGGAATATCAGAGGTTGAGCCCTACAAAATAATTAGGCAATATGCAAAAAGATAATTGAAGCAAAAACACTCTATTTTAGAATATACATGTAAGTTTATGTTTATTATACTAATATGTGTATAATTATGTAAATATTAATGATATTAACATATATATGATCAGGATTCCACTAGAGAAACAGAACAAGTACTATATATATACATACATAATTTATGGTAAGGAAATCACTTATGCAATTGTGAGGGCTCACTAGGCAAGCCCAAAACATAAGGCAGGCTGTCAGGAGGACAGGCTGGTCTCCCTTGAGGAGGAGCTGATGCATGTAGTCTGCAGGTAGAGTTTCATTTTTCCTCTGGTAAACTTCAGTTCTGCTCTTAAGGCCTTTTAACTAATTGAATCATGTTCACCCAGATTATCAAGGATAATTTCCTTTACTTAATGTCCACTTATTATAGATGTTAATCACATCTACAAAATTCCTTCACAGTAACAACCAAAATTGATGTTTCACTGAATAACTAGGAACTGCAGCTTACCCAAGCTGACATATAAAACTAGCTTTTATATCTAAAATTTATTTTCAGGATCTTATCAGCTTATTTACAGGGAAGCCATTTTTATCTTCTGATTTTTAAAAAAAATAGATAAAAGCATATTGCCCTATTAACCTATGTGGTTATTTACAAAAATATTTCTCAGAGAGTGTTTTTTTGGACTTTCCTGACAATCAACAGGAGTGCTAGTTACAAATGCAGATGATTTGATTTTTTCAATGATATTTTTTTCTAGTATACACTCAAGAAATTTAATTTCAAACAAGCAATCCAGGTGATCCTTTTTCAGAATAAAGGATTGAAAATCACTTAACTTAAAGGCAGTCGAAATGGATATTCCCCAATATTGTATCTATAACTGTGACTAGTATTGCAATATCTTATATATAACCTAAATTTGGATTTCTAAGGTTCTTACTTCATTTAAAATAAAATGACTAAATGTTCAATATTCCCATATGCATTTCAAATGAGAATTGAAATTAATCAATATTCTTATTTGGCAGTTTAACAGTCTATATCTAGTCTTAAAAAGTTAGTTATAACATTTGACTTAGTAATTATAGAAAATCATCATATAAAACAATTCAAAATATGTTCAAATCAGGTAATCAAAAATAGAAAAAAATTAAAAAGCAACTTACATGATGAAAAATATAAAAATGACCATGTAAATTAAAATCTATCTTTACCATATTTCCATTATAATCATGTTTAGTGATATTTTAATGAAATAAGAAATGCTTGGTCTAAAATAATTTCAAAAAATGGTATAGATCTTTAGATGATTTATATTATATATTAATACATAGCCCCATCTTAAAAAAATGGGAGTAAATATCAGAAAATATTATAATTATAAATAAAGACTCACAATGAGAAAAGGCTAATCTCTTTAATAAATGGTGTTGAGATATCCTGATGCAAAAAAAATTAAATCAAACCCCTAACTTCCACCATATACAAAAATCAAATCAAAATTAATTGAAGATTTAACATTAAGAACTGAAATTGTAAAACTCATAGAAGAAAATGTAGGGTAAAGCCTTCTTAACATTAGTCTGGATAATAATGTCTTGGATAGGACATCAAAAGTCCCAGCAAAAACACAGTAAAAATAAACAAGTGGGAATACATCAAATTAAAAAACTTTTACAAAGCAAAGGAAAAAACCAACATAATGAAAAGGCAACCTACGGAATGGGAAAAAATATCTGCAAACCATATATATATAAAACGAATTAATTTCCAAAACATGCATGAAACTCCTACAAGTCAATAGCAAAAAAACTTCTTGGTATATACCCAGAAGAATTGAAATTAGAATCTCAATGAAATATCTGCATGCTCATGTTCATTGCAGCACTATTAACAATAGCCAAAACATAGACAAATCCTTAATGTCCATCAACAGCTGAATGGATAAAGAAAATGTGGTATATACATACAGTGGAAAATTATTGAGCCTTTACAAAATAAGGAAATACTGACTTTTGTGATAACATGGATGAAACTGGAAGACTAAGTGAAATAAACCAGTCACGGAAATACAAATATTGCATGATTTACTTACATGAGTTATCTAAAGTAGTCAAACTCATAAAATTAGAAAATGCAATAGTGAATCTTAGGGGCTGAAAGGTGGGGGAAGTGGATAGTTGTTATTTAATGAATATAAAGTCTCTATAGTTATACTAGAATAAAAAGTCCTAGAGATTTGCTGTACAACATAGTGCCTATAGTTAAAATCATGTATTTGGCACTTCAAAATTTATTATGGGTAGATCTCATATTGTATTCATACCACAAGAAAAAAATTAAAAAAAAAAACAAGGGATGCAAGGAAACTTTGGAAAGTGTTGGATATTTCTATTACTTTAACTGTGGTTTGTATGTTTAAACTCATTAAATTGTGCACATTAAATGTGTGCAGTTTTTTCTATAACAATTATACCTCAATAAAGTTCTATCAAGACAAAAACATTTTTAGCAGAACAGAATTCATTTTTATTTCACCAAATACAAAATAATAAATCAGTGTGATGGATAACATATTTTGAAATTATTTAGACATTTGTATCAATTTTCTCTCTCATCAATTCTTGTTCACTGAGGTTTTGTCTACACATTTTTTAGTCAAAAAAATCATTTTGAGTATATAGACAATGTCTCAGGAGGGAAAAAAAAAATTTTCTCTGATGACTTTAGAAGCACATAAATGGTTAAGTAGAAAATTTTTCTATGCTAAAGAAGATTTCTAAGTAGAATGAACCAATCTGAATTCTGAATACAGCTTTTTAAATATTGAGAAAATGAGGTGGGTGAAAAAAGAGATGAGATTAAGAACAAATTGGTGGTTACCAAATGGTCAGGGGGTTGTAAGGTATAGCTTAAGGAATACAGTCAATAATATTGTAATAACTATGTGTGGTGTCAGATAGGAACTAGACTTATCAGGGTCATCACTTTGTTAAGTTACATAAATGTCTAATGACCATGTTGTACACCTGAAATTGATATAATATTATATGCCAACTGTAACTGAAAAATAAAATAAAATAAACATTTTTTTTTTAAATATTGGAAAAATGAGAGGAAAGAGGTTCTGATGTACTTAAACTTAAGAATTTAGTTACATAAAATATAATTAATTTTATAAATGTTTTCCTATTGGAGTTTGGCACATTTATCAATCAATTTTTAGTTATTACATGTCAGGTAAATTACAAAGATACCTAGGTCAACAAATTTGAACCAATTTGATTATCTTAATATATCTAGATTTCTGCTGGAACAATATGGTAATTAAATATGCACATGTGGCTCTTTAAATTTAAAGTAAAATTCAATTTAATAAAAAATTTAGTTCCTCAGTCACACTAGCAACATTTTAAATTCTCAACGGCCACATGTGATTTACAACTAGAGTACTGGACAGTGCAGATATATAATATTTCCATCTTTGTTGAAAATACTATTGGAGAGTACTGTTCTTAATTAAATAATGAAATTACTTCAACAAAAAAAAAATTCAAAATTATTCTGAATTTTGGTGGAGTCTTAAAATTTACCTTTAGAAGTAGATGAGATGAATTCATTTTCTAAGCTATGCCAATCAATTGCTGTTTTGCTTTCAAATCCATATAACACCTTTTATTTTTCTAAAACTTTATAACTCAGAGAATTGCATTTAGCAGCGTCCCTTATCCTTTAGCATGGGGTTAGGTAGGGCCAGAACAGGCAGTTTCTTTGCTTCATGGAATGTTTTGCAGCAGCTGCATCTTCTCTCTCCCTCTGGCTTCAGCAGATTGGCCCCTCGGTGTTTGATCTCAATCTTGCTGTGGAGTAGAGTCTGCCCGCTATGATTCTAGCTCCCTCAGATAGCCCCAACTTCTCTGCATTAGCAATAGCACCTCCAACTTTGTCTCTCAGCATTATGTAAATTAGCAGCTTCCTACCCTTGCAATTCTCTAGAATTCTCTTACTCTTGTTTGTCTTCTCAGCTCTTTCAAACTTGTTTAACCAATTCTCTCTATCAAATCCTTCCCCATTTTTTCTTTTTACCTTTTGGAAAACTAGAGTGATTTCCATTTTAATGACTGGATCTTGATTAATACACAGACTAATTTCAATAAGTTATGAAATTTTGTTTTTAATAAGCCATATGCTTTAGAATAATACCTTATTTTACAATGTTCTCAAGGCAAAAACCACTGAATGAGAGAAATAAAAGAACAATGTAAAATTAAAAAAAAAATCTTAGTGTATTTTTATTTTGTATGCTTGTGGAATAAAATAAATGAATCATTCTACTCGACAACAACATACCTGGTTTCTAGTTGAGGTTCTAAACAGAAGTTAGAATAACTAAAATTTCCCAGAAGTCATTTCTGAATCCTTTAGGGGGTCTTTCCACTGAAGTCCATTTAAGTGTTACCATTCATGAAGAAAAAAGAGAGGCTAAGTATATAAAAAATAAAATATGTTTGTATATTTTTTTCATAAAAACAGTTCTGAAATTAGTATGTTGCTTTCATGAACTTTACAATGGAAAAACATTTGAATGTTCTCATTGTGATTGATTTGAGAAGCCAGTCTAATATGGAAATTTGGGATAATATCCTCTTAAACACACAAAAAAATCCTTTGAGACATTTATAACAATGATAAAAGTTTGCTTATATTAGATGGAATGGTTTGTGATGAGTTTTCTAATTATACCAAGGTTTATTTTTGTTAAAAACTAAATTACAGCAAATATCAGATAAGATAAAAAATTCTTTTTATTGACAATCTCCAAGTTTTCTAATTTGGTGCTTATTTTTCACCTACTTTTTCTCTGACCATTTTCATATTTTCAGGGTCCTAATAATATATATTATATATATATATATATATGTATATGTATCTATCTATCTATATATATGTATATGTGTGTGTGTGTGTGTGTGTGTGTGTGTGTGTGTGTGTGTATTCCGGGATCTTTTGCTGTGTTCTACACTCACATACTCATCCAGAAAAAAAATGTATATAATCTTTTTTGTACGTATTTTCAATTTTCAAATCTGTTATTGTGCATATTGTTGACTTCTGACATGACTATACATATTTTGTTATTTTTAACATTCTTATTCCTGCTAGTTACTGCTGTATTTCTTAAATGACACTGAGTGTCAGAAAAAAAATATAACTTCTGAATTGATTCCAAAATATTCTGAGCATTTTTTTCTTTAAACTTATTCTAAATCTCGAATTCCAATTCTCTCAAATTATTTTCCCTCCTATATATAGCCAACATTTATAACGACCTTGTGATATTAAATCTGTGTGGTAAGATATAAAAGCTGGTCAGAGAGTCTCAGTTCACAACTTGGATCTTTCTTGAGCAAATCACTAATGTTACCTTGTTCTCGAAATGAGGCTATAGCACTAGGTGAACACTAAAGTCCTTTCTACCTTTGGATGTCTATGATTCTATACAACATTAACAGAAAAAAGAAAAAGATTAATTACATAAACTTAGTTTTATTAAAAAATACCTTTTCCTTGAGAAACTTAAGTCAGTAAGGATTCAGTAGAGCAAGATAACTGAGATCATGGGCTCTGGTTCAAGATTAACTAGTTTCAAATCCTAATTGTACTGATTTACAATGAGACTTTGAGAAATACTCTGAATCTCAGTTTCCTAATCTGTTTAATGGAGATTAAAAAAAAAATTCTTTCTTTTTGTAGGTGTGTGTGTGTCTGACAGAGAGAGAGGAAGAGAAAGTTAACTGGGTTAAAAGTAAAGTACTTAGAAAAGTAACTGACACAAGTATGTGTTGAATAAATTAAATAATTATAATTATTACTTTAATTATTTAATAAATATGAACTTGTGGTTCTGTTATTTATATGATATTTTGCCAGTAGCCATATACAAATACAAGTAAGATATAGTCATTACACTTGGATTTCAATGTTTTCCTAAAAATGAAAAATTATATATATATATATATATATATATATATATATAAAACACATATATATATATATTTAGACTATAATAACTGGCAGAGTTATCAAAGTTATAAATATTTTAATAGTAGATCAAGGAAGAGAAAAGATAATGATGACTTCTTGTTAAATCAATCAAATAAAATCTTATGGAATAAAGAAGACTCTAAACAGGGGTTTGGATGAGTTCCCATAATTACATTAGGTACTCTGATTAATGGGAAAAACATGGAATATAAAGAAGTAAGGAGTATAAGAGAATACAGCTGAGGTATAGGAGGCTATGTGGACATGACTTGTAACACCTGCTGTGTAACCTAGTTCTCAGTAATTTAAAACAGTAAGGGCAGAAATGCATAAAAGGTAGCATCTTAAACTTGAGGAAATGGGTTTAGTACTAGGAAGAAGCAGCAACAGGAAACATAGTAAGAGTGACGACTTAAATTTTTTCTTTTTTTCTATTGAGATGTTTTAAGCATTGCTTCAGAACATAAATCATGTAGTGATTCAAATTATTCAATAGTAAATTGTCTTTCAAATAGCCAGATAAGCAGAACATTTGTATTGGTAGTAGATGGCTGCAGAGACTATTACTTTTATGACCCTCAGTGAACCACATTATGCCCCTGTTTAGTTCCCACCCACATTAACTCTAGTTTGGTCTTATGACTGGCTTTGGCCTCTGGGACAACAGCAATTTAGTTGCAAATAAAGGCATAATACATGTTTATACATTAGGACTTGATTTATTGCTAAACCTACTTTTGAAGCTAAATACCATGAAGTAAAAATAATGTTAACTAGCCTCTTAAAAAGACCACACAAAACTAAAGAAGGTTTGAGCTATCCCCACCAAGATACCAAACATGTAAGTAAAGCCATTTTCAACATCTCAGCCTTGACTACCTCTCAGTGCAGCTGTATGAGAAATCCTAAGTGAGTCTAGGAAAACATTTCAGCTGAGCTGTCAAATCATAGGCTTATGAGAAATATACATGATTGCTGTTTTTGCCACGAATTTCCAGGGGGATTTGTTATACAGTCATAGATAGTGGAACAATGGCTGAACATGGCAGAGGCGCACAGCTTATTAAAAGTCTCAGAAAATTTAAACCAAAATAAATAAATAAATAAATAAATAAATAAATGAGAGGCACCCCAGAAAGTAAACTCATCCTGTTGCTAAACAAAATATTTGTATAAAATCTTTAAAACTAAGGCAACCAATTAAGTAAAACATTATAATTATAGAATCTCTTTTTAATAAGTGAATTAAATGTTGCATTTAAGACATTTGGTCCATTTGGGGAAAAAATTTTATGACTACATTTTAAAATACTTAGTGAGCTTCTGGTTGAAGAGGTGCTTTGAGTAAAATGCTTTATCTTCTCTTTTTCCTAAAACATCATTAAAGTGATAATAGAGGAATAAATATATACATATAATTAAAAAAGAGATAATATCAATAAAATTTACTGCATCCATTTTAGAAGATGGAAAGTAGGAAGAGGTGATGGTTGGAGGAGAGCGAAGGAAGCAATGTCTTAAGAGGGGCACTCCAGCATAGAAGAGAACAGATACACCCAGCAGAACAGTTATGAGCCTCCAGACCCAGAGGCCACAGGCAACATGCATGTCAGATATAAGGAATAAGGCTGAAAACAAAATAACAATGAGATGTTTGCTTCCTGAATTATTTGACTTCCCCATTTCACTTGCTCCTAATTACAGAATGACTTGTACTCAAGTCCTCAACATAAAATAGAATTTAGAGGCTTCTGCAGTAAAGACATTTAATTAGATTTCTTGGAGCAGAGGAGCAGCTAAAGTAAGTGTTGGCATTTGTCAATTTAGCATTTAAGGCTCCCGTAGCCTTAGGACCATAAAGTATTCTGTGCAGGTTGTGCCTTGCAGAGAATATCTGGACAAGAAGGCAATGGAGGCTAACACATTGCTCAAACTCTGCTTCCTGAGTCATGTGCCAGGGCTGCATCTACTTAGAGAAAGGATTCTATTTTTCTAACTTGCACAAAGGCAACTTATAACCTAATAGCATCTTTGTTGTGAATAATAGTTGATTTCTCTATTGTCCTTAAGTAAATCCTACCAATTGAATAAAAATTACAAGTAATTATTCCATTATCTTGTTCTTAAATATGAAATTATAGACAGAAATATTCAGGCACCTTAGGAAAATATAGAACATAAGAGAAATTAAAATATTAAAAAGTAAAAATAAATGTAAACATTATTTAATTAATATATTTAAAAAGATTTGGAAACATATTGCATCTAAAAGATGAGAAAATGCCATGATTAAGGAGTAAAAGACCAAGAAAGAGCTGTTTTATATTAAATGTACTAATGGAAATTCCTGAAAATTCCATTATTACTAGGTTTTGGATAAGAAGTGAAATTATTGGCTTTCTAATTTTCTACATTTTGCGATTTTTTTGACAATAATCATGTATTCATTTTTACTTACTGATTTAAGGAACACTGAACAAGCTGAAGATTTGTCATATGTATTATGTTTGTATGCAGGTATGTATGTTTCTTTGTGTACAGAGTGTAGCTATCAAGAGTTCACGTTTCAATAAACAAAGCTTTTTGGTGCTTCTGAGATATACAAGTGGAGATGTGAAGTAGGTAGTTACCTACATTGCATTAGTTTTTAAAATACAGTTCTGTGTTGGAGATAAAAACTTGGAAATTATCTATTTGGCAAGTGAAATCATGGAATTGGATGATTCAGGAAAAATACAAAGTGAGAAGAAATGTCTAGATTCTAAAATGCATTCCACAAAGTTTAAACATACACTATACATCAGGTGCCAATATTCAAAGTTTCATATTAAATCAGAGTTTCATGTAAGAACAAATATAATCTTCAGAATAACATTTTTCTTTTGAAATACTAAGGCGAGGATTTGAAGTGAAAAGAATGTTAAATATTTAGAAATATGTACTAGATATGAATTTTTGGATTGTCATGAAGATATGTCTTTATAAAAATTATAATTTCTTTGAGGACTATGCATAATAAAGCTTGAATTTCATCTAAATGCTTAATATCTAAGTGCTATTAAAAATAAAGTAGTGGTTTACTTGTTGCCATTGTTTTGTACTTCGTTTTATATGAGCCACTATTTTGAAGAACTTAGAATGCTATTCAAGATGGACTCCAGAACGACATAATGTTATGAGGTTGGGTAAACTGACTGAGCACTAACTAAACTTCAGAACATGGATGTTTGCAGAAATTTCAGAACTCTTTGTCAGAGTTTATATACAATGAAGCTTTTGTTTTGAGAAGCTAAAGGAGAAAATGGATAAGACTTTCTACAAAGAAGCATTGTAAGAGATAAAGACAAAGTTCACAGAAACAGATTGCGCTGCCCCTTAACACCATGCTCTATATTTTTCTCAAAATATTTTAACTTTTCTCAGAAAGAAGAAATTATCTGGCATTATTTTTCAAAGGTTTAAAAGAACGTAATCAAAAACGAATTACCACAGTTTAAATACATGTTCAATTTTCTTGTGATTGGATTCTGCCACAGATATTTTGAAATACAAAGAACAAAAGCAAGTAAAGTTTTGCATCTCTATTGTGGATAATCTATAAGAGCCGAAGAGTAAATTGGTACTCTCCTTAGAACTCAACCTGAAGATTTCACATTTCCTCTCAAAGAAAATACAAAAAGGACCTAAGACAAGAATTATGCTTCAGAAACCTTACACTGTTCTTCACCTAATATCCCCTATAGTTCATCAGAATTTTCTCTGTCCTATTCATAAGCATTGCTGAAGCTTCCATTCTTGCAAATTAAAATATAGTAGTGGGTGCTATAATTAATATAGGCACATTTGACTTTCATACTTGACTATAAGCACCTTAAGAACAAGTTTTGTCTTCTAGCAGATAAAATGATAATTTGAAGGTACTGAAAAAATATTTACTACATGAATAAATGAATTTGAATGGATGAGAAATGGGCATTGTTGAATCTTGTAATGAAAATTGTTCTGCTGAAGTGTGCAGAAGAGCAGAGATGGTCCAAATTATCTCCTCCCCACTCCTTCATCTAAGGTTAGAAGGAGGAATTGGAGTGTAGAAGGACAATGAAATATCAAATAAAATGACAGAACATTAGAGTTGAAAGAGACTTTTTATGTTCACTTATCCTATTATCTTATTATCTGATTCACAGAGAATCAGACATTTTAAATAACCTCCCAAATCATAGTCATTTAGTAGCAGAAATAGAATTATAACTCTAGTTTTTAGACTCTAAAGTTTTATTATTTGCATCAACAATTTCCAAACATGTTAAACAAACTAGGTTTTATTATTTCACTCCCAGGACCATAGGCTTAAAAATAGCATTTCTATCAAACTAAGTGATTTTTAACTAACAAGAGACCTTCTTGACTTTTAGTTAAGTAATAAAATAGTGAGAACCATCAAATTGCTTAATAAGACATTTTATCAGTGGAGAAAAGTAGATATTAATATCAGTTAATTTCTAGTTCACAAAGAAAAAAAATTTATTTTATTTTTATAAAACATTGAGAATAGCTCAGACTTTTATAACTGATTTTGTAAAGCTTAGAAGTCCAAGGATTCTGGGCTGGAACTCTTTTACCACATTCTAATGCTTTGCAAGTGTTTTTCATCACTGTGATTACACCATTGCCAATATGCTGGTAAGAAAATTTCTTATGCAGTGAACTTATGGTTCTGAAGAAGTGTTTCTATGCCATTTGGTTTATGAATAATCTGTATTTTTAAAGTAATGATATTCTGTGAGAATATCAGGGAAGAATGTTTGGCGAGGATACCCAGCAAATATTCAGAGAGCATGTGCCTTTGATAAAAAAATGTAAACATTCATCATTTATTTTTTTTCTGATAAATAAAGATGTTAAAAATCTTAGAGAAGAAATCACATTTTAATTAAATAAAACATTCTTCACGTGTCTCTCGGGGCTGAACTGGTTGATGGAGTGAATAAGAGTATGCCCTGCTACTTATGGGCATTTAACTTCCATTCTGGTCCCTACCTATCTCTTTACATAGACCCGATAATGAATGCCATTACAGTCAAATAAGCAACAGAAAAGATCTACACATTATTAAATCTTACCTACTTAGAATTACAAGTTTCTATATCTCTTAATGAATCAAATTATCCTAGGTTCAATTAATTAGACACTGGATATGCTAAATATTTGCCAATTCACCACTAACCCTCTCTCAACATATCATCCCTGATTCTGAGATATGAAAATGAAAGCATCCACTAGAGAGAGAGAAAATGTCTTGATTGTGGGTTATGCGCCCTTCTTCACATTTTATTCTACTGGGTTAAGAGTCATACAGGGAAAAGGTATTCTAATTAACATTATCTTAAATTATTATCTAAAAAGAAATTAAATAAGAACTAGCAACGCCACTCTACGCAGTGTGGTGGATGCCGTGATGTACTCCCCAAGCTCCCTGCTTCAGGGTTTAGGTACTAAATTTCTGACCAGCCTGCAGTATTTGCCTGCTTATAGCACATATCTGAATCTTCCCTCAGGAAGAGCCCTCAACCAAAAGTCATTGCCTGCATGCAATCACTGGTTAACCTGGCGCTAAATCCTGACTAATCTTTGCCTCACTTGGAAACATCTCTGAAGCTCATCCAGCTTGATGGCTTCCCATGGGATTAGCAGAGGTTGATATTGTGACTGCAATGAAGTTCAACTTATTTTTTCCCAACATGTTTTCCTTTTCTGCTTATATGTCTTGTTCTCAGGAATAATCCCCAACAAACTGTACGATCTACTTCTCAAAGGCTGTTTCCTGGATCATAACATATGACACCCAGGTGTATCTTAATTGCGACAGTGATTTTCGTTATTAATTTAGGTTTTCCTTAAGTGACTAACGATTTCTTTACTCCAATAGGAAGACATGGTTTTAAATATTTAACTGGAAATTTCTTAATTATCTTCTAAGAGTTTATTCTTGCATAAACAATTTTGTATGTATTTAATGTATTGATAAGAATTCTTTTGCTTGCAAATAACAGAGATCTGACTTGAAATAGTTTAAAGAAATAGGAAAATGTATTATAAAGAAAATTGTAACGAAGTTGAAAGTGAGGAATATGGTTATGAGGAGTAAAAAGTTACTATTTTTTCCTCTTTATCTATACTAATTCTCTCTTTGAGACTAGTTGAAATTTCACATATTAAATTTTTCTTCAAACTATATGGAAGACATGGCTGCCAATAGCTCCCATATAGAAATTTTACAGTCAATTCACTCAAAGAGAGAGATGAACTTTTCTTTTTAGATTCCCTTTATAAATATCACTGAAAATGACTCTACTTCCATGCATGAGTCAGATTCTCTACACGGAGAGCATTCATTTGTAGTCAAGTTTAGTGGGCATATTGTATTTACAAGGCAACTCCTATAATTATGTGGATGGTATGTAGGGCAAGAGTGATTTCAGATTAAAGCAAGAGGCAGGTGGGGTAATACATGAATTAAATAAAAGATATTAAAGCATGTTGTATGCATTACAGTCAAAAGAGAAAAGAGAGAGAGAGAGAGAGAGAGAGAGAGAGAGAGAGAGAGAGAGAGAGAATGAATGAATCAGAATTCATCAGGAAAATCCATACTAATAGGCAGATATAACACTGATAACTTTGTCCTAATAAGCAAAAGGCAATCAGAACCACTGGTAAATTTCTTAGTGACCTCATTTTCAATCCCCAGCAAAAGCTCTTAATATCACCACAATGCTTTGAAAGCCATATTTCACTCTCCTATTCTGGGAGAAAGATCTTACCAGCTGTCCTTTCCTGAGGTAAAACAATGAGATAAAACATGCTTACCAGTTACCCTGAAACCAGGAGAACATTGACTTTATCTCACTCTTAGCTGTAGCAGATGGATGAAATAGTATCAGAACATTAGTTAGTGGGAAAATATTACGTTACAATAATAACTGCTGTTGGACAATGGCACCCCTAGTGACTCCCCCTATACTACAATCATAGGCAGAGACTGCTCTTCTTGGCCCACTGCCACTCCTGAATATTGTGGTTTGGTAGTCTCACTTTCAGAGGATGATTTTTTCTCTCTAACAGTTTAGGCCCCGTGCAGATCACCCTGCATTTTGAACTTCTCTTAGACAGCCAGATAAGTCGTATTCACTATAAAACTAGTATAAGCAAATCATCAATCAGCAAAAATGCAGATAATGATATGTATGCATTGTGGCAAGAATACATTCTTATTGAGCCAGAATAAAATCATACTGACTTGCTAATCTCAAATCCAAAAGTAGCTCGTGTACAAGATAATTGAGAATGTATAGACATGAATAATGCTCTGTACCAATCCTATTTTGAGTAGGAGAACAACATAACGTTTTTCCCCCCAGATTATGACAAAATATTTGGTAGAGCATTGACACTTAACTCTCTTTTGTACAGCTTCACAGGTAAACTTATTCTCCATTTATAATTCCCATGATAGCCTGAAAATTTATATGCAATTTCTTGGCAGCAAGAGGCATTTACAAATAAATGTTAATTTACAATGGGAAAAAAATTAAATACTATAACAGTAATTATAAAGAATATAATAATTTATCACACCACTTTCTTCGTTATCAATATGCATCTTAAGAGGTACTAGGTGATAATTTATATATTTCTAAATAGTATTTAATAACTTTATACAGATTATATTAACCATAATGAAAGATGAATATTTCACGCACATTACTTTTTTCCACTCTTTTCTATTACATTTCATTTTTAAAAATCACTGCATTGTTGATGTAAACAGGAAACATGTTCATTATAATGAATTTAAGCAGAAAACAAACAAAATAAGATTTCTAATCCACTTCAAACCAGAAAAAAATCCATATAAATGTCATTTCCATATTTTGAAACCAATTAATTGTGAAAGGAAAGATGAATAAATTTGCTGATCGAAAATAATATCTTAATATGCTACTTAAAACTTTTTAAAAC
Source organism: Eidolon dupreanum (assembly GCA_028627145.1). Classification (NCBI taxonomy): domain Eukaryota; kingdom Metazoa; phylum Chordata; class Mammalia; order Chiroptera; family Pteropodidae; genus Eidolon; species Eidolon dupreanum. The sequence continues at coordinate 94,500,551 of CM053507.1, forward strand.
TTTTAAAAAAGAAAAAAGAAACTGATGAAAAAATATTGCTAAACTGAAGATAACTGTAACTTCATCTCAAAGGATAAATCTTACTTCCAAAAACATCTCTTTAAGTTAAATAAATAACAGTAATTAAAAGGAATATGGAGTCAGTATTCTCCTAAATGACACATTCTAAAATTAGAAACAACTAATATTTTGAAAAGAAAGTTTACTTAGAATTTTCTCATTTATTCCAACTTCTTTCTTGCACTTCTCAATTTTGTCAATTTTTATTATTTTTACAATTTAAATACTTGTTACTTTTATGATGTATCTTATATGTAAAGTTTAGTGTTGATTTTACACTACAGAGAGTGAATGTCATTCATAGGTCATTTGTCAAAGCCCTTTGCTCCTATGTTTTTTTTTTTTTATTATTATTTATTTAAATTCATCAATAAATTGCTTTGATTTCAGTGTTCAGTTTTCTTATTTTGGAAGAGCTAATAGATACCATATTTCTTGTGTTCTTTTATGTTTCAGAATATTAGCTGTTATATATTTGAATGGAGTTTTTTGGGGGTGAATACTGTTGAACTACATTTTCTTCAGTGTCAGAACTTAGAAAAAACTGATTGTAGTCTTTTTTTGACACTGAATGTTACTCTGGCAAAGTCTGAGTGCAGCGTAAGGTTTTTTTCATCTTTTAGTCATTCTGCCTGGTTGTCTATACAGTTCTTTATATTTGAAATTTAGTAATTTAGCTTGTTGTTAATGATTCTGTATCAACTTTTCACAGAATGCAATATAAATTTTCATTTATTATTTAATCAATCCACTCATTTTTCTACTAAATATTTAGTAGAGTCATACATTCAGTAAATGCACCTGTTATGTGATAGGAATGTTCAGGTTAATGCACACACCACAGTAAACAAGATAAACAACATTTCTGCATTCATTTAGCTTGCAATATACTGAGAGAGGTATATACTTTCAGTTAATAGTTGTTTTATTAAGGAAAATAAGATGAAATGTATTATCTTTTGTATTTGAGTTCTCTAATATTTAAAAGTCATAAAGATGTAAAAAAGTTCTTTCTAAAGGGTTGACATTTGAGCAGAAATAAAATTAAGTGAAGAAGTAAACCATAAGAATATGCTTCCAAGTAAATAAAACAGCAATATAAGGCCTTATGACAGAAATGATTTTGGCGTATTTATCAATCATTACACACCAGTGGTTTACAGGAAAAGGGTTTATTTCTTGTTCAAATACTATACATGCATAATGGGTTAGATGTACCTATGCTCAATGCTCTTTTGATTCTAGAACTTAGGCTATATTAGCAGCCTTTTTGTAGAATATATCTATGTTAGCAGCCTTTTTGTAGAATATATATAGTTAACACGGTAGGTGAAAAGACAGGATTGAGCATGAAGCATTTGTCGGCTCTCACTTTTCAGAATAATACATATTGGTTCTGTTGACATTTCATATGACAATTCTGGATGTATTTCAAATTATTTATAAGGCTGAGCACAAAGTAATATATTTATTCTGATGACATAAGAAAGCAGAATGTACCAGGATAGTGGTATTTATAGGTTTGTAGCTCATGGTAAGAATTTCGGTTGTTATATTGTGGTAGGGGAGGTGAAAGGTTTTGAGTAGAAGCTTAAAATGATTACTTAGTTGCTGTGTTGAAATATACTCCAGAAAGGACCAGTGTGGAAGAAGGAAAACTAGTCAGAAAATTATTGTCATAGTCTAGGAAGGAGATGATGGGGTTTCGTCTAGGGTGATAGCAGAAAATTGAATTCAGAATATATTTTAGAGGTCTAGTAGCTGAATTTGCTCTGAAATATATCTAGGTGATCAGAACAGAAGGAGGATAGATTTTATATATTTTTTTAAATCTAAGCTACTTGCTGGTATCATTACTCTGATACCTGGAAGTAAGGATATTGGGAGGAGTTCACTACTATATCAGTAGTTTCTGTAGAAATAACATATTAAGTGATTTAAGTATAAAGTGTGTTAGGACAGAGGACAGAGCCTTGAGTTCTCCAATATTTAAAAGTCAAGAAGAGAAGGAGCCTGCTAAGGAGACTAGAAATAGCTCCAATGGGGTAATCAAGAGGAAATCGTTTTTTGTTTTTTTGGTTTTTTTTGGAACTAACGTAAAAAATGTATACCTGGAATAATGAAATGATTGATTGTTTCATGTCGCTTTGTATCAGTAAGGGTTTCTTTGAATTTAATAGAAAAAAAAAAACAGGTTAGTTTAAGCAATAAATTTAATATTGAAATAGGTTCATACAAATTATAAGAAAGAAACACATAGAATAATCAACATTAAAATTAATTGGAAGTAGTCAGGGGATTGAAGGGAGAACAGACTGCTGAAAACAAATGAAGAGACAGGAAGCATATGCTTTCACCCTCTCTGACTATGCGCGGGTCATCTGCAGTTAGTGGGCAGGTCTGATATAGGCAGATAGCTCCTGATCTCAAGCACTTGCATCTTTTTCCACCTAAAGCTTTCCTCAGCTGTGGAAGCATGTTCCACCTGGATTATGATAGGACAGCATGTCAGAATATTAACACCTCAGGAGATGGCTTCAACCAGTGAGAGAGAAGGAAAGGTGAAAGAATACCTCAGGTTTTTCAACCCACACTGGGTTGAATTGAGGTATGTTCTACGATCTCTCTCAGAGGATCTCCCAAAGATTAAGCCCTGATTACCTGTGGTTGAAACCCACCCACTAGTACATTATTTTTTCTTTCCTTCTCTATTTTACTTCCCCACTCCTTCATTATATTTTCTTAGATTATCTCTCAAATATACTACTTAACTTTAAATTTTTGTCTCAAACTTTACTTTTGTAGAAGTACAAACTAAAACAAGATGAAGATAATAAAAAGGCATTATAAAGAAAAAAACATTTAGGAAGAAATTTATATGCATTGAACATTGTCAGATGAGATCTAATGCATTCATAACAGTAGTCCCCAAACAACTTAATTTCCAGGTATTTAAACATTTCCAGATTATGGAATGATTTTTAAAAATTCCAGATTCCAATATTAATGAGAACAAACTGTCAATACAAGTATCTCAAGAATATAGCAGCCACCCCCCTAAAAAAAATATATATCTATAGACATCTCCCTTATAATGAAGCTAAAATCCTGAATAGAATATTATTAAATAGAAAAATATACATTGCATAAAGTGAAAGATAAGAATGTTTCAATAGAAGGGAATCTATTAATACAATGAATCACATTAATAAACATAAAGAATTATGTGACCATTGGTTCATATAGTCTGAAAATTAATCATTCTTGATAACTCTGAAAGAAATAGGAATAACTCTCTCTTTATTCATTAGCAAACTTCAGAACCTATATGGATATTCTTCTCTTTTTTCATCATTATTACTCCAGTCTATGTGACATAGAGTTATTTCTTGATGAAATTTAGTATAACCTATAGATTTAAACAGCATGGCTATTCCTATTTCAAAATTTCTGACCAATTTAGGAACTTGTAGATTCCTACTTTAGATTTGAATATCACATATGGAAAATCATATCAATTTGTTTGGACTGCAGTAGTGCTTTAATATAAATCTTATTTTCACAAAAATATTTAATAACAAAATTTGCCAAATCATAACAGCATTTGCTCTTCTATACTCTTCATGACCATTTTAAGAAATTCTCATGATTACATTACCAATCCTCAATGTCAGTTTCTTTACTCAGAATATCTAAAACAAATTGAAATTTAACCCTTTAAATTATTTAAGTTATTGCATAAATATATAGTATTTTCTTTCCACTTACTAACTTAAAAAAAATCACTGAAGTTTTGTAACCACAAATTTAGAAAAAAATAGTTGTAAGTAAACAACATTGTTATCATGCTCATTTGATAAAACTAATAGCAAGTTATGATCCTACATTTATATTTTAGCTCTCTTTTTTCACCTTTGGGATTGCCACCTACTTATTTAAAAAATGTCTGTTCAAATAGCATTAGAAGTTCCCATTTGTTTTTAAAATATTTTGAAGCAGAATGTCTCTGTTCTTGGTTTGTTAAACTAGTCTCATCAGCATTTGCTTGTATGACTCACTTACCATTGGTATTTAAAGAATTTTTAATTCTTTCTCAATGCTACACAACAACCAAGAACAGAAAACTTTAACAGTCTAGATCAAGGAAAACCTTTTGTTATGAGGAAATATGTGTGTACCAGAGGGAAAACTGAGCAAGAGGAAAGATTAGTTAATTAAAGCAAAAAAGAATCATAAATAAAAATTAAGTGAACTGTATACCTAAGACTTTACATATTTACAAGTAAATATATAAATAGATTGTTAAAAGTTCTTTAGTATTTTATAGGATGCTTGCTCTTAAATATATATGTTCAACTTAAAAAAAATATTCTATCATGATGTTTCCTAAAAAAAACTTATTCATTGGTTAGAGTTTCACATTAATGAGAATAATATTTCATCTGTTTTAATTATGACACTTAACTGCTAAATTAGCTATACACAAATCATAGATCCCCATCCAATGTTTTCACCATCCATTCTTTAATTATTTGTTTGCCCTTCCTAAATTTCTAACCTTATCACCAGTGCTCTGTTATCACAGTCCCCCAAAACTTTCTCCAGTCTATTATATCTTCTCTCACCTCCATCATTCCTTCTCTACTCTTTCTTGTTTTTAGACCTTTGAGAAGATTCCAGTCAAGATGGCTACACTTGCCTTTTCTCATGACCACATCAAAATTACAACTAAAGTACAGAACAGCCATCATTAGGAGTCGCCTGAAGTATGGCTGAACAGAAATCCTACAACTGGGAATACATGGAAGAGGCCACCCCGAGATTGGTAGAAGTGGAGATGTGAAATGGGCTGATCTTACACCCATCTATGGTGATTGAGAATTAGGAAGGATATTTTTGCTGAGAGGTCCTCCTGGAGCTGCGAAGCATCCCTGCCCACAACAGGCTCCCCAGCTCATGGTTTCAGGTCCAGGAAGAGAAGTTCCCATAACTTCTGGCTGTGAAAAACAGTGGAGATTGTGGCTGAATGAGATGAAAGGCAGCTGAAGCCATAGACATTCCTCTTAAAGGGCTCATGAACAGATTTACTCGCTGATGGACTCACTTCCTCTGAGATCCAGCACTGGGGCAGCTGCTAGAAATGCACTGGGGACATATGAGGAAGAAGAGAGTTGTCTGGTTGAAGGGGCAGCTTTCTCCTATGTAGAAGGGCTGGAAGAATCCATTGTTACTTGTTGAGCACTCCCATCTTCTGGAGTGCAGACACTAGTACCCATCATATCTGAGTCTCCAACAACTTGGCTAACATTGGTCACCCCACCCAGGGTATTCCCTGAGACCCTTCATCCAACTTTTAGGCCACTTCCAGTGGCTTTTCTATACAAATGGCCTGTCTTGGATCATGCCGCATGCTTTTCTAAAATCTCTCAAAGGTTCACAGAACCCAAAGGAGCAAGTATCTGGACTCAGCACTCCCCGCACTTACTGAGCAGCCCCAAGCCTGGCACTAGCAGTAGCAGGCCTTAGTTCATGGCTTGACCTCTCAAGAAACCTCCAAAATCAGTGCAGGTGGCAAACATCTGAAGATTGCTTGGTGAATTTTGCCAGGTGGCCCTGGGCAGGGGACAAATTGTGACTGAACTAGGCCTGTGATGGTGCACCTCTGAGGAGGCCCCAGGGCTGACACATCCGGTGGCTAGCTTCAGACAAAGCTAGAGCACCACCTGGGGATGCATCCAAGTATGACACACCCAAAGAGCACACTGGACAGGAACCAGAGTCCTGCTGAAGTGAATTCTACTCTGTAGGGTCAGCTTCTCACTGGCTAGGCCTCACAACCAATCAATCTGAAGGGTAATCCCTCCACTGATGTACAAATAGCAACCAAGGCTTGACTACAAAAGGAGAGCATGCACAATCCATACAAATTACATACCTGGAGCACCCAGCTCAGATGACCAGAGAAGACTGTGCCACTGGGTTCCATGGGACAACTACTACATAAAGCCACTCTACTAAAATAGGAAGGTATCAGAGCCCCGTTTAATACATAGAAACAAGCACAGGGAAGCAGCCAAAATGAGAAGACAAAGAAACATGTCCCAAATGAAATAACGAAACAGAGCTTCAGAAAAAGAACTTAAAACAAAATGGAGACAAGCAATCTACCAGATGTAGAGTTCAAAACATTGGTTATAAGAATGGTCAATGAATTTAGGGGAGAAGTAGATTAACTCAATGAGAACTTTAAAAAGAGATAGAAAAGATAAACATGGAGATAGAAAAGAACAAGTCAGAAATGAAGAATATAATAACTGAAAAAGGAAGAATAGATTACAGAGAATCAACAGTAGATTAAGTGAAGCAGAAGATTGAATCAGTGATTTAGAAAATAAGTAGCAGGAAACACCCAGTTAGAACAGCAACAATAAAAAATGAATCAAGAAAAGCGAGGGAAGTTTACAGGGCCTCTGGGACAACATCAAGTATAAAAATATTTGCATCATAAGGGTACCGGAAGGAGAAAAGAGATAACAAGAAATTGAAAACCTACTTGAAAACATAATGATGGAAAACTTCCTTAACCTGGCAAAGGAAATAGAAATACAAGTACAAAAATACAGAGTCCCAAACAAGATGAAACCAACAAGCCCACACCAAGACACATCATAAATAAAACACCAAAGATTAAAGACAAAGAGTGAATAGTAAAAGCAGCAAGAGAAAAGCATTTAATTACCTACAAGGGAACTTCCATAAGATTTTCAGCTGATTTCCCAACAGAAACTTAGCACGTCATAAGGGATTGGCATGAAATATTCAAAGTGAAGAAAAGTAAGGACCTACATACAAGCAAGATTATTCTACTCAGCAAAGCTATCATTTAGAATGGAAGGACAAAGAGTTTCTCAGACAAGAAAAAGCTAAAGGAATTCATGAACACCAAACCAGTATTACAATAAATGTTAAGGGGACTTCTTTAAGAAGAAGAAAAAAAAAGATTAAAATGAATAATAAAATAGTAATAACTATATATATCTCCATAATTACTTTAAATGTAAATGGAGTAAATGCTCCAATCAAAAGATAAGGTGGCTGAATGGAAAAGAAAACAAGACCTTTACATATGCTGCCTACAAGAGACTCATTTCAGATAGAAAGCCACACACAGACTGAAGGTAAAGGGATGAAAAAGATATTTTATGAAAATGAAATGATAACAACAATAATTACAACAACAACAACAAAACTCTGAGGTAGCAATACTTATACCAGACAAAATGACTTTAAACCAAAGGTTATAATAGAAAACAAAGAATAACCCAGTAATCTCATTTCTGGGTATTTATTCCAACAAACCAAAAACATTACTTTGAAGGGACATGTGAATCCATTGTTCATTGCAGTGTTATTTACAGTAGTCTAGATATGGAGGCAACGTGAATGTTCATCAATAGATGAATGGTTAAAGTATATATATACAATGGAATATTACTCAGCCATAAAAAGAGCATAAAATGTTGCCATCTGCAACAACATGGATGGACCTAGAGAGCATTGCGCTGAGTGGAGTAAGTTAGACAAAGAAAGACAAATGCCATATAATTTCACTTACATGTGGAATCTCAAGAACAAAATAAGTTTAAAAAAGAAACAAATTCATAGATACAGAGAACATTTTGATGGTTGCTAGATGGGAGGGTGGTTTTGGGGGATGAATGAGAAAGGGGAAAGGATTAAGTAGTATAAATTGGTAGTTACATAATAGTCATGGGGATGTAAAGAATAGCATAAGGAATATAGTGAATAATATTATAATAACTGTATAGTGTCAGATGAGTCTTAGATTTTTTGAAGTCATCATTTTATAAGATTTATAAATGTCTAATCACTATGTTTTATACCTGAAAACTAATATAATATTGTATACTAATTGTAATTTAAAAATATTTAGAAAACTATTTAAAAAATCAATCCAAACAAGTTTAATAAAAACACCACTCACACATATACATACAAAAAACCTTTGAACCTATTCTTTTCTGAAAGAAACACTGCCTTCTCTCAACGGGCTTTACCTAACTATCCTAAATTTATACTTTGGTTTGCTTTTTAAGTATTATTTCCTAAAAGAAGTGTCCCCTGACCAGCTCTAAACTTAGAGCTCTCTGTTATGCATTCTTTGATTAACTTTTGTTTCAAAACAACTGTCAAATTTTAAATACTTTATTTATTTTTATGTTTAATATTTGCATTCCTCTTTAGACTGTCAGTGTCAGATGAAAGCCCAGTGCTAGCAGCGCTAGCATAGTAAACAATACTCATTCAATGTAGGAGAAATTAATTGGGATGAGGAGTGAGTATGTAAATGAGAATGCAGCAGTAAGAACCAGGAGTGTAAGAATGGAAGCAAGTGCTCTTTGAAAGGAAAACATAAAACTTACAATGTGAGGACCATTGAATACTGTGGAATTAGGAATAGTTTCATTATCTGAGATTTTTTTCAGGTTGTATTAACTAGAACATTATGATTTTTAAACTGCCTAATTTCAGTACAAATCATATCATTGTAATCATATAATTACTAACAATGGACTAGACCTTAGAAATTCAGTATAAATTCATAACTTGAAATAAAGATACTCAGTCCAGATAAAGTAAATAATTCTTAGTTTCTTAATAGATTTATCAACAAAATAAACATGCATGAATAATGCATTACTTACATGATATTCAAGTATTCAGGTTTCAAAAAATGAAATTATGGTGACAGTACTATAAATATATTAAAGTTTGTATTTTCAAAATGTGTATACTCTTAAGTGGGTCTGCTAAAATAATTTGATTATGTTTTTGGTTGTTGAAAGAAATTGACATTTTAATATTCACTGTTATTGGTTGACAATAAATTTAATATAAGTAAATTCTGAATATCTATTATTGATTTGATATATTTATTCACTTTTATTAATGTAACTTTTTGCTATTGTTCAGTTTAATAAATACATTTTAAAAATCAATTTGACTTGTTTCTAATTCATAAACCTTTTGTGTGAGTATATAGGTGACTCATGTTTGTCATTTTAAAAAATTAAGGAGGGTTAATCTAGATGTAATCTGGGGAGACTATAGAAATAAGGCATATGAAGCACCTTCACATCTTTGAAGAAAACCATTTACATAAAGTACTTGTTACTTTGATGTCTGTATACTGAAATATATTATTTACATGTGGGGGTCTCAAGACTATAATATGTCTATTGTATTATTTTTCAGAGACAGTAACTTTTTGTTTTTCATTTTTGTTGCAGCAATAGTAGGACTTTTTGATGTTAAAGAAACAAAAATTGTTTGTTTTTCTGAAGTAATAAAACCTTATTTTATTTCCTATTCTGTTTCAGCAATAATAATTATTATGCCTTAGAAATACTTCTGGCATTTCGTAAGGAACAGAACAAATAAAACTATGTCAACTTTTCTGTTTATCATAAAATTCTAGTACTTGAAAGTTGTTCATGAGGGACTTTGAAGTTCAGGAGCTTTATAATGTGAAAAATATAATCTAACTCTTCAGCAGTGTTTCAGATACGACCCAGGACAGTAGTGATCCAAATTACTAACAAGGAAAATATATATGGAACTATAACTAAACCTATCTAAAGCTATTTTGTGTATCATATCTCAGGAAATGTAACTAATTTTTTTCCTGTTATGCTGTGTTGTAATTATGTTCATAGTAAGATTACCAGAGTTGTTTGTAGGCTTATTTGAGTTGATAATTTTTATAAATGTAGTTTTTTTTTGTTTTGTTTTGTTTTTTAAATAAGCACATCATTTCCAAACTCACTGTAACTGGGCCCAAGTACATTTTAAAAACTTTCCCGGTAATCCTGATAGGCAGAAAACCAAGAGCCTCTGATTTAAATAGATGTAATTTGTTTACATTATCTAACATGTTGTCTCATACATAGTAAGCAGATAGTAACTGTGCATTATTATTGCCAATGACTATAATTTTGTTCTGTCATATCCTGGGTCACATTGCCTGGTTCTAGGATGTGCTCAAATAGGTCTTATTTACCAATATGATTTCAAAGTATGAATTTGGTCCATACTAACCCTTATTGAATGTGGCTATTTAGACAATAAACAATACCTCAAAGTAATGAAGTATTCTTTACTGACATCTGTGAGAGCACTGCATTGTACCACAGTATAAGATATCTCTTGTAACTCTTGCCAGGGTCCTGATATACAGCACTTCTCCATCAGCTCCAGGTGATTGAGTCTATGGCACAGACCCTGAATTTCTTCCTTAATCAGCTACATGGTTAAGGATGCCCAAATGAACGGTCTCGAGAGAACAAAGCCTGTCTTAAAAGTCAGGTCCAGTATATGTGAAAGAAAGAGTTGAGTGTTTGCTCCTTTCTTTAAAGAACAATATTCTCTCCTCTTAAACCTGGCTCAAATTGTGTGCCGGGCTGGGCTAATTAACGCATCCTTCCTTTCTGGAAAAGAAGTGAAAGTAGGATATGAGCTCTGAAGAAGGAGAAGAGACAAATATCAAACCTAATCATAGCAAAAATAAATCAACTTCACTTTCGTTCTACTTAATTGCTGTAGCTTTTGGTTACATTGCAGACAATGTAAGAAATGAAAATCACACATATAAGGCTTCAAATCTTACTTCTTCCATTTACTAGAATTCACTTTTAAAATAATTGTATATCTATTAATCCCAGTTTCTATCACAAATTGATTATGGTATTAATCATATTTCAGGAGTTTGATAAGAATCAAATATGATAAATAGATTTCAATAAGTGATCCATAAATTATTTGCATGCATTAACAACAAAAGGGTTCCACAGTCAAATATACTTGAGACAAACTATCTTTATTTAAGAATTTACTAGATACTTTAATATGCATTGTAAACCTCCAGAGGAGGATATGGCAGTATTCTTTCTCAAAATTAGTTATCAATAGAACTCCAAAAAGCATCTCAAGGATTAATAATTTGTTGAAAAACCTTTGGAAAACATTGGGTTAGGCATAATAAATAAAGTGACTAAGAAAGCACTTAATGTAATAAACATTTTATACTATATGATTTGTGAACAATGCATATTTTGTGTTAACAAAATATAATATCTTTTTGTTGTCTTATGAGATTAAAATGACAACTTTGTGTGGAACTTATAAATTACGTAAATTTGATATTTCAGAAGAGAGTGATGGACACCAGAGTTCCACCAGAAAAGAGCAGTGGGGTGTGAGACATAGAGATTCTCTTAATCTGAGCCTTGATAAAACTTGCAGGGAGAACATAAAAGGGCATGGCTTTTTTATCAATCATGAACTCTGAGTTCTAAGAAAGGGATGAATTAAAATTAGGCTACAGATATGCACAACAGAAAGAAGGGAGGGAAAGAGGTGGCAGAGGAAAGAAGGGAAGGAGGGAAGAAGAGAAGGAAGGAAGGAGGAGTATCCCTGGGATAATGGCAGAGAGATATTTGGTTAAGAGTTATGTATGCAACTGAAGAAAAACAACAAAATATTCCCGAGCCAATAGATATCTCTGTAAAATCTTAGTAAATTTTTTCTCTTGAAATGAATGAGTTGAGATTCTTTTGTTCTATTGATGCATACCATTTATTACTGGGAAATTCTTATACTACAGTAAAGGAATAGCTATCCTAGAGATACTAGAATACTGTGATTATAAAGTCAAAGACTAGAGAGAAAGCCTGCCAGTTCTTAAGCAGTAGCAGTTGTGGATACAATACAAAATAATAATAATAATGGTAATGCAGAGAGCTCCCTTCATCAAAATGCCCCAAATGTTTCTTCTTGGTGACTTATACTCCACCTTCACTGGGGAAAAGTTAACATTTTTGTTCCCTTATTCTTATAATATCCCAAAAACTAGTTATCAAAAGGCAGTATAAATTGTTAGAAGTTACTAATTTCTTAGTGTTTTTGTTCTTTCACCTTTATACTGGAATAATATTTAATCACCAAAAATATATTCTAGAATATTAGAGCTAAAGAAAAAACCACATGAATGTAAACTCTTATTTTAACCAAAATCTAGGTTAAAGGAAAACAGATCATTGAGATCTGGCTTTAAAAACTGCATCCCATTGTTAAATAGTCCCATCTGCACCCTATTCTACTACGTGCTGCTAAGCAATTTCATAATCCATTTCTCTCTCTACTCTGTGTAACGTCAATGAGCATAATTTCAGATCTGTTATAACTAGAGTATTTTGATGAGTAAAATGATATTTAAAGAGGAAATAAGGGAAACCTGTGATCCACTTCAATGAAAGTCTGCCAAATACTATTTAAAATGCTAGCATTTCTCATCCAGAAACTAATGTAAACTAAAATATAGATGACTTTATTCATGTTCCTTTTAATAAAATTTCTTAATTCCATAAGGCAAGAAATCCTGGATTGACATTTAGTTATGCAGTAAGAGAAAGTATAGTCTTGTGCAGGGGCAAATAAAATACTGTCACAGTGCACAATTTTATACTCTTCCTCTAAAAGTCTACAAGATAAATGTCATCGCTAATTGTGCAGTTAGCCCTCAGAGGTCAGGCACTGGATGTTCCTGATGTGACAAGCTATGCACATACCAGGATTAACCATAGGAAATGGTAAATATATTTGATTCTCTTATAAAGAAAGTAAAAAAATCCATTGCTTGTGAATTAATGGAATTTTAAAATAGTCTATAAAAAAACAGTTATATGAATACTTTGTGTTAGCTCAGTATAACCAACATCTTTATACCAGAATGGATGTCAGAGGAAAGAAAAATTGATATTGTCTGTAAGATTTGCCAGAACAATAATGTGGATGCAGGGACTGGAATTTTCAATTGTAAATATTAGGGTTATATTCCTGTGGTCTCTTCAGCTCAAAATGCTGCAGTTCCACTGACTGTTGAGGTAAGTGAGACTATGTAAATCGTGTATCAAAGTGTTCCTACCTATGGACTTAGTCCTGTGGGACTACCTTATTTTTGTCTCTTCAACCTCACTTTTATTTGCTTGCTTCTTTGAGAATTGATCCCCCATTGATGAAACTTCTCTTTAGCTGCAATAATTTTAAAACAGTTCCCTTTAGTCCTGTGTTAAGAGAGAGTTCATGGCTATGTCTTGACTCAGAATTAAAGCATGAATAAGAGAAATTTTTGTTGTGTATTTTATAATTCTGATAGACTCTACTCTGGAATACAATTAGTTCTTTCACTTTAACAACTTTGGCTCTTCATATCTGCCAGTGGCAATAATTCAAATGCAGATTTGCTTGTAATAAGACTCATCGCTGATGCTCTTTGATAATTTCCCATGGACAGATCTACCACATATCATATGGGCATGAAGACAGAAGAACAAGGTACATGTATGCTTACCCAATTCCATTGTGGTTCTTTATTAAATTTCTTTCTGTAGTTGTAGGTCTTGTCATATGGAGTAGCTTCCACAAGTCACCACACACAATGCTTATGATAGTTTTTAATTCATTGCATCTCAGCTCCAAATTCACTTATCATTGCAAAGATGGATCTAAATCCTTTAAATTCTTTTCCTTTGTGAGTTGGCAAGGTATAAAGCTTTGTCAGTAGACAGTGATGAAGATAAATACAAGATGAGCCCTCATTTATTAATGGCATTGATATTTTCTTGGCAGGCTCTTGTAGCACATTAGGCTTCATCAGGGTCTACTCCTATGGTGTAGACAGTTTTCTAGTACCTGGCTCTGCAGCACAAGCAGCTTCTTCAGCACCTGGCTTCTAGAGTACATGACAGTCATCTGCATTCAGTGACCAGAAGCTTCCCCTGGCTTCCCATTCCAGCAGTTTCATAGTGAATGCCTTTGATGTAACATGATTTTCTGTTGCAACCTAAAGAACAAATTTTAAGTAAGTTTCAGTGGTGCAGCAATATCACTACTTGTCTATCATCCAGTGAGAAATGACCATTTATTCACCAACAAGGTCTAGATCTCAGCCCTTGGGTCTCTTTTGAAGTGCTCTATTTTAGCTCAAGGGATACTTCTACTTTTTTTATCTGTTATACTTATATTTTTTAGAGTTCTCATTATATCTTTCTAGCCATAATGGTTAATTTGTGTATCAACTTGGTTATTCTCTGTTGACGAGTTGTTTGGTCAAACACTGTTCTAGATGTAGCTATAAATATATTTTAAATCTAATTAACATTTACAATTAGTTGACTTTAAATAAAGCAGATTGTTCTCCATAGTGTGGGCCTCATCCAATCAGTTGAAGACTTTAAGAGGAAAAGAAAGAGGTTTCCTAAAGAAGAAGGAATTATGCTTAAGTTTTCAATCTTCAGACTCAAAACTGCAATATTAACTCTTACTTGAATCTCCAGTCGGCTAGCCCTAAAGATTTTGTATTTGGTACTCTCCACAAACTGATGAGCAAATTATTTAAAATAAATCTTTCAGTGTCTTCCTCTTTCTATTCTATTTATTCCACTTCTATGGAGAACTCTGACTAATACACACTAACCAATTCTTCATTATTCAAATCCCTTGTTAGAATTAATAATTTCTCTTATTAGATTTTTCCTATTCCTATTACTGTGTGATTTCTGTCTCCTGATTGGACCCAACTGCAATACTCTTGCCAATATACTGACAGCCTAAGATCTATGAGAGAAATTTCTGGGATATAGTTGGGATCCTGAAATACACTATTCAGTATCAGGAGATGTTTCACATGTTTCTTCTATGTCCATCCTTGTTTATACTTTTCTATGTTTCTAGTCATCTTTGTTTGAGGTGATATGGGTGGTTATGGTCAACATAAAATCAAAACAAAACCAACCCTGAAATAATCAGGATTATACATATACTTTAAAAAGAGAATTGGAGTTGTATGGCTATTGTTTTTGGCATTTATCATTTTCCTGATTTTTATTGTGAATATTCCCATAACAACAACAACAACAACAACAACAACAAGATAAAGAACACCAATCATTCTCTAATTAGAGAGGGCATCTAGTCTAATCAGGTAGAGAAATAGAAATCATCACAAGTGGTAGAGTAATAGAAGAACAGCTCTTAATGAGAAACAAATATAGAAGAAATCACAATTGGAAATAAACGTGGGCAATAGGAAATAAACTTTCTTTTTCAATTTTCAAACAGATAATTCTGTAAGAAAAGTAATTTAAGAGTCCTCCTTTTTCTCTGTCTATACAAATATGCCTTCCAATAACCTGGAAATCATTTTTTTAAATAACCTCAATTCACTCTATGCAATAATCCCACAAGTTTGGCACCTGTTAGCACAAAAATATAGTTTAAATCAATTCACTTCCTTTCAATTGTATACATTACACTAATTCTTCAATTTTTAGCCTTAGTTAATTCTCTATCATTTCTCCCCTAGATTATTGCATTGGTTTCCTAATATCCTTCTAGATTTCATTATTGCTTTCATCAGTCCAATCTTTATAATCAGTCCAAGTGATATTTGAAAATGTCAATATTATCACAATTTCCAACTTCACACTCATTGATCACTACCCATGCTTTTGAAAACAAAATCAAAATTATTTAATATTAACTAAAAAAAAAACAACAGCAAAAACTAGCATTTGCTTTTATCTTAAGCCAAAAAATTCTAAATACTCTGAATATATTTTTAAAATATTTTTATAATAACTTCATACTTTATATTATATAGATATTATTATTATTTCATAAATGAGTAAAATAGGCACAAGAAGATTAAACAATTTGCCCATACCACCAATGACTGCTACTGTCAGAATTCAAACACAGTCTAACTTCAGAATTAACAGTATGAAACTACATGCTTTACCCAGACTGTTGTTCAGCATAATTTTTCATAGGCATCTGATTCAGCTCTCCCACTTACAATGCTCTAACCACACTAGTATTTGAATGTTTCTACAAGTATCAAACTCCTTTCCTTGCCTATTCCCACATGCTCTTTCATCTTCCTGGTATGCTTTTCCTCCCACTGTGCACATAATTATTTTTACCCCACCTTCGGGACTAAATTTAAAAGTCATTCCTTTAGAAAATTAAAGGACCACTGCCCAATCTGAAAAGGTCTTATATGTTACCCTCTCTCATAGGACATACTTTTTTTGAATGTATTTTACATACGATTAAAAATGTATATTTTTCATTTGATTAACTTCTCCTTTCTTAAGTAAAGTATATAAGAATAAGGACTGAGTCTGTTTTGTTCACTGAATGGATTCTAGTGCCAAGAAATAAATAGTTTATGGATGACTGAACAAGTGAATTATGGAGACAGGTCTCTTGATGGAAACTGAAGGGGTTCCCATCTGGCAGCTTTCATTATTTCTAAATACAGGATCTTCTTCTCAGTGAGGAATGGAAAAGAGTTAGATGTGTGAAAAACATCAGAAAGTTTAATACATTGTTGCATAAGTTGAAGAATGAATACGTGGTGTTAGCAATCTGTCCCAGGGTATAATTGATTATTTTTCTTTTAAGCATCACTCATTTTTAGTGGCATGTGAAAAGAAAACAAGATGACAAGTACTTGAATTAAGCCATATTTTAGGTTTGGGCATATAGTTAAATAGAAAAGACAGAGGTCAAGAAGCAACCTTGAACTGAGGAGGATCATCAGAACTGACAGTGTATGTTAGGGGTGTTATGCGGAAGCCGAGGTGCAATGGAGATGGTTATTAAAGATGAGAAGACTGAAGAACTGAGAAGCCACCTGCTTCCAGTAAATCTCACCTGATTCCATGAGCTCAAATATCCCACTCTTACCACAACATTCCTCTTTTTCATTTGTTTGTCCAGCCACTCTGATTACAGCTGTTTTATAATATGACTGAAATATTAACTCATTTTGTCTTAAAACCCACATCTGCCACATCAAGCCTTATATTGAATCCACCTTTACTATCACTTAAACCTCAATCCAAGTTCTTAAAATCCTTTTCTGATAACCCAAAGAAGGATTCAACTAAATATACCATGATGTGACTAGTCTGGGACAATTACAACTGTGACTAGGTTTTAACTTCTCTTTGTTCTGTAGTTTGTACAGAGCATTATCTATTATCTTCTGTACAAATATTAAATGTTTTTTAAATAATCAATCCAATTAAATAGTGTTATGAACTCATCAAGACACATATGATAAGTATGCAGTATTATGTGATGGAAATTGCCTTGGACAAGAATTCTTTTAATGTCTTCTTAGAAGGGTTTTCAAGAAATTCAATATTAGTAAATATTCTGAAATTGCATAGGCAAAAATATACAAATGTAAACCAATTATTTATATATGTATCTAATCTCTCTCTATAAATATATATTTCTATATCTATCTACGTACATAAAGGGTAAAGATAAACATTATGTTAATAATGAACATTTATGTAGGAGAGAAATTTCAGTATAATTCATTTATGGTAAAATCAATTTTTAAGGAACTTCTGAAACCCCAAATAAAATAATGTATCTCAGCATATTTTCAGAAATATATGCAACATAAATAAAGGAAATAGATCCTATTATTTGTTTCCAAAAATAAATAACAAACTGTAAATAGAATGAATGTCACTCTCTAATATTTCTTTGAAATTTAGAGTTATAAGTATAAATAAGACCACTTACTTTCTGGACATAGGGAAGTGATCAATCTGAGTAGATACTGAATATTGAAAGATACACTATATTTATTTAAATGCTGGAAAATAAATGTTTAAATTATATGTAATAAATTTAAATTACTGTCTTGTTTCTAAAAACTAGTATTGGAAGTTCCTCCAGAACAATTTGAAAAATGCCTTCAATTTTCTACTGTCCTTCTAACTTCTAGTTAATTTCACACTCAGGTTCAATCTGTGAAACAGTGATTTCAAGTACTGGAACCATAAGAAATAGGGCTTTTTGTGATCTTTCAAATTGTAGCATTAGAGAATTTTTGGTATTATCTATATCACCACTTGAACACTTCATTCTTAAGACCATATGATTCTACTCTTAAAAATTCACATCTATAATCATATTTATTAGTAGTAATTAACTTTAGATCTTGTGTCACATGAATAATCCAGTGAGGACATTTGGTTAACAGCTTGGTTTTAATATGATATGATCATTTGCCAGTTTATATACAATAGTCTCCCTTATCCATGGTTTTTGTGGTTTCAGTTACCCACAGTTAACTGTAGCCCAAAAATATTAAATAGAAAATTCAAAAATAAATGATTCATAAATTTTAAACTGCACACCATTCTAATCAGTGTGATTAGAAATCTCACACCATCCCACTCCACCTTACCCAGATGTAAATGAATCATCCCTTTATCCAATGTATCCACACCAAATACATTACCCACCCATCAGTCACATAGTAGTTGTCTTGTTTTCAGATTGACTGTCACAGTGCAGTGCTTGTGATCAAGTAACACTTAAGCAGTAGCCTAAGGCTATGTCACAATGCCTATGTCACTTACTTCACTTCATCTCATCGCATGGGCATTGTATAGTCTCACATCATCCAAGAAGAAGAAGAGTGAGTACAGGGAAATATATTTTGAGAAAGGGAGACTTCATTTACATAACTTTTATTACAGTATATTTTTATCACTATATTTTAATATTGTTTTTGTCAATCTTTACTGTGACTAATTTATAAATTAAATTTTATCAAAAATATGTATGTATAGAACAAAAAAACATAGAATATATGAGGTTCAGTGCTATCCACAGTTTCAGGCATCAACTGGAGGTCTTGTAAAAGGGAGAAATACTGTAATCTTCCTAAGAAGGAAATTAGAAGATCTCAAAACACTGTTAAATATATTGCAATAAGGAAATGTCAGTGAAAACAGTGCAAATTGTTTTTATTAGTAAACTCATGAGATCTTACTAACAATGACACAAGTGTTGGGAATGCATTTGATTGAGATCAAGGTTATCCCTTAGGTACAAATCTTACTTCAAAGTGAAAAAAGGAAGTAACCATATTTGTTTCACTTATATCAACATTTCAGAAAAAAAAAATTACAATGACCTATCAGGAATAGCAAACAAAAGGTTTCTATTTAATTACATGGTGATAAAACTAAATGAAGGACTTCTGGCTTTCACTCAGGATCTAAAAAGGTAGAAAGAGCTTTACTTCCATCTACACGATGAAGAATATGCCAAATAATCTGAACATTCACAATTTTCTTGAACTCTTCAAAAAACTGAAGACCCAACACTTTGATTTGATTTTAAGCTCTTAAAAGACTAGCTAAAACAATTCTAAAGAACAAAATTGGAGGACTCACACTATAAAATTTAAAGACCTATTATAAAACTCCAATAATAAACAGTGTGTTATTAGCAAAAGGACAGATACGTAGATCAGTGGAACAGAATAAAGAACTCATAAAATTTCTCACACAAATACAGTTAACTTATTTTTGACTAAGATTTAAAGATAGTCCAATGAAAGAAGACAGCCTTTACAACAAATGTTGCTGAAAGAATTGTGTGTCTATACGTTGCTGGAAAAATTGCATGTCTATATGCATTAAAAGTAAATAAACAAACATCAATCCATACCTCATACTTTATACAAAAATTAACTCAAAATAGAACAGAGAACTTAATGTAAAATGTAAAATTTAAATCTCTGCTAAGTCAGATGGAGAAAGATAAATACCATATAATTTCACTTGTATGTGAAATCTAAGGAACAAAAGAAATGAACAAACTAAACAAAAACAGACTCACAGATATGGAGAACAAACTGGTGATTGCCAGAGAGAAGGGGAGTTGAGGGACTGGGTGAAGAAAATGAAGGTATGAAGATGTACAATTTAGTAGTTACAAAACAACACAGAGATTTAAAGTATGGCATAAGGAATATAGTCAATATTATTGTAATGGTTGTGTGTAGTGCCAGATGAGTGGCTAGAGTAATTGTGGGGAACACTTCATGGATTGTATAAATGTCCAACTTTTATAAATTTAAGAAATAAACAAATGGAAAAAAATCTTCTGGTAGAAAATATATAAGAAAATCTGTGTGACCTCAGATTGCAGAAAAGTTTTCAGATACAGTATCAAAGGCATAATCTATATATATAAAAAAACTATAAGTTAACATCATCGAAATTAAAATAATTTTCTTTGCAAGATATTATTAAAAAAATAAAAAGCCAAGCCATAGACTGGTGGAAAAATTTCACATTACATATCTGATTAACTACATTTTTCCAGAACACATGAAGAATTCTTAAAAATTAACAAGAAAATGAATGATCCCATTTGAAAAATTTAAAAATTAATTAATTTATTTTTTGCAGGAGGTGACATTGATTAACAAAATCCAATAAATTTCAAGTGTAAAATTCAACAATAATTTCAAGTGTATAATTCAACTATATATATATATATTGCATTGTGTGTTCACCACTCATAATTTTCTTTCCAGCACAGCATATATAACCCCTTTTACCCCTTCTAACATCCTTCTCCCCTGTTCCCTTCCCTCTGGTAACCACTAGCCACTGTTCATGACCATGAGTCTCTGTTTGTTTGTCATGTTTATTTGTTGCTTTTAGATTTATATCTCACATATATGTGATATTGTGGTTTTCAACTTTTTCTGTGTGGCTTACTTCACCTAGCATGATTATCTCAAAATCCATCTATATTGTCACTAATGGCAGAAATTCATTTCTTCTTGTGGCTGAGTAATATTCTATTGGTTATATGTAGCATATCTTCTCTATCCAATCATCTATTATAGGACACTTCGGTTGCGTCCATGTCCTGGCCACTGTGAATAATGCTGCTATGAACATTGGTGTGCATATATCTTTTTGGATAAATGTTTTCAAGTTTTTGGGGTAAATACCCAATAGAGAGATTGCTGGATCATATGGTAGACCAATTCTTAGTTTTTTGAGAAAACTCCATACTGTTTCCCATAATGGTCGTACCAATTTTCTTTCCCGAAAGCAGTGTATGAGGGTTCCTTTTTCTCTATATCCTCTCCAAAACTTGTTACTACATGTCTTGTTGGTAATAGTCATTCTAACAGGTGTGAGAATGTTATCTAATTGTGGTTTGGATTTGCATTTCCCTAATAGCTAGTGAAGTTGAGCATCTTTTTATATGTTTGCTGGCCATTTGTATGTCTTCTTGGGAGAAGTATCTGTTCAGGTCTTCTGCCCATTTTTTAATTGGATTGTTTGAATTTTTGTTATTAACGTTGTTGAGTTGTAAGAGTTCTTTTTACATATTGTATATTAGCCCCTTATCAGAGGCATTGTTTGCGACTAACTTTTCCCATTTGAATGGTTATCTATTTGTCTTATTGATGGTTTCTTTTGCTGTGCAGAAGCTTTTTAGTTTGATATAGTACCATTAATTTATTTTTGCTTTCACTTCCCTTGACTTTAAGGTCAAATTCATTAAATCCTCTTTAAGTACAAGGTCCATGAGTTTAGCACTTATGTTTTCTTCCATGCAATTTATTGTTTCAGGTCTTATATTTAGGTCTTTAATCCATTTTGAGTTAATTTTGGTGTGTAATGTGAGATAAGAGTCTAGTTTCATTTTTTTTTTTTTTTTGCATGTGGCTTTCCTGTTTCCCAGCACCATTTATTGAAGAGGATTTCCTTTCTTCGTTGTAGGTTTTTGGCTCCTTTGTCAAAAATTATTTGCTCATAAAAACAGGGGTTTACTCTGGACTCTCAGTTTTGCTCCACTGGTCTGTGTGTCTCTTTTTCTGCCAATATCATGCTGTTTTGATTACTGTCGCTTTGTAGTATAATTTGAAGTAGGGCAGAGTAATACTTCCAGCTTTTCAACAATTCCATTTTTAAGCAGGTAAAATATCAGAAAAGCATCTTCACTTAAGAAGCTCTACAGATT
The DNA here is from genome assembly GCA_028627145.1 of Eidolon dupreanum. Lineage (NCBI taxonomy): Eukaryota > Metazoa > Chordata > Mammalia > Chiroptera > Pteropodidae > Eidolon > Eidolon dupreanum. The sequence goes on from CM053507.1 coordinate 94,522,562, forward strand.
TAAAATAAATATATTAAATTATTCTCAATATATTACCCATTAAGTAAATGCAAATAAAAACCACAGTGAGATGCCACAGTGAGATACATATCTATTAAAAATGGCTCGAATCAAAATAAATTGGTAACACCAAGTCTTGCTGAGGATACAGAACAACTGGGACATTCATGCAATGCAAACTGGAACAGTCACTTTGGAAAACAGTTTGGGAATTTTTTATAAAGTTAAACACCTAACATATGAACCAACATTCCATTTATAGAAATTTACCCCCAAAATAAAAATGTATGATTTTCAAAAATGGATTAATGAATATTTACAGAAGTTTTATTCATAATTGTCCCAAACTAGAAACAACCCAAATATCCCTCATTAATGACAGATACATTGTGGTACATACATACATAGAATTCTACTCAGCAATAAAAAAGTAGTAATTAGTTATTTGAGCAACAATATGAATGAAATTTAAATGAATTATGCTAAGTATAAAAAGCTAAATTTAAAATGTTAGATATATCTATGGCCAGGCCACCTTGAACAAGCCAGATCTAGTCTGTTATCGGAAGCTAAGCAGGATTGGACCTGGTTAATACTTGGATGGCAGACCACCTAGGAAGACCAGATGCTGTAGGTGTATAAAATAAAAAATAAGGGATTGTAAGCTGACAAGGTCTTTGAGATCTGTGAGGTCGACCAAGGGTTGCCTTGTCTAAAAAAAAAAAAAAAAAAAGAAAAGAAAAGTTAGATAGATACTGTATGATTCTATTTACACATTTTGAAAAGGCAAAATGGTAAGTATCATCAGTTTTCAATCCTGGGGATAAGATGAATGATTGAGTGTAGAGCGACATACAGAATTTTGGAGTTAGAACTGTTGTATGTCTGTATTATGATAATAATCACAAATATATGTTGTCAGTACTCACAGAATTATACACCTCTAAAAAGGGATGAATTTTACTGTATATAAATTATGCCTTAATTTTTAAAAAAGAAAAAAAAAACTTAGGAATAAATATTTCTATGTAAATAGCAGGTACATTACATGAAATATTCTATTTATTTATAAGGTAATTAAAACTAGATCTGCCTGAGAGACAAGAAAAATATAAAAAGTGATTAATATACTATTTTTATATAATAAAAACAAAAAATCATAGCCTAGACATAACTGTGTTTTGGAAAAAAAAAGATAATATTGTCTCAGGCACACACAATATGATTGTCACCTAATTGAGGCCTGTTAATAAGACATTTATTTATCTCTACTCCTGAATATGAGTTATTTATAGATACAAGAATCAGTTCTATTTGTCAAAATAATGGAGGAGATAGAAACAGAAACTAAGAGGAAGAAAAAAGAAAAGGATAAAACAGAATAAAAATATAAGGAAGAGAAAGAAAAACTGAAAGGATTTGAATGTCCATAAATACATGAGCACATTTTCAGAATGTAGATAATAGAAATAGAAAAAGAGATATAATTTTAAAAAGCATAACTAAAAAATGGCATGTTTCCAAACATGGTGAACCCAAATGATAACAATTACAAAAAGAAGGTGGTGTGTTTTGCTGTAGTCTGACTTTCTATGAGAATGACCATGACAGAAAGTATGCAAAAAGATGCATTTGTAACACCTGTTACTTGAGTTTAAATTCTGGGTACAGTTCTATCTATTCTAAGTCCATGTTGTTCCCTAATAATCATTCTATAATTTTAGTCAATAAAAAGAAAAAAAAATACTACTGTCCATAATGTTCAGCAATATTTCTACCTTTTTGATGACTCAAGCTCTCCCCAAAGCTGTTTATGTCTTATAAGAGGATGAATAAAACTCTATCCCTAAGTGTGGAGAAGCAGCAAACACACCCTGGATTATTCTACAAAAGATTCCACCATTTCCAGTTTAATCTTTAAGAGTAGACACCTGAAAGAAGTAAAAGTCTTTATACTTTTTCTTCTCTGTATTGCTGATAATCCACCCAGCAGCACACACCCATCAACATTTGTGCCCTGTGTTTCTTTGACAAATAATAAAGAAAATCTTCCTTAATTCATTTTTAGTAAATAAATGGTGAGTCCTGGGTCCTTTTTGCTTACTAGCTAGCTTCATAGATTCTTGCTATATCACTTCTAAAATAATTTGAGATCATCTCTGGTGTGTAGAGAAGTAAAATTAACAAATCAAGTAATTTATTCAAAATTTGGTAGATAATTTGTGCTAATGAGTAATGGTTACCAGTAAGGATTCCCCACTCCATCTGTCAAAATGTGTCCAATTTAACCTACGTATATGGAGGAAATGAATGTCCTATCCTTATGCTCTAACACAAAAGAATGAATCTTAGAAATGTGAGGCCAGATGGAAAGAGAAGGTAGTAGTAACAAGGTGGAGAAGATATAGTGTTGGTAATTTCTTACATTATTTCTCAAATTCTAGGATGCCTAAAGAATGGAACGAAATGGACTATTATACTAATATGATACGTGAGCTGAAGATAACAGTACAATGATTCTGTGGCAAGCTGGCTGGTGTATTCAGCAAAAGGCAAATATGTGTGTCCACACTCCTTTTATGTGACCCAGACTCAGTAATCCTTTGTCCTTCTTCCCCCTCCATCTTTAAACCAGATGGAATGAGCCTTGAACTTTTACTCACATTTATTGAGAGACTACAGGGACCTGGCATTAATTATTTCCTAGAAACTGGATTGACTTTCTACAGACAGCCAGAGGACAGCTTGCTGAGACAGCACATCAGTTAAGGGTACTAGTCCCTCTAGTGGGCTGAAAAAAAATTATTGAAAGATTCAAATTGACCTTTTCCTAGTGGCAAGTTTATACATGGTATTGTCAAAAGAGTTTAATTTTCATAGAATTTAATAATGTTCTGGATTTATACTTTTAAGTTCATAGCTGTACTCCCAGTTGATTTGCCTAGACATTCTATTTTCTAACCTTTTCTGCCTTGGAATTATAAACCGTGTTTCTGGACCATACATTTTCTATCATGTACTTTCTTGATTCCCATTTTGGGAAAGTTGTTTAACTTCTCTAAGTCTTAAATTTCTTATCTGTAAGATAAGATTATACCCACTACATATAGAATTGTTATGAAGATATAATGAATTTAATGAAATAAGTGTATGAAGTTCTTAGCACATATTGGATACCTAATACATTTTATCTATTATGATTATGTCTTAATTCTTCCTGCCAATCAGTCCCAGCATAGTGCCTAATACATAGTAGGCCCAGGTTTAAAGTGTACATAGTGAATAAATATGTCTTTGAAATATTTCTTCAAACAAGTAAGTTTTATGTAATTTCTAAAAATAGTTCTTCTATGTGGCAAACTCTTTTGGTGATGAATCCTAAGCAAAATGATCTCCTGACAGTTTTTAAGAACAGGAACATTGTTTTAAAATTATTTCCATTATAACAATGTAGTAGTTTCATTAGACAATGCATTATATATTGCTTGCCTTGAAAAAAATTCCAAAAGAGTTTAATTCTTTTCTTAAAAGATAATAAACTCCACAGGAAAATACACTATAAATATGTACATCAGTGGTGGTGGTATATGTTTGTATGTGCTATTTGCACAAAAATCTATGTGATCTATCTTAAATATTATTTTTAGCAATTTCTTGTTTGGAAATCACTAAAGGTCATCTTTATCATGTTATTTAAATGTTAATTTTGAGGATTTCTCATTGTATGTTTGCTTTGACCAATTGTTCAGCTTTCCTCTCTTTGCTTTTAAAAGCTGTTTGGCGTATGTTCATGCTCAGTGCTTTTGTTGAAATATGCATTCATAGTTCTATGTGCTTACTTGAATATTATCATAACACAGAAATCTATGTCTGTATTCATTTTAAATAAAGCGTATTTTTTATTTCTTATGATCTGTTAAGTTTTAGCCAACTCGTCTTTGTTTAATATTGTAACTCCCAACTTAATTAATTTTTGTTTTGTTTGTTTTCTGATCTTGAAATGAAAAATATGTATTGATGGAACTACAATCCAGAACATTTATCTTTCATTCTCCTATTCTTTCTTCTAGTTTATTTGAATAATTATACAATTATTCATATTATAACAAAAATCATAACATTTTTATTTCATGTTCCATTCAGGAATATTTAATTTCTAAAGTGTATATTACTAATTATAACATAAAACACTCACCTATTTAGTATTATAACCTTTAAAAAGGGATATAAAATAAAATTATATTTAAACTGTAATAGAGGTAACCTTTCTAATCATCCACAGTGACTATCCATCCAGAAACTTTAATAAACACAATATTAAATTAAAAACCTATTTTAAGATACACAAAAAGTTTAATTCTATTTCTATGATTGTAACACATAAATTTTTTAAAAGGCTATATAATTGGAAAATTCTTATTTTCTGCCTTCAATCCTATCCTATAAAAAAGTAAACAGACAAAAGGTAAAAATTCTGTTGTTGCCATCTTGGTTTGCTGCACCAGGTTCACTCATCTTACATTAAAGGAGTTATAAAAATTAAGCATGATTGTAGTGTGTTAGTCTTATAATTAGTACTTTCTAAATCTATTCACAAGAGCCAAACACCTAGTGTTCTTAGTCACACTGATCTACAAAGCAAGAAATTTGCATGGGGTAAATAACAGCAACTTCCAAAAAGGAGTTAATCATTGAGGGGGAAAAAGCCTCTTGGCATTTATTGTTCTCAGCACAAGAGAAAGGCATTAATGTGGCTGTAATTTTTAGTTCCAAAAAAATTTCTTCACAGTTTAGCATAAATTAGTACCCAAATGCCATTTAGTGTTTCTATATCTTTCTGTTAAAGACTAGTGCTTTTTATTATACTCCAAACAGATGAAATTTTTTGCTGAAAATACAGGTCAGGTAACATTTTGAGATACAAAGAGATAATCAGTGATTTTAAAATGACTACTTTGTTATGCCACAGAAAAATAGAATTTCTATGCTGGCAACTAACAGGCTGCTAACTGCGAAGCTTAATGACAGGTTGTCTGTACTATACAGTCTGCCTCTAGTAACCCAAGAAAAAAATGGCCATCATGGATAACCTTAATCTTTGTGAAGAGAGAAAAGGCCATTATAGCAGCCTAGGCAAGTAATTCTTGTGTCAATTGCAAGAATTGAAACAAATGGAAAACTTTATCAGCTTAGCTATTAACCATGTGGAACACCCAGGGCATCAAACAATCTGTACTAAAGCAGCTAAGGCAATTGTTAGCCCATTGACTTGTAAAATTAAAGTGGTAAAAGATAGAAACATGAAGACACACTATAATTGGAAAGAGAAATAAGTCCCTCTGTAATAAGTGATATCTTGAGACCAGAGTTGAAAAGTTTTACTTTGGCAAATTTCATAGATTGGGTCATTTTTAATTGCATTATTATCAGGATTCTTCATTAAGTAATATCAGCGAGTGGTTTTTAAGACATGCTACTGTATGAATCTGCCTAAGGGCTAAAAGTCAAGGACATTTTAATAAATCCGATCCCAAATGAATCATACATATATTAGGCATAGGATGGACACAAAGAAAGAAAATGGTGGGACAGATTACCATAGACATTTATTTGCCTTAAAAATACCTATCTTCTAAAATAAAGATGCCCTTCTTTCTCTAAAAGCCTTTTTTTAATGTGTGTGAAAATGCTTTAAAATCCTATACAAATGTAAAAATATAAATGCAGTTTCATTTTTAATATTATTATTAATATGACCCTGTTGTTAGCTAGATGTGTATTTTCCTTCCTTTAACTATGCTCCATTCATACCTTTTTCTAAACTATAATTTCACAGCAGTTTGTAAATAAAGTCATCGAAAGATAGTGTCTGTCTTCTTTTTTATTATCATTGCGACTATCCAAGAAAGGAACTAAAAAAAAAAATGCAAACGCAGAACAAAATGAGTATTAGAATGTGCCCTGGGCTTGGATGCAAAAGTAAAACACTTAATAAGCTTCGTATTTTTGAACAAAATATTTAATCCTTAATTTCATTATAAAATATGGGTAATACCTAAATCAAATTGCTGTTGTGCAGATTACATATGATGATTTTTAACTATTCCAGATACATAGTAGGCACTGTATAAAAATTACTTAAACATAAACCAATCAAATATTTATATTTCACAAGTGCGATGCAGAGCTACATTCTATACATTTTTAGACATCTGCCTAAGAAACTTTTGGTTACATTATTGGACATATGGCATCCAACAAATTCAAATGTATTTTCCAAGCTAGTAAATGTAGCTTTTACAATATTGGGAAACACACACATATACACATACACGTTTTGAAGAAAAGCATTGCTCTCTCCATGTTTAAAATATGTAAAAGAGTAGTTAAAATGTATTTAAAAAGGTAACTTCAAGCTGGTTAAGAAATCTAGAAATTTTTACATTAATGAAAGAAAAGTATATTGAGATTTATTTTTATAACATGAATATAATTTTGTTTGCTTGTTGCTTTTCTTAATATTACAGGCTACTAGCCTGATACATTTTAATTCTTTTTTTTTTCTAATGGTGCTTGGTTTCCTAATAAATAACTAATTTTTTTTAAAAAAAATTTTTTTCTTTAATACTTTCCAATTATAATTTTAAATTTCTAAAATAAACTCAAATAGTTTACTGAATAAGATGGGGATTGAGTGCAAATGTTAAAATTTTTAAAATCCAGATCCTTTTGGAACTGAAAAATAAAAAGGGAAGGATAATACATTACATAAAAATACTAGAAATTCAGCACCTGTTCTTGAGACTAAGAAAAAATAGCAGTTATATGTTATACAAGGAAAAAAATAGTACCAGTATACTACGACTAGCATCAGATTAAAGAAAGGACTAAACAGACTTTTAACTCAGTATGGTGAGCATAGTGGCTATTATTTTGGTAGATAAATAAAAAATGTGGTAGGAGAACCTCACTAATGTTGGTTAGGGATAGATTAGGACTTGCATACAGGGAAGACTGGTTTTGCCATTTGCTGCTCTAAGGCATCTGGGAACATGTCAAGGAATACTTGACTCTCCAAGAGGTGAGCTTGATGCTGCTATCACTTTATATTTGGAACAAAGAGCTTAAGACTTGCGTTGTCCAATTTAGCAGCCACAAGTCACTTGTGGTTATTGGACATTTGAAATGTAACTAGTTGAAATAAATGCCATATTTTAAAAACTTAGTTCAGCCAACTCTCCGTGTCCATGGGTTCCTCATCTGCAATGCGATCATCCACAGATAGAAAATATTCGAGGGGAAAAAAAAAAATGCTTCGTTGCGGACATGTACTGTGTAGTCAGGTTTGCAATGGTGGCGTGAGTACTGAACGTGTACAGACCTTTTTTTCTTGTCATCTTTCCCTAAATAATACAGTATGGCAACTGTTTACATGGCATTTAAATTGTATTAGGTATTATAGGTAATTTAGAGATAATTTAATATATACAGAAGAATGTGGATAGGTTATATGCAAATACTATTTGAGCATTCATGAATTTTAGTATCCACGGAGGTACTGGAAACAATCACCCATGGATACAGAATGACAACTGTATATAAAAATAATCTTAAAACATCTCACTAATAATTTTATGTCAATTACATTTTGAAACAATAACACTTCGGATATCTTGGGTTAGAAAAAATATATCATTAAAATAATGTCACCTGTTCATTCTTACTTTTAACAAAGTCATTACTACACAATTTAAAATTACATATGTGTCTCTCTCTTGGTGCTCAAGTTATATTCCTATAGTGCTTCTCTAGAAAATGGAAAAAAATAATGCTATAATTCTGATTAGCTCTTGACAGGATGGCAATGTCAGATAGGAAGCACAGAGTGAGGGCATTGCATCCAACATAGTGTCAAGATACACTAATGATGGAGAAAACAAACGAGCATAGGATATTGGCAAAGTAACACTAGTATATTTGAGTATTTTGAACTTCAAATGGGTGTTAAAGAATCAGGACAGTAAGCAATAGAATTTCTGAGATATTTAACTTCAATTTCTAGTATTGTATGAGTGCAGAATAGCCATCATAATCATGAGGAAACAGAAAGCAATCAAGAGATGTATGAAAAAAATACAGCAATTCAAAAAGAGACCATGGAGAAGAACCAAATCAAATGTCTTATAAAATAAAATCTCTGCATTTACAAATAAGTTTCCATAGAACATTGTATCTATATAGCTAGAAAATGCAGAGACAAAGAGAAAAAAATAGACTAGAACAGATTGTGTCAGTACAAAAATGTTAAAAACTAGCATGCCAAGTATAACAGAGGAGGGATGAATTTACCAAGGAGTAATACAGCTTCAGTTTCAGGGCTCCTCCTTTGCAAAAGTCCTTTTCTAGGCCTTGGAAAATGCTTTTTAATTTTGTAGCTATGTCTTTATATTTATGTATATATTTATTTATTTTTCTTAAAGAAGATCTCTAATAGTATAAGTTTCAGGATTCACCAGCTACTGGTACACTGAGAAGTTGATTGTATACTGCAATCACTCATCCACATTTACTTACAAATATTCACTGAACACCTGATTTGTACCTGGTATTCTTGGGAAAAGGTGGTTATCCCATATATTACTGACCTTTCCCTAATAGAGCAGGCTCTCCAGCCGAAGAAAAAAGTTAATAAACAAATTGTGATTTGATTAATACAGACCCAAGAAAAGTGGGGGGAAAATGATTATAAAGAAATTTTCCACCCAATAGATAGGATTACTTCTTTTCTTAATTTCCTAGAGTTTAGAATATTCAATTTGGCTGCCAAGATATAGCACACAGATAAAGTTAGTCATTCAATTTCTCAGAGTAGACCAGATGCCAATCTGAAAAATGAATATCCCAAGTAATTTTCAGAGTATATATAAATGTAAATATACATGTGCACACATACAAACACATATTCATAAAGTATGCATTTTGTGTAGGGTTATGGATTTCTTTGTTGTTGTTCTTTACTATGCTTTTAAATTCTGGAGTAACTAGGTATTACATTTTAATCAATTCAAATAAATACTATTAAAACTCTAAGTTTTCCTTAATAATACTTCTAATACTTAGCAAAAATGTTATTCAAAATCTCTTACTACCGGAGTGTCATGAATTTGTGAATATTGTTTACATTTGTATTGGTACTGAGGCAGAATTTCATAGACTATATCACAGCTAGAAGCTCGCCAGGATTCAACAGCGATTGTCACAGGCATTTAAAATTTGCCTAGCCAGTTGAGAACAATAGATGCTGAGGAGATAGGAGAGAATTGTTCCTTGTTTTTTTTGTTTTTCTGATTGACTAGGTAAATGGCTTTCTGCTATACTTGATCAAACTTTCTCTGGATAATATTATTTTCCTAAAGAAGGAATTTTTTTTTTTTTTTTTTTTTTTACAAAGAACAAGGGAGAAAAATCATAACTGCAAAAGTAGGTGAAATAATACACAAAAGAAGATGAATAGATAAGCACATAGTTTGAAGATTTTAATTTTATTTACTAAGTAGAATGAAAAAAAGAAAGAGGCTACTAACAGACTAAAGAAGAATTGAACACATGCTTAATCAACAGGTACCATAGAGCAAAGTACATATACAAATGTTATTATATCAATGAGTGATAATAACAAAAATAAACAACACTTTGGCAATCACTTATATTCATTTTTTTTAGAATCGATGAATGAAGAAAATTAATATAAATGTTATGATCAATTTAAATTATTATTTTTGTTTAATTAAATGATTTTGGGGTGCTGAGAGTGAATCCCATTTTCTCCACATTTTCAGGTATTTGTCTGATTTATGGCTATGAGTAATATCATTGCCATGACCAGAGTTCAGAGTAAGATAATTTATGAATAAATACTGTGTGCTGCCAGGGCTATTCTTTCTTGTTGGCAAGTCCATGTGGTCTGATTGACAGTCACCAGGTAGCTTTCCACACTTGAAATTACCCCTCTTTAAAGCTGCCAAAGAATCTAATATGCTACTAGTGGAAATTCTTTTTTTTTATAGAATAAAGTGTTTAAATGCTAATATAAGAAAGAGAGCAAACATAAAGCAATTGTCCATATTTAATATATTAATAAAATATATCAGATATATTCCAAGTGGCAGATAGCCAAGAGCAAAAAGTGACTTGGAAGGAGATTCATAGTAGATAAACTTTGAGAAACAACATGTGGAGAGATCCAGAAGTGCTTCAATATTATAGCAAGGGTGGAATGGAGGAAACATGCAGGGGGTAGGATGGGGATCTAACTGTATAAATGAGGATAATGGAAAGGGAAGGAGGTTTTATAAATAGAAAATAAACTTTATCATATGTGGTATTAACTGGGATTACTTAGTCTAATAAAAGGTGACTAAAAGTAAATGATTGATAGAAATAGAATGTAAAGGGTGGTCTGGTGGAAAATAGTCAAATATTTGGGTATCCCACAAGATGACTCTACAACAAATGTAAACAGTCTACATTGAAGGAAATAAATGTCCAAATATAAAACCTAATCTAAAAGCTTACTAGTATCCTTTTTATCATACGACATTTCCCCCTTTTTCCCCAGACTTCTACACACAAAGTTGTTCTGCATGTGGGCAGATAGAGAATGATTCCTTCCTTCTTTATTTCTCTCTGATTAAACAATGATCATGAAAAATAGGGTATTAAAACTGCCCATCTGTAGATGAAAAAAATTCCTAATAATGTCAACTCATGCATGTTTCATTCTGGGTTCTAGAGAAGCAGATGCTGAGACAGAGTTTGGAATGCAAGATATTTATCAGGGATCAGGACCTGTAAGGGGAGGGGAGCAAGCAGCTTGAGCAAAGGAAGAAATCAAGTACATCACAGGCCCAGAAAACCTGCAGAAAATTTGGTGAGAAGCTCTGCAGCAAGTATCACCCTTGAGATTGTCCCACATTAGGCTGACATGGATGGGGACTTTGTCAGGAATCAGTAAACTATGATCAGTCTACACCTATCTATGTGTGGCCTGTGAGCTAAGAATGTTTTTGTTTTTTACATTTTGAAATGGAAGAAAAAAATCAAAAGAAGAATAAAAATTTCTGAAATCTAAAATTATATGAAATTCAAATTTCTATGTCCATTAATACAGTTTTATTAGAATATGGCCATGTTCACCTATTATGTACTGTTATCTTTGTCGGCTTTTGAGTGACAACAGTAAAGTTTAGTAGTTCTAACAGAGGCTCTACAGTCTGTGTAGCCTAAAACATTTACTCTATGTCCCTTTATAGAAAGAATTGGCAAACTCCTTCTCTTTTTCCCATCCTTACTCAGGTGTGGATTGCCTTAGAACAGCTCAGCTCTCTGCTACTGATGCAAGCCCTTAGCTGACAGCTACTAACTGTCCTCTGACCTCACTCCAGAGCTGGATGGCAAGTCTTTTCTTTAAAAGGTTACAGTGGCACATCCCTGCATGTGCCACAATGTTACTTTCAACAGATCACTCTGTGAATAAAAGCTATCCAAATAGAAATTGTCCAATTTAAAATAAAATCCTTTTAGTAGTCATTCCAACATATGTGAGGAGAGATGTTAGGCTACTAGGGGGGAAAAAAAACAACATTTTATTTAGGTATCTTCCATCAACAAAGTTTGGCATTTACTGGTTATGGTTAACATCTTAAAGACATAAAAAAAAAATCTATTTTATAATTATATTGTTCCTAGAGAACTTTATTGATCGAGTGTAAAAGCAGTTACAATAAGTTACAGTTTTCACTATTTCTGGGGTTTCAACAAATGCATATAAGCTTCTTCATCAATGGTTTGATTATTACACATGATCGTGTTGAAAAGGAGATGAGTACTGTAGAACTTTTCAAATGTCAGGAATTGTACTGTTTTGTGTAAGATCTGGTCTTGTAAATTTTTCTTGAGCACCAAGAAATGTCTAATTATTTCAGTTTTCCCTCCCTGATTATTTTCCCTCTTGTTCCTTTAAATACTTTCACGGATTCCATTCTAAAGCTTTTGCCTATAATTAACTTTGCTTTTGTCAGTATTTTCTCTGAGAAATCAGATTCACTTCTCTCTTTTTTTTTTCCTCCCCTTAATTGGCATTTTTTGGTCTAATTACTATACTTTTCATCAGTTCTTAGAGAAAAAATAAGCACAAAAAGAGGGTTTTCACTGTCTCTTTAATGGTGAATAATATGCAGACATCTAATAAGCACTGTTCATTTTATGAATATCTCTTTTAAAGTCCCCATTAACCCATTTGCAAATTGGCCAAAATGACCACATCAAATTTAAAGGAACAGTTTGGATTTCAGGTTATAAGATCTAAAGATGTTAATTATCCTATAATTTTCATTCATAATCCTTATGATAATTATAGATATATTTTTGTTTGTATAGTTTTATTGATTTAGTGTGTTTCTTTCACTAGAGTATAAGGGCAACAGTTACAATCACCACTATATACCTGAAAAATAGCAGATATTCAATAAATAAGTTGTGTTAAAATTAAACTAATATAAAATTGGGAGTTTTTTATTTATTTATAATATTTGAAGCCTTGGACTATATAAACTGACCTAAGGAGGATACTAACATTAAAATCTTAGATAAAAGAATATAAGCCAACAAGAATAAGAACAAAAGATACAGAAGGAACTACCAGAGCAGAAAGGAAATAAGAGTCTATATCACAGAAAGGGGGTCTTTAAACAAGTAAATTTTGGTGCTGAATGCTATAGAGACTTAAAGTCGTGCATGAATTAATACATTCCTGAGGGATGTAATGATGTGAAAGTCTTGAATATTTCTAAAAGTGAGAACATGGTTACAGAATCCATTGATTACAGTTTTAAAATGTGTGGTCGTAAAGGAGAAGAGTTAGGTAAGGTAGTTATTTGAGGTGGGGGGGTGACTTGTTCAGAGCCCCTTCTACTGCAGTTTGAATGTACCTATTCACTTGACTTTCTACTTACTAAATTTTTTATTTCATGCTTTCCAGTAACACATTTGGGCAAGTTGGTAGCATCTGACTTTAAGTGACCAGAACCTTCATGATTACTCAGAGTCACCTATCAATACTTAAGAAACTAATGGACATTTAGGATGAAGCTTCCCATAAAAATATTTTATACTTCAACATCCTCTATAAAGCACAAAATATTAAATAAATGAAAACATTTTACTTCATTACTAGTTAGACATGAATTTATGCTTGTCCTGAGAAAGGTCTTCTTATAAAGCGAAAATCCATAGTATATTCTAGCGCAGTACATCATTCAAAAACATTTTTTCCTATACTATAAGATGTAGAATTAACCAACTTTTCATTTTAATTAAAGAGACCTAACATATCTGAAATCAAGTTTTTATTTACAAGGAAATTGTCTTACTTTGACTGTAGTAATGTCTTCTCAGAAGGGAAGGCTAAAATAATTTAATTGCCTCGCAGTCATAAAATGTTTCAGATAACCTTTGAAGGAGAATGTTACGTGACAGGCACATGGGTGTGTGCACACAAACATGTGCGCACGCAAACACACACACACACACAATCTCAGCATGAATATTAAGAAGGAAAATTACTTCTAAATCAGACAACACTAAATTAGAGAGCCCCAAGATTCTCCAGCATAGATCTAGAATTTGTGTGTGTGTGTGTGTGTGTGTGTGTGTGTGTGTGTGTGTGTGAAGAAACAGCATGCTTTCTCAGATTCTGAGAGGATTAGAAAGGAATCTCCCTGAAGTCTTAAAGTATTTTCTCACTGCAATATGTAATGACCCCCTTCTTATACTCAATTGAATGTTTTTTATCCTTAACTTGACTATATAAATTGTCTAAAGCAGGCATTTTGACAATAAAATAATATTAATTATTATAGCAGGAAAACAGGGGTAAACTGGTATTTTTCCAGGCAATCACCTTAAGTTAATTCAACCTCTCAAAACCATGCTTTTATAGTCTGTAAAACATATGTACCTCTCAGAGTTGTATTGATGATTAAATATGATAATTTGTGCAACTAATTTTAGGTATAGTAAAAATTCTCTGTATTTGTATTTATAAGTTACATATATGTATATATATATTTGTGTCTAAACAATATTATTTACTATTTTTTATTATTTAAGTTGTAAATATTAAGAGGACACTAATTTTCTTACTCAGCACTGATACTCTATAATATTATTCCTAAATTACTGGAGATTTTCTATCCTCCTCTTCTAAATTCTTCAATATGATTAAGTCTAACTCTACCTATTAAACAAAAACTAATTGATTTTTTTAGAAATACATTCTTGAAAATTGGTAGCCATGAAAAAGGCACATAATGTCAATAATAGGAAAAAAAGAGTAAGAAAAAAAAACTGAAAATGTCTTGAGAGAAAGTTTGTCTTTTACCCACTGTAAAAATTACTAATTTTATCTGAGATATTTGAGACATATGTATGTATATCCATAGGTATTCATGCCACAACTGTGAAAGAGGCTTGCTAGGGCTGAATATTTGTATTTCCTCAGAATTCATATATTGAAAACCTAATGCCCAAGGTGATAGTATTAGTAGATAGAGCCTTTGAGAGGTGATTAGTGTTCTTATGAAAGAAGATCTAGTGAGATCCCTCACCCCTTTAGCCATGTGAAGATAATGAGAGGACTGTGACTCAGCAGAGGGCTCTCACCGAACTTGTTGGCACCCTGATTTCCCACTTCCAGCCTCCAGAATTTTGAGAAATAAATTTCTGTTACATATAAGCCACACAGTCAATGGTATTGTCTTATAGTAGCCCAAATGGACTAAAACAATGTTACAAATGCAAAGATAAAGAAGACACAATGTTGGTTCCAGATAGTGATCCAGGTCATAATTTTCCCACAAGTTTCTTGAAGAGGGCAACAAGTTATGTCACAGAAAAGGGTTCCATCGTCATATAAATTTGGAGAACTTAATTAAATTAAACAAATATTATGAGGCTATATTATATATATTATATAATATATATTATATATTATATATACACATATATATGTGTGTATATATACATATGTGTGTGTGTGTGGTATTTTATTTTACAGAACTTGCAAGTTATTATAGGACTAACATTTGGAATGTGAAATGACTAAATAAAGATTTATAGGACTATTTGTTTATGTCTTAGATTTTTCTGGCTTGACATTTTTCTATTTCCTATACTCTCTTTCATCCTGGAAGAAGATGAAAGTATGACTAGATGATATTTTGCGTAAAGACTACAATATCTTTGGTCTTGCTTTGCAGTAACAATATTGAAAGAGAAAAAGAACATGTCTTCATTGGTTATTATGCAGTAGATAAAGACTTCCTTCCCTGGACTCTAGTCATGCTATTAAAATCGCTCTTTTGGGCAATGAATAAAAATCTATAGAGTTGCTAAAGCATTAATATTAATTTCTGCCTATGTCATGATTATTTTCATTATAAAGAAGTGTCTCTAGCATTCCACAAAGAGTTCTGCTTCCTGGATTATAAGGCTGTCTATTTCTCCTCAAGTTCTCAGTAGCCTGGGCTTCAAGAATAGATCAAGTTAAGTAGAGTCTGTGAACAGGCTTCACACAATTTCAATTGTCAGTTATTCTGTGGAGATGTTTATATCATTGCTGCTGCCCCTGCGTGCTTCAGGGCCTCACACCTGATTTCTTGGTGTGACTAGTCTTCCTGCCTCTGAACTTCCTCCCCTCAGAGCCATCCTCTAGATTGTGACAAAGTTATAAGCAAATACCTGATCCATAACCCTCTATAACCTTAATTAGGGGGGTTACTTATTACCTACAGGACAACTATTTATCAAAGTTCTGCTTACTTCTGCAAATTCACCCAGGCCTTTCTGTTTCTTTGCCGTTAGAAACCTCTTACTCCAAACCCAGCTCAGAAATCTTTGTATTCTTCTATTTGTTATACATTCAGCCCAAATTTTAGGGTTCAGATTATTTACATTCCAATACTCATTCATTCAATGAATTTTCATTGAACATCTCTTTTGTATCATGTACTTTTCAAGACAATAGAGATATATTGGAGAACAAAAGAGACAAAATCCTCTGGCTTCAAAGAGTTTAGATTCTATTAGGGATAGAAATATAATAAGTGAAATATATAAGTGAAGTACATGATACATTAGAAGGTAATAAATAAAGTAGATAAAAATCAAGGGAAGAGGCTAGAAAGTACCAGAAAGTGTGCAAAGGTTGATTTAACTTCAAATTTAACTTTAAATAGTCATCCTGAGAAGCTAACATTTCAGAGAATGCTTTCAGGGTCAGGATAGAGTGAAAGTGAGGCTCAATGTGGCTCTTTACGGTAAAGCCTTCCAGGGTAGAGGAAAGAGCCATTACAAAGATCTTTGAGTGAGAGAAGGCCTGGCATTTTTGAAGAACAATAAGAAGATCAGTGAAGATTAGTGTTGCTAGATCAGAATAAACAAGGCAACTGATAGTAAGATCCAAGAATTAAGAGGACCCAGATGATATAGCACCCTGTGGACTATTAAAGGACCTTGGCTTTCACTTTGAATGAGATATTGAGGTACATTCAATGAGATGATACAACACCACAGTATTTCAACAGCAGTGAGCAGCTTTTTCCTGATATATTTCTCTTTCCATTGAGACCCCTTCTATGTTAGGTATGCATTAGCTAAAGTTTTCTGTTTCCCTGAATTGGGTTCCTTGAAGAAAGATCTGTGCTTGATGCATAGTAGGGGCTCCATAAAGAATTAAGTGAATGACTCTATCAGTCAACACATTTTTTAATAAAGGCAATTTAATTTAAGATTTAATTTCCAAGAAGCACCAAGTGAAACTCTAATTGGACTCCTAAAAGGCAATTGGATGAGGACAAATGTTACTTAGTTTGTTTTATCTACAGCATATTTCCCTAGATAACATACCCCATTAGGATAAATCATAAAATCCCAAAAAGTTGGCACAGAAATAAGTATCTTTAAAATACTTTATTATGAATTCCAAGTAATATTTTGGGTTCGAAATTATTCTAACCTCACAAATTATGTCCAAAACGCATTATCTAATATTGTGACCTGAACACACAAAATCGCCATTTTAGAAACAATCAGGGGAGTATTCACAGTTAAACTAATTTATTTTTCACATGTCTTATTATAACTAATAGCATATGAGTCTGTTTCTTGACAGCACAAAAGAAATCTATTTGGTTTGAATATTTTTTATTTTTATGTTTTAATTAAAAATAAATGGAAATAAAAAACATTCTCCCTCAAGATTAAAAATAATAAAGTGTCTAAAATAACATTTAGTAATTAGCTTGGGGGTGACCAGTTCTGAAGACATGTTCTAATCATTTTTCACTCTCTGACATAGATGTCTGTGATACCTAACATTTTCACTTGGGTTTCTCCCTTGAATAAATCACATATTTAGTCATGAATTTCACAGCAAGAGAATATATACTTTTTCTCATTGATCCTATCAAATTTACAGTCAACATGCGAGAATGAGAACAGTTAAATGGCACTGAATATCGAACAGTAAACAAAACTGACTGAATTCTCTAGTTTCACAGAATTTATCTTATTGTGAAAGGAGAAAGACTAAAACAAATAAAATATTTGTTAATTATATATTATGTTATTTTGTTAGCATGTTGTTAGTTAAGAAATTTGAGTAAAGGTTAATCTAAAAGTTGTTTGCTCTCAAACAATTAGATGTTGCTAAAGAGCTATAACTTAGATGTATAAAATGGCTCAGGGTCTTTTCTTAGTCTGGGTTTCCCTAAAGATAGAGTCCAAAGCAAAGGCTAATGTACACTAATCTCTGAGAGGGTACAAGCCCTGGGAGAAGTAGTGAGAGAAAGTCAGACTAAATCAAGGAAGGAGAGAGATACCTAATACGGCGATGTTCTGCTTAACTGGGTACTTCATGACAACAAGAACTATTAACCTCTTCCTTTTATGATAATTTCTAAGAGGTTATTTAAATGACTGCTCCTTGGACAGTCCTTCCAAGAGAAAGGAGGGAAAGAATGGATCCAGTGGCTTCCATATATAATGGACCAAATTTTTACCCCAAGGTCGTTCATAACTTGGTGTTAAAAGAGAAGCCCCGAAACTGGACACAAGAGGCTCACAGAATGAATGTGAGGTAAGGCTTTGTCAGGTGTATCTGCATAAGGATAGTGGGAACTATAGGATAGAGGAAAATAGTCACCAAGATAACAAAATCAAGAAAGAGATGAGTCCAAGAGGTCTGAGTTGGTGCTTAAGAGGTGTTTGAGATAAGCTTTCAACCCTACTTTAACTAGAACAGAAAAAGTTTTCACAAATTTTACATATTTGAGCTTCCTGTAAGTTGTGCCAAAGAAAATGTAAAACACACTGATCCATCCTAGCTTCAAATAATTTTCAGATGAAATTTAGCTGTAAAAGACTAAATTACCTTGCCACCAGTTAATAAATTTCATTACTGAGTTCTCCTGAGGAGTGTATAGCTTGGTGTTTACTAACAACATTTCCTTCAGAAGATCTCTGTTGCTCAAAGAGGTTGTTCGTCTCAATTAAGATCCATAGATCATATGTAAAACAAAGAATGTTCACACATATCTGATACCTCAAGGATACCTGAAGTCTAGGATGCCATTTTGATTCATGTGATTTACAGTACAGTCACTGGGCAAAGCAAGCTAATGTTAGTTGTAATTAAATTTTTCAGATTGAAAACTTTTAGTAATTGTATAGGAAGAACCACATTGATCTTTTTCACCCAAATAAAATATTTTCTGCTATTGCCACTAAATATAAGCTCTCTTCATTACATTTAGTTTGCATGTCTCTGTTAGCCCTTAGTTACCAAAAAATAGCCGTTTTGAAGTTGTTTTACTTCTCCAACAACTTGTAACTACTTGCATGCTGCTATGGGGAGAAAAGCTCTGGATTTAAGAATACATGATACAAGCATTAGTCTCTACACAACTGTTGATAGTATCTGCTTGAGTAGATTATGTCACACAGTTTCTCTAAAGGTCGTTCTCTTTATCTTTAAAATTATATAATGCCCTCAGCTGAAAGCCCTCATGCAGATCCCATTAATTAAACTATGGAAAGCATTTATAATGTGCTATTCAAATATTAAGATTCAATGATTATTTAGCCTAAATAACACTCGATATAATGAATGATTTTTTTTTTTATTTTGTTAAATTGAGACAAAATATTTAAACAAAAAATTAGGTTAGGCATTGGTTTCTTGATCAGTTATTGATTGAAATTTGATTTGACCAAAATGGAATAAGTCTAAATTTAAAATTTCAGAAATATCTACAAATATGCTCTATATTCCTGACTTTAAAGTCTCAGTTATAATTTAGTTATAGGGTTTATGTTTTGGTAATCTTTCCATTACTCTTGGACAGAAATAAATATTTTTAAGTTAATGTGAAAAGTTTCAGGTATAACTTTAAAAAATAAATCCAACAAATATGAGCCAAATGTTAAAATTAAGGTATTTTCCAAGTTTAAACTAAATCTTTAATCATTTTCACATTTAGGGCTTTTCCAGTGGATTTTCCAATTCACTCTGCTATGTATAGTTTTTAAATAAATTAATGATAATAATATTTATTCATAAATTTTATGCAGATTGTTTGACCTGAAAATTAGCATTATACTGACAATCTTAAAATAAATCATTTTCTGCCTAATAAATTGTATCTCAGATTTGAATTTCATATAAAATAATGTTTCACACATATCTACTTATTTATTGCCCAATTCACTGCCTGTATTACTTTTGGTCATACATAATACATATGAGTACTTTTGTCATCTCTGAAAACAAATGGGAAAAACTAATAGAAACTTGAGTGTTAATATATAAATAGAGATTATATGATACAGAAATATGATCAAAACATTTTAAATATTAAAACAGAAATTCTTATACAAAAATTTTTGGAAGCCATTACTGTTCTGAAAGGAACCATGAAAATGAAGGATGAAAGATTTTGTCTTATATAGAATCACAATTTAATAGTTGTTTGTCCTTGCATGATATTTCTTAGATTACTTGACCATATTAGTGAGCCATATTAGTGAAAAGAAATGAATCAGTAAATGTTAACAAGCTTTATAAACCAGAATATACTATGCAAATCTTAGAAGTATATTCAATAAAATTCACACGGCCAGCATACAAGGGAACATATATGTTATGATCAAAGGGAAGAATAAAAGTCAAAAACAAGAATCTAAAATAAACTTGCATATAGAAAAGCAATAAAAAGAGTTATCGAAAGGGGAAATATTAACTATTAAATGAATATAATCTTATAGCATTTGTTTTAAATAGTATTGAATTTCTTGATTAATATTTTTAAACAGTTTGATCTGATATACTAAGTGAATGTTTTGTTGCTAACCATACTTAAGTACAAGCTAATTGGTACTTAAAAGCAAACAAAAAGTTGATCAAATTATACTTTCTCCTTTCTGACTTTTCATAGGTTTTATCCTTTGGCAGGCTACAGATTTTCAGTTGTCATCTGCCAATAAAATAGAGATGCCAGAATAAAATGATGGTCTTAAGACTAAATTCTCTACACATGGAACAAACACAAAACTTTCAAATCTGGTTTGTAGGACAATGAATAAAGAACTGCTAGGGTAGTAAGTGTCACAGAAACTGCATTTTGACAATTTGGAAAAGGTTGCACAGTGGGTTTAAAATGTAATATCTCTGGAGCATTGCCATTTATTTATTTATATATATTAATTAAAAAATAAACATTTATTGAACACCTAATACTTGAAAAATGTTGTTAAATATTAGAAATAACCATAAATATGACCAGGGCCTCTGCCTGAAAGGCATTTGTAGTCTAGTACCAAAAAGAGAAAAATAGAATCATAACACAATATTGGATGAGAAATACTATAAGAAACGTCTAATGAGTTCATTTGCTTCCCCCCCCCCGCAAAAAAAAAAAAAAACACCATGAAAGATCTTATAAATAAATCAGAAATTTGTATTCATTATGTTTAAATGTTTAGAATGGCATTTAATATGTATATAAATATTGCCCATAAGAATATTGAATGTCAAGATTGGCTATTGGTGATCCTGCTACTTTGCTACCTGAGAAAGTTTGATGAGTAATTGTACAGACAGATATAATAATGTTGAGAATCTTTGAGAGTGAGTTGGGCACAAAGAGAATAAACTAAAGAGGCATAAAGATTAATTGTTCTCATTCCCATTTCTCTCCCATCCCATAATCAAGATGAATGTTGGGGTGTATATGTGCATGTGTATGCATTTATGTTGTGTGTGTGTGTTTACTACACAATATGTAAGGACTATTTCCCCACCACTAAATCCACATATTTATCTCTGCTAACTCTTTTTCTTCCTTCATATATTGAGTGATGAAGGGTATGGCCTAGTCTTATTACTGCAGGTGTGTTTTGCAGTCACTCTTTCTTGTTTCCTCATGGAATCTGTTCTTTTGATTATTTCCTCTGTCCCTCTTCCTCTTAAATAAAGAGTCATCAGACTTTGTGGTGGGGAGGTGTGGGGAGGGAGGTGGTAAAGGGCCAGATAGTTAATATTTTAGGCTTTGTGAGCCATAGAACTTCAACTGCAGATTCAGTCTGACAAGGTAGCATATAAGCAGCCATAAGCTATATAAATTAATTAGTTTGGCTGAGTTATAATAAACCTTTATTTACAAAAACAGATGATGGTCTAGATTTGGTCCATATTAGTAGTTGTTTGACCCCTACCTCAAATGATAAACCTCTCCTTCTACTGGATTATTATTATTTTTAATTAATTAATTTATTTTAATTAATTTCAAGTATTGAGTACATTGATTAAACATCTCTATAGTTCATAAAATGCTCCAATTGCTCCCTCCCTCCCCTGATCCTCCACTTAGCCACATATTAATGCTAACTGCATTCTCTACACCATGCTCCCCATCCCCGTGACCATCTATCAACTACTAATTTGTACTTCTTTAACCCTTCAATGCATTCTCCCAGTCCCCCAACCCCCTCCCCTCTGTCCGTTACCAAATTGTCCACTATATTTGTGAGTCTGTTTTTGATTAGTTTTTTCTTTTTGTTCCTTAGATTCCACATATAAGTGAAATCATATGGTGTTTATCTTTCTCTGTCTGACTTATTTCACTTAGCATAAGAACCTCTAGGTCCATCCATGTCATTGCAAATGGTAGGATTTCATTTTTTTCTAATGGCTGAGTAATATTCCATTGTATATACGAACCATAACCTCTTTATCTAGTTGTCTGTTGATGGGCATTTAGGTTGCTTCCATATCTTGGCTATAGTAAATTGTGCTGCCATGAATGTTGGGTTGCATAGATCTTTACGAATTATTGTTTTGGTTTTCTTTGGATAAATACTCAAAAATGCAATTGCTGGGTCAAAAGGTATATCCATTCTAACTTTTTTGAGAAACCTCCAGACTGTTTTCCATAGTGACTGTACCAGTTTGCAATCCCACCAACAATGTACAAGGGTTCCCTTTTCTCTGCTTCCTCACCAATATTTATTGTTTTTTTGATTTATTGATGATAGTCATTCTGACAGTTATGAGGTGATATTTCATTATGGTTTTAATTTGCATTTCTCTGATGATTAGCAACTTTGAGCATCTTTTCATATGTCTGTTAACCGTGTGTATTTCCACCTTGGAGAAGTACCTGTTCAGATCTTCTGCCAATTTTTTAATTGGAGTGTTTGTTTTTGTGTTGTTGAGTTGTACAAGTTCTTTATATATTTTGGATACTAACCCCTTATCAAAAGTATTATTGGAGAATAGCTTCTCCCAATCAGTTGGTTGTCTTTTTGTTTTGTTGATGGTTTCCTTTGCTGTACAAAAACTTTTAGTTTGATATAGTCCAATTTGTTTATTTTTTCTTTTGTTTCCCTTGCTCAGGGAGATATATTCAAAAAGAAATTACTGTTAGTAATATCAGAGAGTTTACTGCTTATGTTTTTTTTCTAAAAGTTTTATGGTTTCAGGTCTTATATTTAAGTCTTTAATTCATTTTGAGTCTATTCCTGTATACGGTTTAAGAAGGTGGTCCAGTTTCTTTTTTTGCATGTATCTGTCCAATTTTCTTAACACCATTTATTGAAGAGACTGTCTTTACTCCATTGTATATTCTTACCTCCTTTATCATATATTAAGTGAATGTGTAGGCATGAATTTATTTCTGGGCTCTCTATTCTGTCCCATTAATCAATGTATCTGTTTTCTTGCCAGTATCATGTTGTTTTGATTACTGTAGGCTTGTGGTATAGTTTGATATCAGGTAGTATGATATTTCTAATTTTGTTCTTCTTTCTCAAGATTGCCATGGCTATTCAGGGTATTTTATGATTCCATATAAATTTAAGATTATGTATTCTATCTCTCTGAAAAATGCCATTGGTATTTTGATAGGGATTACATTGAATCTATAGATTGCTTTGAGTAGTATGGCCGTTTTAATGATGTGATTCTCTCTACCCATGAGCATGGTTTGTTTCTTTTTCAATTTCTTTTTTCAATGACTTACAAGTTTCTGAAAACAGATCTTTTATCTCCTTCATTTATTTGATTCCTAGGTATTTTATTGTTTTCAGTACAACTGTAAATGGGATTGTTTTCTTAATTTCTCTTTCTGAAAGTTCATCATTGGTGTATAAAAATGTCAGTGATTTCTGAATATTTATTTTGTAATCTGCTACTTTCCTGAATTCATTGATCAGTTCTAACAGTTTTTTGGTGGAATCTTTAGAATTTCTCTAAGTATATTATCATGTCATCATCAAATAATGAGAGGTTTACTTCTCCCTTTCCAATTCAGATGTCTTTTATTTCTTTTTCTTGTCTTATTGTTGTGGCTAAGATTTCCAATACGTTGATGAAGAGGAGTGGTGAGAGTGGGCAATCTTGTCTTGATCTTAAGGAAAATGCTTTTAGCCTTTCCCCTGAGTATCATGTTAGTTGTAGGTTTGTCATATATGGCCTTTATTATGCTGATGTACATTCCCTCTATTCCCAATTTGCTGAGTTTTTATCATAAATGGATACTGAATTTTGTTGTACACTTTTTCTGCATCTATTGATATGACTGAATGGTTTTTATCTTTCAATTTGTTAATGTGGTGTATCTCATTAATTGATATGCAGATATTGTACCAATCTTGCATACCAGGGATAAACCTAACTTGATCATGGTGTTTGATATTTTTAATATATTGCTGAATTCAGTTTGCTAATATTTTTTTGAGAATTTTTACATCAACATTCATAAGAGATATCGGCCTATAGTTTTCTTTTCTTTTTTTGTAATGTCTTTGGTTTTGTAATCAAAGTAATGGTGGCCTTTTAAAAGGAGTTAGGGAGCTTTCCCTCTTCTTGAATTTTTTTTTGGAATAATTTGAGAATAGGTAATAATTCTTCTTCAAATGTTTGGTAAAAACCATCTATGAAGCCATGTGGTCCAGGACTTTTGTTTTTTTGGGGAGGCTTTTGATTACTGATTCTATTTCATTAGTGGTAATAGGTCAGTTCAGATTTTCTGTTTCTTCTTGACTCAGTCTTGGGGGATTGTATGTTTCTAGGAATGTACCATTTCTTCCAGATTGTCCAATTTGTTGGCATACAATTACTCACAGTATTTTCTTATAATCCATTGTATTTCTGTGTAGTCTGTGCTTATTTCTCCTCTTTCATTTCTGATTTTATTTATTTCAGTCTTCTCTCTTTTTTCCTTGGTGAGTCTGGCTAAGAGTCTGTCAATTTCGTTTATCCTTTCAAAGAACCAGCTCTTAGTTTCATTAATCTTTTGTATTGTTTTTCTAGACTCTATTTCATTTATTTCTCCTCTGATCTTTATTATTTCCTTTCTATTAAATTTGGGCTTGGTTTGCTGTTATTTTTCTAGTTTTTTTTAAGTGTAAGGTTAGATTATGTATTTGAGCTTTTTCTTATTTCTTGAGGTAGGCCTGTATTGCTATGAATTTCGCTCTTAGGACTGCTTTCACTGTGTCCCATAAATTTTGAGTCGTGTTTTCATTTTCATTTATCTCTAGGTATCTTTTGATCTCTTTCTTAATCTCATTAATAACCCATTCATTGTTTAGTAGCATGTTATTTAGCCTTCATGTGTTGTGTATTTCCAGTTTTTTTCTTGTAAGTTGATTTCTAGTTTTATACCACTGTGATGAGAGAAGATGGTTAATATGGTTTCAATCTTCTTAAATTTCTTGAGACTTGATTTGTATCCTAACACAAGTTCCATATGCACTTAAGAAGAATGTATATTTTGCTACTTTGGTGTAAAATGCTCTGAAAATATCTATTATATCCATCTAGTCTAGTGTGTCTTAGGCCTATTGTTTCCTTGTTGATTCTTTTCCTGGAAGATCTGTCCATTGATGTCAATGGGGTGTTAAAGTCTCCTACTATGAATGTATTACTATTGATCTCTCCTTTTATGTCAGTCAATAATTGCTTTATGTATGTAAGTGCTCCTATGTTGGGTGCATACATGTTTACTAGGGTTATGTTGTCTTGATTTATCGATCCCTTTACCATTATGTAATGCCCTTTTTTGTCTCTTATTATAGCCTTTGTTTTAAAGTCTATTTTATCTGATGTAAGTATCTCTAATCCAACTTTTTTTCATTTCCATTTGTGTGAAATATCTTTTTCCATCCCTTCACTTTTAGTCTGAGTGTCATTCGGTCTGCAGTGGGTCTCTTGTAGGCAGCATATGAATGGATCTTTTTTTCTTACCCATTCGGCTACTCTATATCTTTTGATTGGAGCATTTAATTTGTTTACATTTAAAGTGATTACTGAAGGTACATAGTTACTGCCATTTTATTATTAATATTTGTTATTTCATTTTTTTTTTTTTTTACCTCTTCTCTTTTTACAGAAGACTTCTTAACATTTCTTGTAATACTGGCTCGGTGATGAATTCTTTAAGCTTTTTTCTGCCTGAGAAGCTTTTTATCTCACATTCTATTTTAATCAAAAGTCTCATTGCGCATTATAACCATTATTTTGAACTCCGTCTCTGGTAGGTTGTTTGTCTACATTTTATTTAGCTGATTTTCTGAAGTTTTCTCCTGTTCTTTTATTTGTGGCATGTTTCTTTGTTTTCTCGTTTTATTAGCTTCTCTGTGTTTGTTTCTATGTGTCAAGAATATTTGTTTTGTCTCTTAGCCTTGGCCAGATGGCCTAATGTGGAAGGTGCCCTGTGTGCCCCAGTGGCACACTCTCCCTGATCCCTTATCCTGGGGCTCTGGACGTAATCTTTATGTGGGTTCTGCATGATCTTCTGTTGTTGCCAAATCTTTATTGTTGTTAGTAGATCAGTTGATGGGATTAACGCTTAGGTTAATTGTAGGAACTGGCTGCACCCACAGGGTAAGAGTTGCTGTGTGGGGTCTCACATGACTGAGTAAGATTTGCAGTAGCAGGCTTGTGTACTTGTTGCAACCACCCTTTATGTGTACCATGTGGGGTTAGTCAGGAGTTGCTCCATTGCGATCTAGTGTCAGCCTCCAGATACAATGGTTTTGTGACTCCTTGGGAAGGGCTCCTCCATAGGCCCATGTTAGCCACTGCTTTTGATTGCTCAGGGCTACCCGGTAGGAACTACAAAGTGATACATAGATGGTTGTTGCCTATGCTGGATATATAGGTAAGTGGAAGAGACAACACTGTAGGCAGCGGTCTGTTATACCCCGTGCCTGACCTATGGCAGAGTTTATCAGAGGGACCAGTGCTCCTCAAGGCCTAACATTGCCTGTCAGTTGCCTATAAGTCTCTGAAACTGGATGAGCCTCTGGATGATAAGTGTGTTGGGTGGCGTAGGGAACCTGGGAGTCTCCTGAGTCTATTGAGTAAATTTCTCCCTACCACTACAGTGTCAGTTTACATGCCAACTCTATCTCTGCGGCTCCCTGTATAAGTTTCTACTCGTGGCAAGGTCAGCTGCTGCCCCCTTGGGCCTGAATGTGCTACCCCCAGAGCAGGGGCAGCTGCCTCTTAACGTGCAGTGGGCACTATGTGTTTTGGATGGGGCAGGAGGTCAGGGAATCAGGCCAATACAGGCCCCTATAATCCCTTCAAGAGACATTGCAGCTCGTATAGGCAGCAGTGATCCATCCACAACTATTTTCCTTGAAATGTGCTCACTTTGCTAGTCAAGGTCTGTTGCCTGTGCTGACTGCACAACCTCAGAGGCAAACAGGGCAGGAGAGGCTGCCTGTCAATGCGCTGCAGGCACTTTGTGGCTTGGGTGAAGTGGGATATCAAAGAGACAAGGGCCATCAGGCCAATACAGCCTTAGTTTTGCTATAACTTCTGTGCCTAGATGTTCCAGCTGTAGTGACAGATCATGGTGAGACCAGCTGCCATCTTGGGCAGCCCTACAGACCTCTGTGCTACCTGGACACAATATTGCAACTCTTGCAGGCAGCAAAAGTCTGTCTGCTATTGATTTCCATGCAGTGCCCACCCTGTGCTAGCCAAAGTTTCTTGTCTGTGTGGATTGAGAGATCAGGGGAAGGGAGGGCAGGGCTGTGCCAGTTCACTGTCAATGGGCTGCCAGGGGCAATTTGTGGATAGGATGGGCGAAGTCTCAGAGAGACAATGGTAGTTAGATCAATACAGCCTCAGTTTTTCTGCAACTTTGCCGTTCAGATGTTCCCACAGATGTCCCAGATCACAGCAAGACCAGCTGATGTCTGGAACTGGCCCACAGTTCCCCAAGATCCACCCAAGTTCCTGTTGACAGCAGTGATCTGCTTAACCTTATCTCGGAAATGTGCTCACAGTGCTGGCCGCCCACTGGGAATGCTTGGCTCTGAATCAGAGCAGGGCTTGGCAGCCATCCAGCAACAAAAGCCCCAGGTGTTCTGCAGGTTGGGTGGGATGGGCTGCGCCCCCCCCCCCCTTGGCCAATGCTTCCTAATGGCTCTGTGAGGGGTCTGCACAGTCTACCTGGTGCAATCTGTAGATTTCCTGGTAGGGGAGCCAGACTAAAGCACAATGGCGGCTGCCCTTCCAGCCCTCGATCTGGCACTAGGTAATGCAGACTTTCTGAGAATGAATTCCGTGTGAGCCTTTGACCCACTGCCAGTGTCCCAGGTGAGTGTCCACAGGTCAGAAAGCCTTTGCGTAGGTCCTTCAAAGTGACGTCTAGAAGCTCAGTCTCCTTCCGTCTCAACCAGATAGCTGAATCCCCTCTGGTTTTTACAGAGTTATTGAAATCTCCTCTTCTCTGCGCTGGGACCCTGGGCTGGGGAGCCCCCACATGAAACCAGGACTCCCCTCTCCTTCAGGAGAGCCTCTGCAGCCTCACTCTCCCTCCTGGTGATCCTCCAACCCCCATGGGTATGGGTTCAGCCTGATTTACAACTTTGCCCCCTCTACCAGTTTCGGTGTGGCTCCTTTATACTATCAGATGTAGGTGTTATAATCAGCTAGATTCTCCACATTAATTATTTTATAATTTAGTTGTAATTTCAATGCAGTCCTGGGAGGAGACAAATCCTGCTTTTACCCAGTCCACCATCTTCCTATATTTAGGATCCTCTACTGTATTGCCCATCATAAAGAACAATTTTACCAAAAAAAAAGTACATGTAGCATTTGCGTAATACTTGAAAGTTATAAATCAAGAAAAAAAAGGGCAAACCTGTTAAATAAAAACTTTCTCCCAATCTTGACAAAAAATAGCTTGATTTTTTGTCACAAATGACCTTCACAAAAATACCTCGAAGGTCAAATCTAAATTTTGAATTTTTAGCCTTCTTGAAATTCTACATCAGACATGATGGCAGAGAGAGGAAATGCCATTCTCACCTTTTTTTCTTTTCTTATTCTCTTCCTTTCTTCCTTTCTTACATGGTTTGCTTAGACTATAGGGAAAGTTAAGGCCAGAGAAGGGCCAGAGTTGGGCCAGCTGAAGCAGAGTCCAGTGTGGGGGATTCTCTTGCTGGGGTCTAGATACACTGATGAGTTCAGGAGAACACCTGTGTCTCAATTAGAAGTACTCAAATTAATTTTGATTTTTGCTATGGGTTTAATTGTGTCCCACCAAAAATTTATAAGTTAAAGTCCTAACCTCCAGTCTCACAGAATGTTACCTCATTTGGAAGTAGGGTCACTGCAGATCTAGTTAGATAAGATGAGGTCATACAAGGGAGGTATGCACTCCTAATCAAATATGAACTGATGTCTTTATAAACAGGAAATTTGGAAACAGACATATTCACAGGGATAAAGTCATATGAAGATGAAGGCAGAGTTTGGGAAGATGCTTCTAAAGAAGAGATTTATTATTAGATTGTATGTAGAGTATGACAGAAAGAGAAGAGTCAAGAAGGAACCCAAGGATTAGGGCCAAGAAATAGGGTAAAAAGACATGAGAAAACCACAAAGGTCACAGGTCTGTGAATATAATTTAAAATTTTAATTTTGGCTAAATTTGAGTAAAACATCCGTCAGACATCTAAGTGGAGGTATTCAGTAGGTAGTTGAATGATTCAAGAGATATAAATTTTTGAGCTCTCAACATATAAGTTGTTATAGCAAACACATTTGTACATTACAGTTGCTTTGGGGGAGGGTTTATGTTTAGTTGATCACCACTGCCTTAACAGCATATAGAACAATGATGGGCATAGCACAGAATGAACTCAATATTTTGTGAAGAAATAAAAGGAGAGAAGAATGAAAAAAAAAAAAAAAGAAAAATAAAAAAATGAGAAGAGAAAATCTAGTAATTCTATGTGCCGTGTCAACATTTATGTAGCACTATCCATTGTTCCTTAACATTTAACATATCATCCTATACCCCTGAAAGCAATAAAATTTTTAATGGATGTTAATACTTTATTATGTGAACTACTTCATAAGCAACTATCCTAGAAATCGTGATAAAGCTGGATTAAGTAACTCATAATTAAGTGGCTGGTTTAAGAGCTTAAGTACGTCTATATTAAATAAATTGCTAAATTTCACATCGATTTGAATTATATAAATATTACATGTCATTACAGCTACATACATTTATTTCTTCATTGATTCCTTTGTCCTTTTATTCATTCAAGAAATATTTTTGAAGGCTTGAAATTGTTTTGGGAAACTCAAGTGGAAAAAATAAAACAAAAGTCCTTGAATTTTATGTTTTATGCAGGTTGGGGGAAGGAGACAAGCAATAAAAAGATAGACATCATATATAATTAAATTATACAGTAATTTCAGAGTTAATTTACCTTATGGAAAATGGAAAAAGTAAAGAAGTATAGAAATAATAGGTACTGTTGTTTGGGTGACAATTTGAAACGAGGTGGTCAATAGAGAAGTCTTTTTTAAGGAGCAGACATCTGAACAAAGATTTGAAAGAGCTGTTTAGTTATTTTAGGAAGACAGAAAAAATCAAAGTAAAGACCCTAGGTAGAAATATGCAGGCCTGTTAAAGTGGCAAGGGAGCCAATTGAACAGAATGAATGAGCAGGTGTATTCAGAGAGGTAATAAGATAGGTGGAGAGAAGGGTGATCATATAAGATCTTATAGCTCTTCAAGTAGCTATATTTGACAATATAAAGAAAATTATCAGAACATATTTGTGTCAGAGGGAACTTAATGATAACTTAACCCAACTTTCTTATTTTATAAAGAAAATTGAGGCCAGAAATTGTAAGACACAAGCTCAAAATCATATGAATAATTTGACCCATCATTGGAACTTATAGGATAGAAACATGCATTCTCAGCTATACCAGTAAGTATGGTGCCTCTCAGAGCGATGATTCTCATATGTAGTGTGCATCAGAGTTACCTATGGAGCTTGTTAAAACACAGCTGCACCACCAGCATTTCTGATTCATTAAGTCTTGATTTGGACCCTAAAAATGTACATTTCTAACAAGTTTCCAGGTGATATTAATACTGATGGTCTGGAAACTGCTCTCTGAGAATCACTGTTCTAGACTCATGGTATAAACATAATCAACAGTATATAAAGAATTGAATATTTTGATTTATCAATAAATTGCTTGGTCATTTAGATCAATCATAACTACATGGAAAGGCTAAGAACTTCCTTGCATGTTCTATGTCATGTGATAGAGCTTTCTTTTAGGATTCTTTTTCTAGAACTTGCAGCAACTGTTCCTGTTTTTATGTATCTGGTCTCTTCATTACTCTTCCATTATCTCAACTGACTACCTTCAGTTTCCTTTTAGAATAATTTTTTTTTTTAGATCAGACTGAGGATCTGAGAAATAGAGATAGAATTAAAAGCAATATATAATTTGTGGGATACATGGTTTTGGGCCCCAGATGAGTTTATTGTCTCCAGAGTCAGTCAATATATGTATACTTCTTCTATTTTAAGATTTTAAATTCTCTTCAAAATACATCAGGATGAGAATGTCTAACTATTTTTTCTGTAGTAGAGCATACTACAAAATTGGAGAATATTCACTTCCATACAGATTTTTATATCATTATATAAAACCATAGGAGCCAAATATCAATAGACAAGATAGAAAAAAAAAAAGAAAGAAAAAGAAAAACAGTCCTGAGAGTTACACCAGTGTCAAGAGAGAAAGCAATTTCAAACCAATTTTGCAAAATTGCTTCCTAATGTTCTCAGGTGGTTTCCAATTTTCTTGGCCAGAGACTTTGGAGAACTCTTCTGACTTTCTTTCATATTGAAACCTAGAAAGTCAGAGGAATAAGATAATCTCAGTTAATTAAATTTAGAAACTATTTGTCTAATGGATATACAATAAATGATTAATTTATTTGTAATTCTTAAACATTTTTAGACTCTGTATCTTTTCCTACATACCCCTGTTACCTTTATTAACTTTTCCTTGGATATTTGTCATGTCTCCTTTATGACTTTTGTTAGTACTTATTTCAGAAGTCCAACATGAAAAATGCTGGACTTTTTTTAAAAAATAAATATCATGGCAAACTAGATATTTAATTGAAATTGTTTAACAGCTTTCTAAAATATATCAGATAATGTCCAAAGTCATCTGGTGATGTGCTTAAAATCTTTCTAACTCTGGTTTCAGTCTTGCCTTTCCCTCTTTCAAATAAAACTATTCAGTCAATCTAAACTATCTCTATATTCTTGAATATACCATGCATTGTTTAATACTTAAGTCTATTTTTATAGTTGTTTACTATCCTTGGAGCATCCCTTCTATTGTCTTCATGTAAATGCTTTACATCCTTCAATTAATATTGGCACATGTTGAAAGGCATCATATTCAATGGATCAAACTAGTCACTATGTCAATTAAGACTCCAGGGGCTAGCAAAATAGATTGCAAAACTGGATATACAGAATGTTATGATTACGAAGAAGATTCTGATTCTGTATTCTAAATAGACTGTGTTTTAATATTCTAAGTGTTCATTGACTTTAATACAATTTTTGACATAATTACATAAATAATTAGGGTGGGGTTGGGAGAGAAACAATTGATGTTAAAAATGTCATTTCAAAGAGATGTTACATATCTTCTTCCATATTCAATTCATTTTAATAACATGTAAAATTCAGATTGCAAATTAAGTGTCTCCTTTTGAACTATTCTATCTTTGAAATGCTCAACAATTATTTCTGATGCCAAAAACAACACCAACAACATAGAAGCATGTTTTGTATAAAATCTGCTTTCTCTTTGGCTTCTTCAAGAATGTATATTGTGATTTTACAGGTAGAATTACTTCTGATGAACTGCATTATGACAGTGAATCCTGAGGGTAGAAAATATTTTAGCTTCTTAAACATTCATTTCACAGAAAGAGAAACTATTATTTAAATTGATTCTTAACATTCTTTTTCTAATATTCAAATGTTCAATACCACCCATATTTCTTATCTTTGAGGTCTAGACTGAAACTTCTCATTTTGGTTACAGTATTTGAAATTAGCTGTGTCAATTTTTAAATTTGGTGTATGAATTATCCATTTTCCAAAATGAACAGACCTTCTTTTCTTCCAATATTCATATCAATAGTACAAGGGCTTTCTATGGGAGTGTTTTGATATAAACTAAATCAAGTAATCTAAATGATAGTGTTTCTGTGTGCTCTATACCCAATTTGCTTAGATAGATTTTGATTCTCCTTCCAAAATCAAAGTCATAAATAGCTCCTAATGGAAAAAATCAGGTGATTAAGTCTTGTCAAATATTTAGCCAGTAGGAAGATGATGAACTGCATGCTTTTAAAGAGTCGTTCTAAACCAAAGATTAAAATTTGATTTTGCTGTGATAAGTAGAAATCCTACAAAATTCAATACTGAGACTACACCATCAATTTGAACAATATTTAGTAGAAGCGATTTTGCATATCATTGTGAAAATAAGTTAGAGCCAAAATATGCAGTCTGTCTTTGCATTTGCTGCTATTCAGCATTTTCTGATTTACAAAAATGTATTACATTAGCATCTACAGTTTTAGCTACATATAAATGGACGATTTAGTGAGATATATATTGTTTAAAGAAATATTCTTTATGCTAGCTTTTAAATATACTCACATTTATTTCTCCATTGTTAATTATTTTTTTATATTTTATACCCTCTACTAAACTCTTAAATATATGGGTCTGGAACTTAGGAAAAATTAATATATGGAACTGAAGATGAAGATACAAGATATATATTTAAGTATAAGACGAGACACAGAATTAAGGATACAAATATAGACTTTTTTTACAAATATTGATTTTTGATACATCAAATATTAATAATAGTTAAAAGTATAGGAGTAAATGTGATTTATATACAGTAAGATAAGAAAGCCAAAAACATTTCTGTAAACACCAACAAATAAGAGACCATAAGAAAAATAGGACCGCGCAAAGAAGATTAAGATGAAGAACAACCAGAGAAAGAGAACAGAAATCAAGCAAACATGGTGTCAATAAAAGAAGATCAAGAGACAGCTTCAAGGTGGATGGAAAAGTCCAATCACACTAGGTCAAGTTAAATAAAAAGTATTCTTTTTAACAGTAGTGAGTTGGATGATAAGTTTATATGATTTCAATGGAGTCTTTGCCTACAGCATATTGTTAATAAGAAGTGTAAGAGAGTGAACAATGGTATGTGGTAATGTTTGAACTGAAAAAGTAGATTTTTCATTCAATAGTTGTGAGAAAATGTGGTAGAGGCCAATCTGAGGTAAAGGGAAGCTGGGGAGCTTAAGAAAAAATGGAAGATTGCTTAAAATCTGAAGGAAAGATTCAGTAAACATGCTCGAAGAGAATGTCTAACTGAAAAATTAAAAACTTTGTATTGTGAGAAGTAGAGACTGATGGAGAAGCAAGAAGAATAACACAAGGAAAAGTGTGAATAAAGGAAATCTGTCAGCTGCTTCTGGCATAAGTATAAATAAATAGTCCTTCTTGGATGCCTTCTTGCAAAAATATGGGAGCAAGAAAACAATTGGAGGGATAAGAGCCATTGTCAAAAATGAAAGACAATGAGGAAAGAAAGTCTGTTTTATAATAATAAAAGCTGAGATTGGATACCATGAAATTTTACTAGTGATAATTTACATAGCTGTGTGATTTTTTTTTGCCTGTATCATGGTAGTCACTCCATTTACTTTTATGCAGTTTTTTGTTTGTTTGTTTGTTTGTTTATTTGTTTTATACTGTAGAACTGCAGAGAATAATAGAATTTTGATCTTGTTTTCTAGATGTCTTCCTATATTCATGTCCACTGTGTTCTAGGTCCTAAGTCTGCTAGGCTCTTATCCTTTATCACCAGGGACTAACTAGATCTTCATGTAGTCAAAGGCACTTTGTGCATTTTTCAGGGGCTTATTAACTAATTGTACAATTATCTATTGATATTATCATCACCAAGGATGAGTTTGATTGAAATTCATTCTTTTGCTATAATCTATACTATTAAAATATATATGTTATATAATGTCAACAGACTTATTTTCAGTGTGCATGAAAAAATTTGCTATTATAATATGTCAGTTGGGAGATGAAATATAGCAATATGGAGAAAGGAGACTTTCCTAAGGCAGTCTTATAGTAAGTAGGAAGACAGGACATTATAACAAGGAGAAGTTTCTTGGGTAAAACAACTTTTGTAATAGTCATAGAAGTGGTCTGTGTGCGTGCATATGTGTGTTTGTCTGTCTATGTTTATAAGTAAAATAGAAAAAGAGAACTATTGCCTATTAGCTTTAATACACAGCAAATAATTTGTAGAACTTTATTCGGTTATATTATTAGGTATAGCAAACATTTTTTCCATATATTTTTGAGGAAGAATTAAATGAGTTTGGATCCAGGCATTAATTACATGCTGTTTTGTTTTGTTTTGTTTTAATGGCCAGGCAGAAATCAAGATAAAATATCAAGCCTCCTGATATCCAAACAGTATTTATTCAGGCTTGGAATTTTTAGGTAATTCAATTGTTCATTACATTTAAAAAATGACAAACCAATATACTTGTCCACCTCTAAATTTTATCCCTGGGAAAAAGAGCTTGTGTACAATACATTTCAGACTTTTTACATGGTACCAATAAATAGTGTCTAACATTTCAGACTTAAAATTTCAGAATTATCTGATTCTTTTCTACCTCCTTAAAGCTCATATCTAATTTGTTTTATACTTTACTGTAACTTCTTTTACACACTACTTTTATTTTAATTTGAATTTGAATGATCTCATACTTAAACTATTATAAAAGCTTCCTGATTTCCCTAGAAGCAGTTTATCTACACTCCCTACATTTCTCTCTTACACGTAACCATCAGATTAATGGACCCCAAATGCTTGTTCAAACATAACACCCTCCTGTTTAGAAACTTTCCTTGTTGACTACACATCAGAATATAAAAAGGTTATATCAAAGGTACCTTAAAAATTAGATTCTTTGATATGTAGATGAGAAAAATGAGGCCTACAGAGAGAAAATTACTTTACTATTACCAAGACCTTTTCTAGGTAGCATGTATAAGCATTGAGTAAAAGAGATGAAGTCTTTAACCTTACAGAGCTTACACAAAAGGGTATGATGAACAGTAAATACTTTAAAAATATATAATTAGATAATATAATGACAATTTTTGATTAGTGCTGTAAAGTAAATTAAATCTGGGCAGTGGGAGACGGCATGGTATATGTGTGTGGGGGGTTATGGATGTGATGCATGGATGATATTTTATTATTTTTTATTATTTTTTTAAATTATTTATTTATTTATTTTATGGCAATATTGGTTAACAAAATCTAATAAGTTTAAGTATTACACTTTAACAGCAAGGCATAGATATAGATATAGATATAGATATAGATATAGATATAGATATAGATATAGATATAGATTTAGATATACTTACACTGTGTGTTCACCTCTCATAGTTAGATTTCTTTCTGTCATCACATATTGTAGAAACTGTGGTTAGGGATGACCTTTCAGAACAGACTTTTTTTCAGAAGAGAGTGAACCCTGCAGATACTTTGATGTTTGGGGAAAATCATTTCTGGCAGATAAAAAGAAAGTACAAAGTCCCAAGGCAGAGGTGTGATTGGTTGTTTGAGAATAACAAAATGACCAGTGTGGCTGGAAAGAATAAAGCTTGGGGATGAGAGGCTGAAAGAAAGAAATTATGTCAGAAAAGTATTTGGGAGGAGATTATATAGTTAGTTAAACCATAGTAAGAATTTACTTTTATTCTACCTTTAACAGAATGCCATTTGATGATTTCAAGTAGGGGGTGTGACATAATCAGATTTAATTTTTTAATAGTATGAGATTATGGAAGGAAAGTATGGAAGTCTAGATGAGAGATTATTTTGATAGTGGTGATGGTGCTGAGAAGTGATTAGATTCAAATAATATTTCAAAGGTAGAACAGATATGCTGATAGATTGTAAGTGCAATATGGCAGAAAGAGAAGAATAAATAGGGAATACAGGGCTTAGGGCCAAGAAGTTGGGCAAATGAACATGGGAAAACCACAGAAGGAACATGTCTGTGTATATAATTTAATTTTAATTTCAAGTGAAACATCCATAAGACATCTAAATGCAGGTATACAGTAAGTAGTTGGATGATCTTAGAGGAATTAAATTTTGGAGCCCTCAACATGTAAGTCATAGCAAAACTGCTCCTTGCCTAAATGACATCCATTTCTAATTTTAACTTATGAATAGCATCCTCTTATTACCGATGATAACCAGTGGCATTTCTAGTCTTTTTTGCAGACTGGGATGTTCAGTAAAATGTTCCCATAAGTTGTTGGGTGAAATTTCCAGGAAGACAATTTAAGGGAGTCAATTTAGCTAGGAAATTCACTTTTTGTGTTTTCTCTTCTATCTCCTCCCTAATTGATCACGAGGTGATCCAGTACCTAAATGTGACAGTGAGGATGGAAGAAACAATGCTATTAGGTGCTGGGTCACAGATGAGTGTGTGAAACTTCCATATCTGCTCTAAACTAGCTACTTTTGAATTTCTTTTTAATGTTAGAGAAAAGTATTTATTTTGCTTAAGCTATTCTCTTTCATTTGTAAGAAGTCAAATCTAATTTAAACCAGGAACAATGCACTTAAGGTCTCAAAATTGCATGAGCTCACCGAGGGAGTGAACGTAAATAATAGCGAAGAAAATGAGGACAAGCTTTGGTATACACCAACATTAGAGAACTGAGGGTGAGAACATACTAGCACTGAACACTAAGGTAGAGCAGCCAAAAAAGCTTAAGACCAAGAAGTCTGACCACTGGGTTTGGAGTTAGGGATACTGATAGTTGGGGACTCAGTGGAACGGTAGGAAAGCAGAGTCGTTTGAAGATCAAGTGCAAGAGTGAGTGTGTAATCATCTGTTTTAAGATCATTTTTTAAGTTGACAAATCTCATAAATAATAAGTAGCTTAAATAGAAATTTCTCTGGGTGAGGGGGATTTATTGACCTTGATACTGTCCTCTATGCTATATTTATGCCATTATATAAATATTTTATTTATAGTTTTTCATCTGAGTCTTATTTGGTTTTGTTCCTTTGTCATAGTCTCAAGATATTTGTAAGTGTCAGAGAAAATATATTGCAGATTTAAGAAAAAGAAAAATAGAGGAAGACAAAGTCGAGATCCTAGCATATATAACATTATCGTTCTTATATTTCAAAATTAGAGAACTGACATTTTCCATAATATTAAATATTTTACTAAAACATGTTTTTGATCTATACAGTTTTTTAAAAATGTCATTACATTAAGTTATTGTAAATTATAATTAGCTTAAAATTAGAATCTTTATAAGTGAAGAAGTGAAGTGAAAGAATGAACGTAAAAGAGATATGTGATAATGGTCTTTCTAAGATCAATGTGTTGTATAGTTTTCCATCTAGAATTCTACAGGTCTTATAACACAGATTATTGGGTTTAATAAAGCTCTGAAACAATGAAGTTTTGCTAAGTGATTTCAGAATTTAGAGTAATTTTCTGCAGGTTCACATGTATTTTTTAAATAGAATTTATTACAATGCAAATGCTCATAGAAAAGTCATATTAACTTTGCCTCTTATTCTGCTAAAGAATTTCAATCTAGAAGCCTTACAATCCTGTTCCTCATCTACTATATACTTATCAGAGAAGACAGAAATTCATCATTTGGAAAACAAAAAAACACAGGGAGCTCCATGCAAGTGAGAAGATAATGTTATACAGTTAATGATTGAGAAGCCTTTCTTACTCATATAGAATATCTCTGAAAGTGAATCCTCATTGACTTGCTTTCCTCAAATCCTCTGTTTTACAAATTAGAATACAAAGCCCACCTCCTTTCTTATGCCTTTGTCATGAGCTGGAGTCAACATTTATTACACTATTTTCTGACCTGTTGGCTTTAGCACATGGTATCATATATTTTGGTATTATATTTTATTTTTCTCTACATTATCTTTAGATTGCTACACTTCCATAAGTCGTATTATCACACTGAAGTTCCTTTGTTAAAGCATAGCATAAAATGGTGTTTTACTGTTCATATTGTTTTTTTTTATTTAATATTGTCTGTTTCTTTTTCACTTGTTGATAGGAAAAAATCTCCCTGTAATAACTCATAAGATACATAGGAAAAAAATATCTCACTGTAATAACTTGTAAGATAATAGTTTATTAAGAATCTGTAAATCGCTCTTTTCAATTAAATAAAATAATCAGCCATTCATCAAGAATTTAATTTTTAAAACCTTCAGTCACAGTGGGAGAAAGAGAGAGACAGAGACACAAAGACAAAGTTGAGGGGAGGGAATGTCAGGGGCTGATTATATTTTGCTAAAGCTTTCTTCATGAAAACTCTCTGATTATCATCACCACATGATTTGTTTTGTAAGCTACTCCTAGTTAAGCCCTATATCACTGAGAATGATAAACATTAAATCACTGTGTCACTTTTTCTTAATAGTTAAGTAGCTGATAATATTGTTTTGAAGTATAGAAATATCTGGTCTCAATTTACCTATCCTCAATTATGTTAGAATAATGTTCCAGTAGTAGTTCTTTTTGATAGTTTACAATATTTTTTCTAGGTCCCAGCTTCTTTCTAAAAAAAAAAAAAAAAAAAAAAAAAAAAAAAAAAAAAAAACCTAGAAGAGATTACAGCTTTATTTTGGAAAAATACTTTTTAAAAAAAATAAAGGAGCCTCATTTCCTACAATTTGTCTTACTTAAGGTAGCAAAAGTGAGTTAACACAGGAGTTTGGTAAAATAATATATAAACATATCTATATGATAAATTTTTTAAAATTTCTATGTATCCATTAAAAACAAGTTTTAGCGAACCTTTTAATGTCATGGAAATCTATTGTCCTCTTTTATGACATGATAAAAAGGGAACAGATGGTATATTAAGAGATTCCAAGTTTATAAATAAAATGTAGATTGAAAAATCTAAAAGGGAGTATAGAAACATGGCAGAGTGAGAGATGTCCCCAGATCTCTCCCCTTGAAACAACAACATATTGAACATCTAAAACTCAACAAAAAACACCCAAACTGCACACCGGCACGTCTGAGCGTGGGATCTGCACATAAGAGCTACCACAGGTCAGAAAACTGGGTGTTGGGCTGTGGACTGGGAGAAATAAAAAAGATGCCTCTTGCAGCCACCAGAGCTCCTTGCAGGAGGGGTAAGGGGAGGTGTGGTGAATTCCTTGAACAGCTCTGCCTGGGAGAGTTTGTGAGCTCCATGTGGTTAGCTGCAGGGCTCAATCATCAGGGCAGAAAGCAGAGAAGCAGGACAGCAGAGAAACAACAGTTGCTTTTTACCAGCCATGGTTGCAAAACTGAGGCTGGGCCACAGCCCGCAATCCCAATCCAGAAGGCCCCTCCCCCCATACCCTCCAAGACCTAACACTGCGGAGTCCGAGGGGAATCTGAACAAACACTAGTGAAACTGTCTCTAACACTGACAGAGATGGAAACTAAGGGTGGCAAGCATGATTAAATATCTATAAGAAAATAAAAAGACATTTTTAAGGCTTTATGTAAAGCAGGGATCCAATAGGCTTAGACGCCACCTACTGGAAACCAAAAGAAAAGTGCCTTTGCAGCAGGCTAAGAGAGACCTTTGTATAGTAAATCTTCTTCCTGGAAAAAAAAAAAGCAGAAAATATTTCCATCAATGCCCAGAAGGATAAATAGTCCATTAAGCAGCATGAACAACCAAGGTGACAAGGCATGTCAGAAAGAAAGAGAAAAATTTCCAGAAAATAAACTTACAGACATAGAAATATGCTACTTAAATGACAGAAAATTGAGGATGGTACTTCTGAGTGCCAAAACAAGTCATATCAACAATTTCAGGAATAAAAAACATCTAGATGATCATAGCAAGGAGACTGAAACTCTCAAAAAGAACAGAATAGATCTTCTGGAGATAAAAAAAAAACACATTGTAAGAGTTAAAAAAAATGAAATAAGAACCTTGGGAGATAGAGTTGACCAAATGGAATAAAGGATCAATAATATCAACGACAGAAATCTAGAAATAAATCAGAAGGAAGAAGAGAGAAACTGAATAATGAAAAATAATGAAAGAGAAATTCAAAAAATAACTGATACCCACAGGAAAGGAAACAAAAAAATAATGGGCATTTTCAAAGGCAAGGAAAAGGAACAGGGACTAGAGAGAATTTTCAGACAAATAGCTGATGAGAATTTCCCAAATCTAAGGAATGAGCTGAAGATTAGAATTAAAGAAGACAACAGAACACTCAATTATCTCAACCCAAAAAGGCCTTCACCAAGATACATTGCATTAAAGTTATCAAAAATCAATGATGAAGATAGAATTCTCAGGGAAGTCAGGGAGAAGAAAATGGTAAGTTATAAAAGAAAACCATTAGATGATTATCAAACTTCTTAGTGCAAACCTTATAAGCCAGAAAGGAATGGAATCACATAGTTAAACTATTAAGTGAAAGAAACTACCAGCCTAGAATAATGTATCCAGCTAAGCTCTCCTTTAGATACAAAGGAGAAATTAAGACCTTTCCATACATTCATACAAAAATTGAGGAACTTCTCCACTATGAGGCCTGCACTACAGGAAATACTGAAAGGGGTCAGCTCACTTAAAACAAAATGACAAAAAAAAAAAAATTACATAATTAAGAGTAAGGAGACAGTCAGACAGATAGAAGCAGAGGAGATACATAGAAACAAATGATAATGATAGTACAACATATCAAACCTTTTTGAGACATGACAAAAGCAGTCACAGGAGGAAAGTTCATATCATTACAGGCATATTTCCAAAAATAAGAATAAGACCAAATAAACAACCTAACTCTTCATCTTAAAAAAACTAGAAAAGAACCAATAAAACCTAAAGTCAGCAGAAGGAAAGAAATAATCACAATTAGAGTAGAAATAAATGAAATTGAAAACAAAACAAAACAAAACAACAGAAGAAATAAATGCAACAAAGAGCTGGTTCTTTGAGAAGCTTAATAAATTTGACACACTCCTGGTTAGGCTCACTAAAGAAAAAAGAGAAAAGACACAAACAAACAAACAAAATCAGGGATGAAAGAGGGGAAATTATGACTGACATCACAGAAATACAAAGGATCATATAAGAATACTATGAAAAAGTATATAACACCAAATTTAATAACCTAGAAGAAATGGACCATTACTTAGAAAAATACAACCTTCCTAAACTGAATCGAGAAGAACTGGAAAATCTAAATAGACCAATCAGCAGTATGGAAATTGAAACAATCGTCAAAAACCTATCAAAAAGCAAAAGTCAAAGACTGGCTTCACCAGTGAATTCCTCCGAACATTCAAAGAAGATTTAGTACCTATTCTCCTCAAACTCTTCCAAATAATCAAGGAGGAGGCAATACATGGACAATGGACTAGTGGTTACCAGAGGGTAGGGGGTAGGGGAGGAGAGCAGAGGTAGATGGGGGTAAAAGGGGTCAAATATAGGGGGGTAGGGAGAGGATGAAGTGGGTAGAGGAGATTAAATATATGGTAGCTGAAGGAAACTGGACTTTGAGTGGTAAACACACAATAGAATATACAGATGTCTAATTATAATGTACACCTGAAAATTACATAGTTGTGTTAACCAGAGTTACCCAATAAACTTAATTTAAAAAATCTAGAAGGAAGCAGTTTACTTTTGGTTGTTTTTTTTTTTTTTAATTTCTAATGTTTGTACTACTTTTATATTTTGTAAAATATTAAAAAGTATAAAATCAAGTAAAAATTAAATAATTTACAGGATTAAACAATTCTGGATCATATGACTTTGGCAATAACAGTCCTTATTATCTTTGAATCTGACCATCTGTGTTTAAGTAAAGAGCAGAACATTGAATTCTTAGAGCTAAAGGTTGGAATGCATGTGCAGAGGGCACAACCCCCAGGGACATGTGTTTCCTTAAGCACCCTTGTATCTGCTGCCAAGATAGTACCAACCTACTATTCTGGAGTAAAGTCCACATATCACTTTCAAATGATGATGTTACAAGTACACTTGGACTCACTAACAGCGTCTCTGACTAATTACAGTAAGCTTCAGTAAACCATGGAAATGTTGCACAGAGATTCATATACACAGAGATGCGCATTGGCTTAACATCAACAAATGACAAACAAAACCCCAGTCTCCGTGCACCATACGGAGTCATGAAATTATACTTGTGAATGGTGAAGCAAAGGCTGCATTAGTCATCACATGAAGCATAAATGATTCATCCATGCAGAGACTATTCTTATTTTGATCCTATATTTCATTTTTCCCTGAGTGTTTGAAAAACAGAGTGTGAAAAAATGCTACTGAGAATTGAAATTCAGTGTAGAAAATGGTACAATAAATAAAACTCCATACAACCTATAGACAATTTTGATCATCCAGAGAACTCTTGCTAATGGTCGCAAGATTTAAGACCCAAACCATGAAAAATTTTCTAGAAAGGGCTCTTGGCTTTGATATTCCCTTTCCATCTCAGACTGAAGCAGTTTTAATTTACTAATGGTCAGAGAGTCATGATATATAGTTCTACCTCATGTATTAGTCTATAATTGGCAGGGGGGGATTTTCTAGGAGAGAGTCTTGAAAGCTTAAAGTTCTCTTTTTTCTCTTTCTAGACAGGAACCTAAAATGTATATTAATCGGGAACTTTATTAAACAAACTAATATAAATATTTTGGAATATCTGTCTTCAAGGTGAGTTTATTTCATTATTATAATAGCTATAATAAAACATTGAGTAGTTTTATAAATTTCCATACAGTTTATTTCAAATTTATTAAGACTCCTCTACTTGGATAAGATTTGGACACGTTATCTTTCTTTATAAAGAACTTTTCCATAAATAAAATGTCTTTATGCAAAAATTTGTCATGTTTAGACAGCCAAGTATCTTGCAATAATGCTGGCATTTATGTATAACAATGTATTGGGGAACAAATAATTGCTGAATATTTTCTTATTGAATATTTTTCTTCAAAAACTTTATATTTCTGGTGTATTCAAGATATTAAGAAAATCGAAAAAATAGATTAGATGATAGGATCATTATAAAAATAGATCTATTTTAATTAGGACACTTTATCCACATGTTACAAAATAAGGATATTATAAAATCTCCAGACTATGGCTTAATGATCACCTAACAATCCAAACCCTGAGCATGCACTTTATATGTATTATTTCTGTTAATACAACTCTACTAAGAGAGGTAGTTTTTTTAATTGTATGTTTGAGATTTTAGCTAGTATTTATTAAGAGTTTTATAATAATTGTTGACTTAAAATTATAACAAAGTAGTACTTTACAGATAAGAAAAGCAAGAATCAGAGAATTTAAATAGATTTGCCAAAGTCACAAAGTTAGTAAGTGGTAGAGATATAAATCAAGCCAAAATTTCAATGACTCTAATTTAGATTTCTTTGTTCCAAAGATATTTCCAAAGATGGATTTTCTTCTTCAATACTGTTTACCAATATCCTACAGGAGGATATGGACTTGTGAAGAAAAGACCATGTTCCATTCATGTTTATGTTGACCCAATACCTATAAAAGTAAATTAAAAGTAACAAGCCTTCAGTGGAAGTTAATTAAATCAAAATTAAGATTATGAATCAGAAGCTTTATATAATTAGTCACTCCAGACATACTGAACATTAATCA
This sequence comes from Eidolon dupreanum, assembly GCA_028627145.1. Taxonomy (NCBI): domain Eukaryota; kingdom Metazoa; phylum Chordata; class Mammalia; order Chiroptera; family Pteropodidae; genus Eidolon; species Eidolon dupreanum. The sequence continues at coordinate 94,567,368 of CM053507.1, forward strand.
CTTAATAGATACTCATAGTTTATTTTATTACAAAAGGTAATTTTGTTGGGCCCACACAATCTTTGTGTGTGTCTGTATCTGTTTAACTTGATTGAATTCTAAGGTAATTTCATACAAACACATGCAAACACTGAATTTCCTGCTTTCCTTTGATAACAGTCAGCCCATCTTCCCCCATGGCAACAATTTGCTGTATGTAGATAAACACTGACCCATTTAGAGGGAACGTGTGCTTTCCTGTTCAAAACAATTCCTACTCCTTGCTGTGTCCCAGAACCAGCTTTCTTCCATTATAAAATTTATGTTATCTTTTTATCCTATAGGTAATTACACTGGTACTATACTTTTGTGCAATTTCATAGAACCAGATATTTCCTAAGCTGACACAATTCAGCAGAGATTTAAAAAAACAAAGCCCACAATCATGTCGCTTCAATATCATGTTGTGATATTCATTATTTTTATCTAATGGACACAATTTCATCTTATATTGGGCATTGTCAAAGAACATTAGGAAACTGATATTAAAACTGATCTTTGCAATCTGTGCCCAGATTTCCACAAGAGCTAGGAGAAAAAAAAATACTAGTAAAAACTTACTTAAAATATTAAATAAATTATGAATCAGCTTTTTCATGTGGTGGTGATGAAAGAGTAGATGAAATTTGCTTCAGAGGAGAGTTTTCTCCATGAGTAGGACATTCAGGATGGCAACGGGACTCCACAAGGAGAAAGGCTATATGGTCATCAAAACAGCCGCTCTACCCAAACCACAGAGCATACCAGCTTTCTGTAATATATTTTTTTAATTTAATAAATTTTATTAAACTCCAAATAATATATTAACATGTGGCCATAATTATAATCATAGTATAAAAATAATAAGAAATTATTAGTGAGAAGGTTTAATTTTTTGGAATAAAGTCTTTACAATCCAGTGTGTATTTTATACATACAGTTCATGCAATGTATTTTGATGATGATGGACCTCTGCATATTCAGACTTCTGGTTAACACCATTCCCTTTTGTTATTTGAATAAAGATAACTTGTTTTCTAAAACAGAAATTGAACAAGGGATAACCTTGTCTCAATTTTTACTTGAAAAGTTGACTAAAACACTGTTTTAGTTTTCAAATAAATCTTACTGTTTAAATATTCTAGACATAGAAGATTATTCAAATGTTAACTTAGATATACATAAAGTTTGAGTGACAAATTTTAATAACTGAAATGTTCCAAAATCTCAAATCTTGAAAAAAGATTAGACAGGATTAGTAAGAATTTTTTCTTTGCACAGCCATCACTTAGATAAAGCACTAGCATGCTATGCATGTAAAAACCCAAGAAAGCTTAATACAAAATAGAGTAATGTTTTACAAGGCTCTGTAAAGCAGCTATATAGGAAAGCAGTTACTTAAGTTTGTTAAACAGCATGTGTGAAAGATTACAGTTTCTTGTTTTACAAGAAGATGTTCTCTTCCTCAGTGTAGGTCTATCTTCATTAGAACTCTTGAGGTGCTTAAACAATTGTAATTAATAAAGGTATTGATGATGATACAATGTAGGAATTAATCTTTCTTTAAAAACAACTCAAAACTCTGATGTTTGCTACTCAGGTAGCAAAGAAGTTTAATCAAGTCTTCTATGGTTCTAAAAAAAATCATACTAAAAAGTATTGTACATTGTTTTCTCCCCTTTGGGACCAATTTGAAAAAGTAATGTTAATGCACTACCCAAGCTATTTCAGCTTTCTGGGCTTCATTTGATTTATATATCAATGGGAATAGACACACATTCTTTGTCTAAAGCAGAGGAGTGGATTCATAGAGCTGGAAAGATACCATAGAAGTATAGGCTTATCCAAACTGTATTTTCAGGAATCAATGTATGTTGCCAGTTTCAAAAATATGTTTTTACTCTAAACATAGCAATGCCTTTACACACATTTAAGATCACAGAGTGAGCTGGTATGAAAATTGTAATTTGCTTTTATCTTGGTAACCTCCTTGACCTTTTCCTATTAATATTCAGTCTACTAGTGCCCTGCAGGCAATATTATGCAGATAACAGGTCTTCCTTACAATATCTATTTGTTCTTTTTTTTTTTTTTTTTTTGGTAGTAGTAGTAGTTAAAAACATAGAATTAATGCAATGTGCAAAAAAAAAAGTTATATGTGGAAAAAGCAGTATTCATAACTTAGAATGATAAGTAATAGATAAATAAATTGCATAAGTTCTAATATTTTGTTTGAATAACTTAGGACCATAGGATAGGAGAGATAACTATTATTCCCAAGTCTCCCAGATATGAGCATATGACATCTTATATCATCTTCCAGTATGCTTTTAAAATATCTTAAGTAGCCCAAAAGAGTATAATGCTTGATTTCTCCAGTACTTACATAGCACAAATAATGGTCAAAATAATTTGTTTAAGGCAGATATTATTACAACAGAAACATCAAACAGTCCACTTAACAAAGAGAAAATTAATTTTCAAAGCAGCACTCATTATCAATATGGTGCACCTATATGAGTTACCTATTTCATCTGTATAAAATTTATATTATTATAATAATAAATATATGATTTTAAATGTATAATATGTGCCAGACATTTTACTAGATAATTTATAAATCAATCTATTCTATCTTTAGCATAAATATTTTTTTATTTATGTCTCTGTAAAATTTTGAAGGCAAAAAAATGATCATTTTGAAGATGAGAAAACAGAAGCTCAAGTTTTAGTGATTTGCCAGTTATCCCACTGTAAAATTATAAAACTGATATTCAAACCCAGTTGTATCGAATTCCACAGTTTACGCCCTTTAATCAATCTTAATAAAGAATAATCAACTGTAGAAGAGAAGTTATTTCCAAATACAAAAATTTCAAAATAGTAAAAGAAGTAGAAGAATGAGGTATTGTAGTACAACATATGTGTACATGTACATACATATGTATACTTATTTTAACATAAACAAGTAATGGTAGAATAACAATTTGAATTTTGCAATGCTTTCCAATTTGTTTAAATGATTGCATTTTAAACTTGTATCCTAATGTGATAGATTCATCTGTCCTAAAATGAATTTGCCATTAGTTCAACTCTTTATAATTTTAGAAACAAACATATGCTTATATTTTATAAAATAATGAAAATGTTGCTTATTTCAAAATGCTACCAAATATTCTTACATGATAACTGCTCTGTGATTTTATTAAACTATGTATCTGTTTAGTTTTTTAATTAAGTTAGATAGTTTTATATGAATGTCAACATATTAAAAGGAAAATTCAACTTTTCTAGAAACCAAATCTCTTTTTTCTTAGGCTGAGTAAGGAAATTAATATGCTCAATACTCACTTTAGTTTCACCTTCTGTCTCTTCTTCTTCTGTCCTTGTGGACTAGCAGCTACCAAATAAACAAGGGTGTAACAGTCCTTGAGAGCCTGGCCTGTGTGGAACAGGTAAAAGTGATGACTGCCTATTGTCCTGATGCATTCAGAGTAGAATTAGTGCCATTTTGGTGTTCATATACCCAGAGTCTTGCATCTACTGGATAGTCATTAAATATTGATAAAATGAGTGAACAAATAAATGAAAGAAACAACAGCTTTTTATTTTTCCATAGATGGAACTATATACCATGGAGTACAGGTTTCATAGATTTAAAAACAGCAAACATTGTCAGCATTCTGTTTTGTGTTCTGAGGGGAAAATAATGTATAGACTGTGGTCCTTGCCCTCAAAATCTTACATATGAGATATGACATAAATACTTGCAAAATTGAATAGTCCTGCTAAAATGATCTATTTAGAAGTTCTGAAATGTAATTGTAGAAATATTACTTGGTAGTATATAATTTATTGCCAATGACCAAACAAGTCTTGATATAAAACCTCAGAAGTCTGAATAATCTGTTCTGTCTGGATTGGTCATGGAAGGTTTTAAAGAATCAGTTATGGATTTTGAAGAATGGTTATAGTGAGTTCAAGAGAACATGGAATGCCATTCTGGTTGATGGAATAATAATCAAAAGTGCAATATTAACAATGGATCAGTCTGTTTTGGGGATCCTAAATAAATCAGTTTAGGAAATGGAGTACTAGTTGATAAGGTTAAAGATAAGAACAAAAACAAGTTAGGTTGAAACTTAATAATGAAAACAGTCTTTTTTAATATTTGATTGGACTTGAAAACAAAATATATTAAAATGCTATTATAGTAAACAGATTTTGTGCCAAAATTCAGTGTATTGCTTTGCTTCTTCCTCCATTCCTTCTTATTTTATAAAATAGTTTATGCTCATTTTCTTTCAAAAGTAGACCCAGTAACAGAGTATTGCATATTTAGGAAGAATAATAAGATTCCATTATAGAGAATTATCATCTATAAGAAATTGGCTACACACATGTGAAAATTGGAACTAGCAAAACATAATTTAGTAACAGAAGTTTAATATATGTGAGGCAGCAATGGTAACATTGCAAAGGTCATAAAAATTAAAATAAAAGGAAAATAAGAAAAACATACCATTAGAGGTTATGTTAAACTGAAATTTGGTGAACAAAATGAAGTTTTTGAAATCAAATAACTATGAGCAGATTAGTATTACATGCATTGTTTTAACATCAGTAATATACCTGACAGGAAAAAAAAACAAAACAAAAAAACGGAAAATTGATGATAGAATATCAACAAGGGAGTAAATGTCCAGGGTGTTTCACTTGTAAATAACTAGCTAATATAATTCGATCACATTGGGCAAATTCGTTAATATTCCCAGCTGTCCCAAAAGAAAATGTCATGTACAACAATTTGTTCTCATGTTCTTTCTCTTAAACAGAATAAAAGAAGACCATCAGAAATCTTTCTAATTGTCTCTTCTTTGTGAGCATTATGTCTAAGTTTCATCTGTATGTCAGGAAAGATTTAAAATATTTTCCAACATTTATGTTCTTTTATTTCTGCTAAAATAGGTCTTAGAAAATTCTAGTTGCTTTGAACCTCTGTCATGAATCTTTCAAAAATTTCTAATAAATAGCTGATTGCAAGTTACAAATATAAAGAATTTCAGCCTTTGTATTTATATTGCCATCATAAAATATGATAATATAGAATATCAATCTCCTGTATAGAAATACATATACAACACAATGGATTGATTTGGTGATTGATTTAAATTTTTAGTTAGAATTCGGCCTAGACAAAATTATAATATAGGCTCATATGATTGTTGGCATCTGACTTACCACATCTTTCCTTGATATTCCTATTCCAAGATTTGTCTACTATAGCATTGATCCTAGGCCTCAGCTCTTGTTCTACTTCTTGCACTAACTCTTGCTTCCCATCAACATTTGCTTGTCAACAAATTATTTCCTCTACTGAAATGTATCTTTCCTCCTATTGTTTCATAACACTTTGATTAAACCTCTCTAAATTCCCATATTTATTACATTGTGTTTAAAGATTTATATGCTGTATTATCTCACCTTAGGGTTGCTTGTGTAAGATTTTTTTGTCCAAATGTAAATTGTGAAATCTCCTTAAGGGAAAAAAAACAGTTCTGTTTTTTTAAAAAATTTTTCAGCTGTTTGTATGAAAAAAATGGCAACAAATTAGTTTCTTTAATTTTTCCTTAAATCCTTATCTGATTAATTAACATATTCCTTATTACTAAGGTATGATTTTTTTCCTACATTACAACAAATATAACTTGCAAATACTTTAATATAATTTTGTTTGATTGTCTTTCTCATCTGTTAGACTATAAGGTACATGAGGTCAGAGATCATGTTGTTTTTTCACCCCTGTTTATCTTTTCATCTTAAATATCGTAAAGCACGTCTTCTTTCTGTCTGGCATAGGGCCTCATAAATTATGCCAAAGTTCAATTAAACAAATATATATTAAAAAATAGGGACAGACTCAAGTTTCTAAAGGAGTACCCAGCATAACACAATTTCTGCCATATACTTTCATTATTAACTGTGTGTTAGAAGGAGAAAAGGAAGTGTGGGAAGGATGGAGGGTAGTAGGGAAAGACAGAGCAAGAGGAGCCCTTCCCTTGACATTCACAAACCACAAAAATTTAAATTTACCAACTATATTTTAGTAAGTTACCAGTCATTATGTATGTGATTTTACCCCAGAAATATGATATATATATATAAACATTTATATTTATATTTATATTTAATATATAAACATTAAAGTTTGTGTAATGTTTAAGAAATTATGAAATTACTAGCATGGCTATCCCAAGTCCACATTTCCCATGTCAAGTAAAATTTTCTTACTATTATTACAACTAACATTTTCTCGTACCTCACAGACAGTAACACCCTGATTTGAAACTATTTCAGGGTAATTTCAACTCTAATGAACTTTAAAGAATATATCCTTTGTTTTCATATTTTTCTCTATAAAATCCCAGGAAGGATGAAAAATGGTGAAGATATTGTTTACATCAGTTAACTCTTTTGTCACTCTGTCAGTTTAGGTTAATTTAAAAAGCATACATTCTTCGCCTACACTATACCAGGCCCTGCCTAAAGTTAGAGAGATTCAAAGAAATGAACACAAAAAGACCCATTCTCAAGGATCTCACATCTACTTCCATTGCAGATTTTTTCCCTTCTTTCTCTTTTACATAATTCTATACTACCTTCTCCAGTTTTCTTCTTCTCATAGGTTTGGGTAACTCTAATAGCTAGTAAAACAAGAACTAGGTTCTTCTATCATACATGAGTAGTTTAAGCCTGATCGTCTTATCTGCAGTAAAAATCTGTAGTTATAGCAGATTGCAAATTATTTTACACAAATATTTAAACTTTAGCTAAAATTTTTCAAGTGCTACATGTCCTAAAATATTAATGTATTTCAATTATTGGTAACCTAAGAAAGACCCTATTTACCATCATCTTAAAATGTGATCTCAGACAAAGCTCAAGAGTTTGTATATATCCTCATCTTTCTGATGTACTCAGATCTATATACAAAGTTCTGATTAGCATTAATGAAAGTTATATATGTACATAAATGATTCTCTTCTGTTTATTCAAGGCTACTTCCTTCCAGTACTTTCAATGCATTCTATCATTACTAATGTTCAGTAAAGGCTTTTAAGCTGTGTCTCCACAGCCAAAAGAATTTGGAAGATTTACTAGTTCCAAAGCATTTCGATATACTTGTCACACAATATGATTGTCCAGGTCAGTATATACTATGTTTTAATTCTCTCTCACTTTACATTTTTATTTCTGGGCTACTTTGCTTGCTATTTGTTTTCAATTTATATATATATATATATATATGTATATATATATATATATATATATATATATATATATATATTTTTTTTTTTTTGATATATGAACTAAGAAACCAATGGCAGCTCAGCTTGTTGTATATCCATGGAACAACTATATGAGTTTTCCATTCCCTAAATCCTTGAGGTTTCCTTGTTCTTATTTCCCATCCTTTTTAGTTAATATAAGGAAGAGCCCTGCTACGTATGGTCTAAATGTTTGTGTTCCCTTCAAATTCATGTGTTGAAATCCCAACCCACAAAGATGACGGTGTCAGGAGATAGGGTTTTGGGAGGTACATAAGTCATGATTGTGGAACCTTCATCAATGGATTTGGTGCCATATAAAAGAGGCTCCAGAAAGTTCTCTAGTCCCTTCCACCAAATGAGTCTACAACGAGGAGCCTGCAGACTAAAAGAGGGTTCTCAACAAAACCGAACTATGCTGGCAACCTGATCTCAGATTTCCAGAATCCATAACCGTGAGAAATAAATTTCTGTTGTTTATAAGCCACTCAGTCTGTGGTATTCTGTTATAGCATCCCAAACGGACTTTGACAGGCACTTTTCTACCACCTATAAGCTATAATCTGTGCTGTCTGAAGTGCCACAGCCTGGGTCTTCTACCATTGGAAGTCAAAACCAGAGTTTAATGTAGGTGGGCACCAGGGCAGCTGGACAAGTTAGAGCTGTCAGAAATCCTGCCCACAAGCTTCAATTGAGCCAAATGTGAAATAGTACCATAAATGAATGAAAATAGTATTCTTGGGTTGATATAGAGCATAAATTTTATAATTATCATGGCCATGAAAGAGAAAATTCATATGTTGGGAGAAAATAAAAACATATATTAAATAGTTGAACTAGAATATATTTTTTATTAGAATCATTTAAATTGCTCCTCCAAGTCTTCTCTGAACCAAAGCAAATTGGTATTCTTCATGTCTTTTGAGTTCCTGTTTTATCTGCTTCTGTCTTTGCTTTGTAAATGCAGAGGAACACACTCTCTCTCTCTCTCTCTCTCTCTCTCTCTCTCTCTCTCTCTCTCTCTCTCTTCCTCTCTGTTCAATGTAATTTAGAGCAGAGAAGGTATCAAGTAGACTTGATTGAGAAGTAGTACACAAGATATAATTGTTGCAAAGCTCTTTCTTATATCTTTTCACATAGCTTTATCTGTACTGCCCATTATTTGAAATCTCTGACATGCATCGATAATTAAAAAAAGCCACAATAGGCTAGAGAGACAAAATAAATATTGTACATCCTTTTTTTCTTATAAATACTGTAATATTGTTACATCATAATTCACCCTTACTTAAAGCCTCACAATAAATGAATTGACTTCACTGTAGTTTGTCAAATACATATCCATTCTAAATTCTTATGTGGACATTGAATGTTTAATATAATATGAAACTAAGAAATAATGTACTTTGCAATGTATATTATCAAAAGTAGAAAAAAAATTATATAGATTCTTATTAAAACTGATAGTGGTCATGGGATAGTAAGTATAAATAAAATTCTCAGTAACCATTAACTATTATCACTAGTGAAATAGTGTAAAATGTCAAAATCTCTTAATTTAGCATGTAATCTATTTCTATGCTCTTATGCTCTTTAAACAAATATATATATGAGAGCCTTCATAGTTTTATTTTTAGTCTCTGTATTCTAACAGTTCATTTTATATAATAATAATAATATACAAGATAGAAGACCACTAGCATGTCAGGTACTGTTTTAGTACATTGAAACATATTGAATTATTTAATATTTGTAAGAGTTTCATAATGTAAATACTATTTTCATATCCCTCCACCTTTTTTCCAGTTTTGAAATGTAAGCACAGAGAAATTGATGGATTTTCATACCCCAAATCACATAGCAAATAAGTGGCAGAAGTAGAATAAACATCAAATGTACTAGCTCTGAAGCTGTTGCTTTGAACAGGTCAGCAACATTGACTATTTGTCTGTCACAGAGAAGGTTTAGGAAGAGTATTAAAAATTATGTGGTACCTTAGTAGTACAAAATGCTGAATTCAATGCAAATAAGACCAAAAAAGAATTTGTAAATGAATAGCCATCATCAATTAATTTACTCAAAGAGACTTCAAACTGTGCCAGAAGAAAATCTGTATTTCCTTCACATGTACTTAGTTATGAACACCAATATCATTTATAAAAGGCAAACATTTTAAAAGCCTCGGATATAAGGAAGGCACTTTGGTAGTCAGTCTAACTGATATGTTTGCTTTGTTGAAACACCATCCTAAACCTACAAGGTACTTTTTAACAATTATATTTTATGAATATAGAAATTAAGTTTCTCAGAGGTTATTCAAGAGTTTTTCAAGGCGATACACCCTATTACCATGATATTGGGATTCAAATATAGATATTTCTAACTCCACAAAGACACTTAACAACTGCAATAACGATAAGGGAAAGACTTAAAGATCTTATGGCTCTCTACTCACCCCACTTCTTATCACAGTAGCTGATTTATGATAAAATTAGATTTCTTTTTCCTAATAAAATTTTGTTTCTTTTTATGGAGCTTCTAACTACTTGATAATATATTTTATTGGCATTTTCTCTATTGGAATGTCAGCTACAAAAGAGTAAGAAGTTCTCCCCCACATCCCCCAAGGAATAGATGCACAAACAGAAGCTAAAGAAAACTGTGTTTAGGCAAGTAGTATATCAGTGCTGATTATGAAGACAGAAGCTACTTAAGAAGTTTTCCATTTCAAGGACAACCTTTGTGTTCTGGGATGATGTCTACTTGGAAAAGCTCTGCTTTGTCTATTAGATAAATACAAGTTTTCTTAAAAATAACTTTTTACATTTTATATTAAAATAATTGCTTTACAATTAATTAAATGTCATGCAATAGAACAGGTGAAGACATTGTGATATGAGGATAAATGTCAGATTCCCAGAAAGATAATGATATCCTTTGCTTTTTTTTACTTTGCATCTCATAGAAATTACCAAAAAAAGCAAACAATAGGGCAATAAATTGCCAACATTGAACGTGTTATTTAAAAGCAGAGAGAATTTGGAGATGGGTGACACAAATTTGTAAGTTATGTACAAAGATGAAGGAACCCTCAAAGAATATGGATGGAGAAAAATAAATAGATTCATGATATTTATGTAAAATGATAACAAACATGAAAGACTCTTAACTCTTTGCCTGTACAGATTTTTACAATTTTGCTTTTATGATTCTTTATCAAGAAATAGGATGCATTTCTCTACCCTTTAAATCTGAGCTAGTGTGTGACTTGCAGCAGAAGTGATGTGAGTTACAATCTGAGGCTGTGCGTGCTTTCATTTACTTTTATAACACTGCCTCTAGTATGTGAACAAGTTGGGCTAGACTGCTGAAGGAGAAAAGGTCACATGGGTCAAGTCAGCCTGAATGGCTCAGCTGGAGATGTGAGTGATCCAGCCAAGAGAGCAATCATGGATGTTGTTTTATAAACTAAATAAATGTCTAACCAATATATTCTATACTTGAAACTAATAATAAATTTAAAAAGAGACATACACACATATATATAAAGTTTAGAAAGTAACAGAGAAAAAATTTCAACTGCCTTAAACAGAGAGCTTATCAAGTCTGAAGTCCAGAGATAGAGCAGACTCCAACCTAGCTTGCATAGTGGGAATAAATCCCACTTGGCTGTGGTGTCAGCAAGTTCTCTTTTGGTTTATCTCACATCAGAGGTAATAATAGAGAGTAGCCATATATCATAATACAAATGTTAGTGGGCAATATAACTACCGATATATAAGTATATATGTAACAATGATTTTGCAGATTTATACCCATTTTGTCTGGATAGTCTACCTTTATTTTAAATCTAAGAAGTTTAATCTAAGTTAATGTTTTAGTAAAATGTAAAATGAAATTTTCTTAAATATCCTTATAGAAAACTATAAAAAATTTAATCTGTTTAAACATATAGATCAGTTAGTACAGCTATTTGGTTAAGTGTAATGAATTTTCTTTGTGTCATAGTTATGTTCACATTCCTGGAAATGTGAAACAATTGTACCTAAATGTCATCAATTTCCAAGTAAAAGCTCAGAAGTATAGCTATCTAAAGGAGGGCAGGTATCAGTAATTACTAGGATGTACTCAGGACATGGATTCTTTATGGCCCAGTTATTGCCACACATACCTTGTCACAAGTCTAGGCAAATACTAGTGGCTTATTTCCTGTATGTGCGAACACCTATAAAAATGAATGAATAATTGAAAAAAAAACTACACACAAAAGTGGTGGGGGTCAGAGGATGTGAAAAAGCATCTAAAACAAATTGTATCTGGGTGACTAGAGAAGCTGTACTGCAATTAGAACATTTTGTTTATATCAGAAAAGAGGTAATTCGGCTAAAGTGTCCAGTTTCTCAACCTGCTCCCATAAATGTCACATAGCAAAGCCATTCAGAGCAAGAATCTTGACGAATTCTTAATCTGGACAATATGTTGTGGCTTCATGTTACTTCTACCCACATATTTATAGACTGTGACAAAATAATAACATCAGCGACAGCAATGACATAAATCTTCCTTGAAGAAACAAAGGTGTCTTGACTGAGGAAGTGAGAGCATAGTTCATTAGCCAGATAAATCATGGGAACTTCGTCTTGGGGATCTTGGTGATTCTTACGAACATATATTGTACAAAGTAAAGAAAATGTAGTTGCTTGTTACCAATCTCTGATGAAAGTTCCTGCATAACAATAATGTCATCACAAGATAATCCAAACATAAAATTGAAAGATTTATAATTACCTTTATGAAGAAAAGATAAAATAGCAATTAAATATCTAATTTCTATTACTAAATTAAGTTATATGATCCTGCCTTTTAAGATAGTTTTGTTGTTATATATCTAATATGTAATAATAATAATCTAAAAAGTTCAACATAATTACATTATATAAATATGTCAAGTACCACAGGTTGGCTTTTAAAAATAACTCTAATGTGACGACAATTCCACTACATACCCTAATGCAAACAATCCTCACTTCTCACTTGGATTATTAAGTCTCCTAACTGGCTCTGCTATTCCTTCTCTTCCTCCCATACACCCAATTCTCCAAAGAGCAGGAAAAGTGAACTACTGAAAAACATAACTCATTTTATGTCATTCCCATGTAAAAAACATTCAGCGGGTTCCTGCTTTATTTAGAATGAAATCCTGAATCTTTGCCATTACCTATAAGGTCCTACATTTTTTCTGCTTTGTTATACACATTTTATAGCACGTCTTACTACTTAATGTCTTAACAACTTAAGATTCATAATGTCTTAACAACTTAAGATTCATTTTTCTGTACGGTGGAGAGTGCAGATTCATTGCTTTCTAAACTAAAGGTAGTAGTCTCACACCACTTAAAAATTATTCTTTCTACATTAACCTACAAGTCTCTTGTGTCGTAAATTAAATCTCCATATACACCTAGATGTGTTCGTAGACTTTCTCCTTTATTCCATTGATTGATTTACTTATCCCTGAACAAATAACACTATTTTTATCCCGAAATCTCAGATATAATCTTGACCTCTCATAAATTCTCCCAAACTTTTACTTCCTCAAAAGTATCCCAATTTTTTTGGTCATTTTTATATCTAAATTAATTTAATTTAGAATATGGACTCAGATATTTAAAAAATATCGATAGACTTTTAGTTCGATTAACTTAATTATATAGATAAACTTGGGAAAATAGGTTTTTTTTAAAATTGAGTTTCTTTTTCATAAACAGTTAATATTTCTCAATTTATTTGGATCCTTTTTAATTGTTTTTAAATTTTAAAATGTTCTTAATAATTCATGCTCATTTTATTTTTATTTTCAATTAAATTTATTGAGGTGGCACTGGTTGATAAAATTATATAGGTTTCAAGTGTACAATTCAATAATACATCATATGTATATTGAATTGTGATCACCACTCAAAGTTAAATTTCCTCTGTCACCATATATTTGACCCCTCATGCCTCTATCTACCTAAACCTCTCCCCGCTTTTTCCCTCTGGTAATCACTAAATTGTTGTCTATGTCCATGAGTCTGTTAGTTTTGTTCTTTTATTATTAAATGCATTTGTTGTTATCACAAATTATATTATTATTTAGTATTTACTGCTGTTATGTAATATGGGAATTAAATTTTGTATATGTTACATACAACGGAATTATAATTTATTAATTTTAATAAATTTTATTTTTGTGTAATTTTTCTATGTGAACATTTAAATCTTTTTTAAAAATGTGTGAATCTTTGTTTAAAAATGCCATTATCAACTTTAACAAAATTAATAATTATTATTTGGTATTATTTGGATCTCATCTTATGTTCAAATTTCCCAGATTGTGTAAAAATATACTTTTAAAGATGGTTTCTTGCAGTTAAGATACAAACACCCTCTACATATTCCCTTCCTTTTTAATATTATCAATTTGAAAAACCCAGGAATGTAGTTTTTCTGAATTCTAGATTTATCTACTTGTTTTTTTATGGTTTCATGTAATTTGTTTCTCTATATCCCATGTTTCCTATAAACTGAAAGTTTATTCTTACATCTATATCTTCATCAAAAATATCACACTAGTGGTGATAAGTATTTCATATTGCATCATATTAGGAGGCACATCATGTCTGAGTATTGCAATCTTAGTCATGCTAAGAATGATCAGTGAATTCAAGTGGCAACAGAAATTACAAAAAGATTACTGTCTAATACTGTATATTTGGTTACTTTGAAATACAATTTTTATAGAAAGATAGGATAAAATGTTTAATTATTTCTTCTATTGGTAATTTTCAGAGTAAGAAGTAGATGTTTTGCTTACCTCCAATTGTGATCAGTGAAGGTTATGAATATTTTTAGAAGAAAGAATTTTATCTTTGGATAACAATAATTTCAAATGCATAGATTATATATACAATATTTCAAACAGTTGAGTTTATTATTCTTCTAGTTTAAATTATTACATTTTTGGTCAGTAAGATCCCCTTAATTTTGACTCCTGAATTTTTTAATTGATGTATATAGTCAGAGTACATACATACAGTAAGATGTCCAGATAGTAGAAGTCCTATTTAATTAATCTTTACAATGCATAGACTTATGTAATTCATAATCTTATCAAGACACTGAAAATTTGCATCACTCAGTAATATCTACTCTTCAAAATTCCAGTCAATCCCCTACTGGAAAAACAACTGGATTTAATTTCTACCTAGGATAGTTGGTCTATCATAGAATACCATTTTAGATAGAATCATACAACAGGTACTTTTTTTGTGTTTGACTCCTTTTAGTCAGCATAATATTTTTGACATTCATCTATGTTGTTGGGATGAGATAGGAGTCAAGTTTTTCCTTCTTCCTCCATAGAGATATCCAGTTATTCGATCATGATTTGTCGGATTTTTTTTTCTCTTCTTTCTAGTAACTTAAAAAAAAGTTAGCATATTAATTCCACTGGGTCTTTCAAATCATGGACATAGCATTTCCATTCGTTTATATTATCTATGGTTTTACTTAACAATATTTTGTAATTTTTATACATAAATTTTATCTAAATTAATTCTTCTCATTTATTTATACTTTTATAAAAATTTTCTTTTGTATTTTAATAATTGGACATTCCAAATAAGAGTGTGTGTTGTATAATCATTTCATTTGTAAATATTTTGTTTAGAATTTTTGTATCTGTGCTCACGTGAGGTTAGTTCTGAGTTAGAAAACCTGTTTTTCACCTGAGTCTTTCCTTCCTGTATGTCTTTCTCTTTTACTTTTATAAAGAACACTTCGCTTCTGACTTTTTGTTACCAACTGTGTGAAGATTTTTCCCCACCAAGCAATTCTTTATGACACCAGTTAGGTGTCCTGCAATTTAGCTCAATTCTAACACGATCTACCTGAAGAGAGTGTCATATCTCACATATTAAGGACTCATTCCCACAAGACCGTCCTCCACTTCAGATGCCAATCACAAATGATAGGGACCCACATTACTCACGACTTCTGATTTGGCTACAAATTGGGAGTTTCCATTACTCTCTGCTCAGGTTTGATTAATTTGCTAGAGTGGCTCACAGAACTCAGGGAAATGTTTATTTACATTTACCAGGTTATTATAAAAGAATATGATAAAGGATACAGATGAACATCCAGATGCACAGGGAAAGGTATGTGGGAAGGGACTCAGAGCTTTTATGTTCTGTGCATATTTGCCACTGTTTGAGCATGTCCAACTTGGAAGGCCTCCAAACCCTGTGTTTTGAGAATTTATGAAGGCATCATCACATAGGCATGATAGATGATTAACTCCAATTTTAGCCTCTCCCTTCTCAAGAGAACAGGGAACAAGGCAGAAAATTCCAAAGTTTTAAATGTGGCTTGGTCTTTCTGGTGACTAGCACTCATCCAGGAACTATTTAGGACTCTAACTTTGTTCTAAGTTAGAGTCACCTACTTAGAACAAAAGACTCTCTTATCACTTTAGGAAATTACAAGAGTGTCAGGAGCTATGTGTCAGGAACCAGGGTCAAAGACCAAATGCTAAAACAGAAGATGCTCATAGTGTACTTATTACTTAGGAAATTATGAAGGTGTCAGGAGCTATATATCAGGAACCAGTCAAAGACCAGATATTAGAACAAAAGATGCTCATAGTGCTCCTATCTCTTAGGAAATTAAAGGGTGTCAGGAGCTCTATAATAGGAATCAAGGGCAGAGACCAACATATGTTTTTCATTATCTCAGAAGCTGCCAATTTTTTCTTATATTGTGTATCTTCTTATCAATTCAATAGTGATACAGTAAAATTAGTTGGTGATTTCCTTGACTATTCTTTACCCAGTGACTTCATATTTATTTATATCGGTGGACATTCTAGTGTTTATTAAAACTTGTTAATATGAATATCTAGTTATTTTTTATTTCTTTGTTTATTTATTTTAGAATTTCAAGAATTACTTGAATTACTTTAATGGTTATGATCTAGCCAAGATTTTTATTTCTTCTTCTGTTACTTGTGGCAAGTTATATTTTATCCAGGTAATTTACATGCTAAGATTTTAAATGTTATTGGAATGAAATCATTCAAGTATTCACACATAACTTTTTCATCTTTAATATTTCTGTAATTATTACCACATTTAATTATTAATTTCTTTACCTCTTTTTTTAAGTAATTTTATCAGAAGTTTGCTCTCAGACTTTTCAAATGATTAACATTTGGTTTTGCAAAGCTTGACTATATTTCTTTTTGAAATGATTTTTCTCATCTGAGTTATAACTTTCATTTTGTCTACTCTACTTTTAAGTGACATTCTGAGTTCATTGATGTTCAGCCTTTCTTGTTGCCAAACACAGACATTTAAGACTACACATTTCAACCAATCCACTACATAAGGCGCAATGCTATCAGTTAGATAGATTGCGTTTTCATTATATTTTATTCTACACTACTGCAGATCTCACTTTGTTATGAATCTCTTTTAACTTTTGTTGTTTAAAATTAGAAGTTAATTTGGAAACATGTTAATTAATATAATAAATATTTTTGTATTTGATTTTAACATTATTAAATTTTGGATAGATAAATGATATGACTGATATTGCTTCATTGAAATCTGTTACATACGATTTATCTCCTTGTGCCTAATTTATTTTTGATAAATAATTTTAAAACCTTGAGATGAATTAGGCGATATCTATTTTTTAGTGTAATGTTCCATTCAACAAAAAGGCAGATATTTTATGACCTCTGATAACAATTATGAACTTCTTATTTTTCTCATAAGTCTGTTAAGATTTTCTATGATGTATAAGACAAATTTAGAGTTACTGTCTTTCTAATTATGAATTCATCATTAAAACATGACACAGCATTTTATTTCTCTTTCAACATGCTTTCACATATTATGCGATAATACATACATACATTTTCTTTCCTTTTGTTTAGTTTCTTCATGTATCTTTGTACTTTATTTTACCTCTAATCTTAGGGATCTTTATGATGTGCTTCTTTTTGAAACATCATATAGTTCTATCTTTTAAATCCAATTTGACAATTTTTGTCTTTTAACTAGAAAATTAACATACCTATGTTTATTATAATTATTTCTATATTTAAATTTAACTCCAGAAATTAAGTTTGACATTTAAATGTAGTTCTGCTTTCATATACTTTTTTCTCCTTTCTATGTTGTGAAATAATAGTTTATTTTAATTGCATTGTTCCTAAAATAGAATCACTTATATAGATAGCACTTAAAGTGTTTTCAACTGTCTCGCTGTAAATTTTGTCTTAACTAACATTAAATTTATGACTATTATCCTTTCATACAAGAAATCTGTTATTATCTAACTCTGATCAATTTTTCTCATTTTATAATATTGTCCAATATTTTATAATCATCAAAAATGTTTACTTCATAAATTAGTATTTCTAGTCATTTTATTCATTCATTAAATATTGTTTTAGATTCACCCACAAGTTTATCCTTTTCTTTTACCACTGTATCTTTTTTTTCTATCTGGGTTCAATTTCTTTCTTAAAGTTACATATTTTAGGGAACATTTTAGCTGAAACTAAATACCTGAAATCTCTCTCTCTCTCTCTCTCTCTCTCTCTCTCTCTCATTTTTTTTTTAAATTTGAAAATATCTTCATAGTGCTTTAAGAAGCCTTATCTTGGTATACAATTCTAAACCAACACAAATTCCATTTCCAATTTTGAAAGTATTATTCTACAACTTCCTGATTTTATTGTTGCTGTTGATAAAACTGTTATTTTGATTGGTGCTCTTGTTTACTTATCTTTCTTACTCCCTCTAGTTGCGTTTAGGATTTTTCTTTGTATTTTACAGTCTACAGTTTTAATGCAATACATCTGAATGTGGGCTTAATTATTTTTTTCCTGCGTGGGATTCGTTGGGCTTTCTGAATAGGAAGTTATGTTTAACAATATAAAACCATTCTCAGCCATGTCGTCCTCAAATAGTGCCCCATTCCTTTGTATGTACACATCTGTGCAAATATGCTTGGTATTCTAATCCCAGGGCAGCCACACATAAAGCTCAACCTGGTGATTCAGGCTTTTTCAGTTTGGATCCAGACAGATCTATTTTGACAATTCTCTATGGATAGGGCTTTTGGGACTTAAAAAACTCATTTTGCTCTCTTCCATGGCTGTTAACCTGCTGGATTTTATATGTACTATGGTTGCAAGGCAGTTGGTTTTCAGGGCTACCACAGAGCTGGAGAGAAGGGAATAGGAATAGTTCGACTTAAAACATCACAAAGTTTGCTGTTTTTGTTCTAATTTGCAATTTTCTGATAACATATGATGTTGAGAATCTTTTCAAATACTTCTTTGCCATCTGTATATCTTCTCTGGTCTGCTCAGATCTGTGCTCAATTTTTAATTGTTTCTTTTTTGATGTTTGTTTTCTAATTATTGAGTTTTAAAAGTTCTTTGTATATTTCAGCTAATAGTCTTTCATGAAATATGTTTTCTGTAAATATTTTCTCTAAGTCTGTGGCTTGTCTTTTCACTTGTTCAACAATGCCTTTCACAAAGTAGTTTTCAGTTTTAATGAAATCCAACTTCCCAATTTTTTTTCAAAGATTATTTTTCTAAAATATCATCATCAAATCCAAGATCATCTAGATTGTCCTATGTTATCTTCTAGGAGTTTTACAGTTTTGCATTTTATACTTAAGTCTATGATCCATTTTGAATTATTTTGTATGTGTGACAGATGTAAGATCTGTGTCTGGATCTTTTTATTGCCAGACATACTCTTAAAAAATTCAACTATCATTGTCATTATCATTTACCACTTCTCTGTTTTTACCTTTCAGACAGACAGACATACACACGTACACACACACACACATACACATACACCCCTCATTGTTAGATTACATGCTATCGCATTATAAGTACCCTTATGAAACCTCTATCTTTGCATGTGATCTATATAGGTCTTCATTTAGTTCTTATAAATTTACATATTTCTGCCTATAGTAGATCATTTTCCTTATCCTTTAAATATCTCCCAATCTCTAATCCTTTGGTTATTTAAATCTTTTTCTGTTGGGTAGAATTTCTCATTAGGTTTTGTTTATGCCTCCTCAATTAACTCAAATACTTAAGTACTTCTCATAAATGGATACATATATCCATTAGAATGTCACATTTATCTATGTGGTTCATTCAATAATTTCTTTAGCCCCCACCAAAAGATAAGATACTTAAGTATACAAATCTTGTTTTGGGTTTAGTATTTAATTTGATTGCTTTTGTCATTGTATCCTAAACACTACTAAAGTATATGATGTATAATATTTTCTTTAAAATATTGTTTTTATAAAAAATTAATAGCTAAGTAAACCCCTTGGCCTTCTCCTCTAATTAATGTGAATGTTTTTTCTGTTATGGAAGCTTTCTATGATCTTTCAAACTAAAAGTAATTCCTCATGTAAACTCTCTTAAATGCAATTAGCTTTTTTCAAGGCACATATCACATTAAAATGCAGATTTGTTGTTTGTGGTATAGTTTAATGTCTATCGGCCATACTATATTCCTTAGTGGAATTTAGTAATCTAAATTTCATTAGAGCAGGACCAAATATATGCAGTCATTCAGAATAACTGACTATAATTGGCTAGCACAGTGTTTGGTCCAGACAGGGCAGTAAATAAATACCTGTGTTAGGCTGGAAATGTGGAGGAAAAGCAGAAAAGAATAAAGGAAGAAAGAAAAATCAATGAAAGATCAGAAATATACAGTAAATCATCATAACAAAATTTAATTATCTCTTTATCAAATATTAGTCCCATGTTCTTAGGCAATTTGCCTAATATCTTTGACCTTGTTTTCAAAACATTATTAGAGATTAAATTATTCATTTAATGTCAGACAGATATTAAATGTTCAATTCCTCTTATCTCTTTTTACTTACAATACTTATTTCCAAAGAGCCTCTACATACCCACACCTCTATTTTCATTAACTTCTTTCCTTCATTTTACAGCAGCATGAGTCTCAGAAATTTATCCTACTATCGATCTCCATATTGAATTACTAACAACAGCATATGCAATATTAACTCTTGTGCTTAAAACAAATTATCAGATTGTTAATAGATGTATGATATAACAGAATGGAATCTAAATATAATTCATTCTTTGTTGAGAGCAGTAGAGGAGAAAGGAAAAGAGCCTTGGGAAAGGTGCATCCTTCAATGAAGTGCAGTCTTAAGGAGGCACTACATCCTAACATCATGAACCTATAAGACAATATAATAAATGCATAGAAGTTACTGGAAAAAAGGAGCATGACATATGAGGGTTAGCTCATCATTGTAACTAGAGTTTCTCAAAAATAATTCTACTTCAAGCTATTTTCATTTTGTTTTCTTTTTTCCCATAAACATTTATCCCTATCTTTAATATCCTTTGATCCTTAAACATTCTCCCCACCCCAACTAATTCTCTTTCCTCACTACCCCACACACACATGCAAATAGTCATTTTCTAACAGCATGTTTTAGGTAATGCCAGTTAAGAAAAGTTAAAGACAGTAGCTTAGAGAATTAAGAAAGAGATAAGACTCATAATGAATTAGTGACTATGAAGGATGGATAGAACCAGGACAAGTAAGAAGTTAGCTGAAATAGGAGGAAGACTTAGAACAGCTTTGCACCTGCCTGGTTACCTTAAAACTGAATTCCAATGGTGAATTTTATTGATATTTAGGTGAAGCTATCTATTTTCGTCACCACTGCATCCTTTTCTGAATCACTACATACTAACCACTTTTCATCTACAAAGAATTTAGTTCTTTTTATTTTTCTCATACGTGAAAATCTACTATATCTAACAAGACAACACTGTTCATGGTTCTGAGTATCTCTTAGTCCATATAGTTGTGTGCATATTTATGATTATTGCACATTACTTTATTAAAAACATTTAAGTATAGGTAAATCAAAAGCAGAGATACAGAAAATTCAAATTACATTAGAAATATGGGTCACCATCTACCACAACAAGGTAACATAGTTAACACTTGAGTTCAGTGTGATAGAGCAACACTATAACTTAGAATGGCCTTAACTCTTAAGAAAGGAGTTTTGTAGGAACGAGCTGATGTATAGATAATTCCTGCAATTGATAAAATAGTAAGGAACACAAGTCACCATCATGCCAACAAATGAGAAAAGAGTGAATTTTCTTAATTTTCAGGTGAATTAAGCATTTTAGGTAACATAGTATCACATTATAATATTATTTAATTATTAGTAATGAATAAACACTATGCCAGGGCTCTTTTTCTTTGGAAGAATAAATGAATGAATTATTGAATGAATGTGAGGATGTTATCGCCTAGTCTAAACACTTGCCTAAAACATTTAAATAGTTACAAAAAATTTCTTTAAGAGTACTTACTTTTTAAATGTTTCTTTAATTTTGGTTGTATACTTTTCAACCCATTTATACACAGCTTTGAAAATACTTTATTAATATGTAAAAATATTTAATGACTAGATTTTTTTTCCCCAGTATACTATAAAAACACTTTGTGTGAAAGGTCAAGATACTTCTAAATTTTTCCAGATAAATGATCCATTCAAATATATTTCATGCTCAAAGTGATCAGATATTGACTCATTTAAAGGTAAAAGTTTCTAAAGCACAGATATATCACGTTTATGATATGATATTTATATTCTTTTAGCAATTATTGTAAGAGTCACAGCTGTCACACCCCTCAAACCTCACCCCAGGTTTGCGATCATATAAATAAATAAATAAATAAATAAATAAATAAATAAATAAAGCATACGTACATACATACATACATACATACATAAAATGTTCTAAAAGGTGTGTAAATAGAATAGAGGAAAAATAGCTTTTCTCCATAATAAAACTGGTAAGATTTTCTTTCGAAGGTTTATGTCACTTATTAAATTGAATAAGTAAAAGAAAATGATCAACTGTTTTGTAATATTTCCAATCACAATGAAGGAATTAAAAACAAAACAAATGAAGTGATATTGAAAAGCAGTGTCCTTGCAAAGCCTCATAAGGACACCTGAAAAGAATAAATAATGCAAAATTTCTAGGAGCAAATAGCAATAATTAAGAGACAGAGGTATCTTAAGCACAACAAATTCCAAGATGCCAATAACCATTTCACCTTTGAAATAAACTTAAACTTATGAATTTAATGTAAACTTTAAAAATTTAAACTTTATTTATTCTGTCAAAATATAATGTTTTACTTAATTTAAATTACCCTTAGGAAATTTTATAAGGACTCCTTTAAAGTGTTAAATAGCTATCACAAAAATCACTTTTTTAGTAGACAAATATAAATACCTAAGGTAAACAAAAGGTATTAAGTATTTTCCAAAGTACATAATAAAAGGATACAGAGTTTAATAAATCAGCTGAGTAATTTTCAGAATTTAAACTCATTGAAAACTGTGGGAGAAACATGGATTAAATTAACAGAGGGACAAAGTTAGAAAATAAAATGTTGAATAATGATGATAAATGTTCTGGGCTAGGGTAGAAAGTCTAAACATTGAATTTCTTACTGTCCATTGAAGACTGAGTGTCAGTTAAGATTGAATAACAAGGTTAGATCAGCTTGTACGATGTGTATCTGTTCAAAGCAGGAAATGGAACAACACCCACCTTTTCTTTCCAGACATCATGGTGCATACCTTACAAGGAGTCATTTGAAAATGCTAATGCTCTAATGCAATCTGAAAAGCCCAATTAGGTTTCAATGTGCACTCTGATGAAAGCCCGATTAGGTTTCATTGGCAGCTCCAAAATTTAGTTGCTGTGTGACCACAGGATAATTTATTTAACCTCTCTGTGCCTCACTTAATACATTGAGATTATACACTTAAGGTGTAAATAATAGAATAATTTTCCTCAGAAGATTTTTGTGATAATTAAGTTAATATATGTTAAATGTTTAGAATAGAGCCAAGAGTGTCATCATCACTATGTAGGTTTTTGCTCCTATTTATTATCTCTGCTCTCAGATTCATCGTTTATTTTTCTCTGTAATGACTTTTGTTCTCATATTTTTTATTTTATTTCTCCAAATACTTTAAAAAATAATTGATTTTCTATATTTTAATTTCAATATTTTTAAATGTATTTAATGGTTGATTGTTATTTTTAATGTGCTGAGATTTACCAGGGCAATATGTGGGGTTTTTTTCTACCTTTTTATAGCTTTTAACCTCTTGATACTGCTGTTAAAGTTATTTGTAAAAAAAAAAAAAATGTTATTCTTACTATTTTATTTTAGATTGTTGAGAAATGTTTGTGTAAAATATTTTTATGTTCTGAGCCTGAATTTTATAATTTATCTATAATTTTAAACTATTCTCTCCTTTAATGCTACTTTAATATGTGTGAATGTTTATTCATAGCTACCAACATACTCAGATTTGAATTGAGGACTTTAAATTTCTTACTTGACTAGAGATGAACATAGATCATTGATCAATTACCTGAAGGTGGAAAATGAGCATCTTGCATCATTACCATTTTGACTCAAAGTTGTTCTGCCATTGAAAGGGAACAGATAATTTATTTGATGTGGCTCATTTTTATGCCTTACAACACATAAAATTTTTGTTAAGTAATTAGGGATTTCTTTATCAAATCTCCAATGACTCTGGATAGCAGCCTTCAAAAAAGAATATCTTTGTTTTTCATTCTCCTTAATACTTTGTTTCCAAAAAATTCCTTTTGGAATCTTTAGGTCTTGGGATGACTACAGTATTTGGAGTCATTATATTTTTAAGATCATTCTCTGGTAAGGAACATGACACTATAGAAAAACTAGGCCACAATCCCACAATCCTAGTTCTCATATTTTTATAAAGAATTCTCTGAAATTATTGACTACAAAACAAACAAACAAACAAACAAACAACTTTACTCAAGATGATAACTCTATTGAATAAGTACAAATGAATGTTTTCCTTTGTTGCTTCTTTTTAATCATCTTAAAGAGTTTTAAGTGTCAGAGTTGAGTATTCTTACTCATTTTAAAGCAGTATTTTAAAATATGTATATAGCATAGGTAATAAAAAAAGCTAAAAGCTTTGATGAAAGCTATAAACCTACGATTATTTATATAACAATTATATTGGAGCTTGTCCTATTATAAATCATATTTAATAAGTGTGTGTGTGTGTGTGTGAGTGTATGTGTGTATGCATGTATGTTGAATGGTAATGTGCTTGTATCTTCTCCATGTCCTGGTCCCTGGTAGCAAGGCATGTGAAGAATTTATTAGTCTTAGAAGAATGGTCTTGAGTATATATAATTCTGTTTTTATAATAATTGTATTAGCCAGGATTCTCCAAAGAAATAGAACTAATCAAATGCGTATGTATATAAAAATAAATTATTATAAGGAATTGACTTACACAATAATAGTAGCAAGTCCAAAATCTATAAGGTAGATATCCAGAAGATCTGATACTACAGTTTTAGTCAAAAGGCCCTGAGACTACAGACTCAGGAAAGCTGATGTTCCAGTTTGAATCTGAAAGTCATGTGCTGTAGAACCAAAAAGAAACAATTTTGCAGATGAAGTCCAAAGGCAGTTTGGCAAAGTCATTCTTGTTTAGGAGAAGGCCAGTCTTTTTAACTATTCAGAGACTCAGCTGACTGAATGAGGCCCATCCATATTATGGAGAGCCATTTGCTTTACTTAAAATCCGAGTTTTTAAATGCTAATCTCATCTACACTCTCACGAAAATACACAAAATAATGTTTGATCAAATATCTGGGCACCCATGGCCCAGCTCAATAAACACATAAAATTAACCATCACAGTAATTATTTTAGGAATTGGAATGAATTGTCAGTTGATGAGAGCCTTAACAATTAATATTTACAGGTTTCACTCAATCATAATTCAGTAAAAGAACATAAGAAGTAATAAATCTCTTTCTTTCCAAAACATGAGCATACATTGTGTTTAAAAAAATTAAAAACATGAACAAATGTATAGTAAAAGTAAAATCTTTCTATAGACATCAGCACATTTACAAAATTCCTACTGAAAATTGGCACTTGAAGTTTACCCACATGGGAGAAAAATCTATTCAATAAAGTGATGCTTTGTAAACATCAACATCCACATTATTAAATCCATTGTATTTAAACTTGTTTTTTCCAATTTAAAAATTTATTTAAAAAATAAAATTATGTTTTTTAAAACCCTGGAAGATGTTTTTCTTTTATTTTAGAAAATCCTAGTTGTCAATTTTTGGACAGTCTAGCTAATTTACAAATGAACTAGTCTCGAAACGCAGTTTTTGACATCATGACACACTGGCAAGAAACAGAAAGAGCCATATAAACACACTGCTGATTGTCATTTCTTTTGCCCACATTAATGGTTGATTACTAAACAATTGATTGTATGAATTGAGCTGATGTCAGGTTGGCAGCTAAGCCATCTGAAAAAGTGACATTTTATTTCTGTGCTTTGGTACCAGAAGTATTTAAAGAAAGTCACCCAAAGTGTCTTTCATTCCAACTATTCTATTGGGATATTCAGAGAATGAGATGTAAATAAAACATTGTGTTACTTATCAACTCTTTCAAAGTGCTTATTATATACTGAACACATGTCTAAGTACTTTTTATATAATAATAATTCTCACAGTGAATCTATGAGTTATGTATATTCTCATGCCCATTTTAAAGACTAAGTAAATGAGGCACAAAAGGTTAATTACTTTTCCAAGTTCATTGTGGTAATAAGAGATGGAGGCATGATTCATATCCAAGTAACATGACTGCTGAATCTGTTGTATTTTTAACCACTTCACTTTACTGCTTCTATATCACAAGATATCCATACAACATTATTACTAACTTCTCAAATGATATATTAAAGAGCTTGTTTAGTGTGATATAAGACAAAAAAGTACAGAAAACAAGATGTCTATGTGCTGAAAAAAAATATGCTAATGCATATACAGTAGAGAAATGAAAAATAAAACCCTAGAGAGAAATAATGTGATCTCATCATGAAATTGGTAAATTTTTTAAAAGTGTAATATTGTTGTCACCACTGGGGTGAGGTGAAACCCAGTGTAGCCCCAGAGGCATGGCGGAGGAGGAGGAGGAGGTTAGTGGATGGTGGTGTTCTGTGTTGTTCCTTGGTTCTTCCCCACTGACACAGCAAAGAATTACAAGTCATTGAGATTGAGAAGTAAGATTTATTGAAAGTATATTTTAGAAGGAGATGGGCAACACTAAAGAAGGAAGCAGTCTTGTGGATTTAGGAGGTAAAGAGATAAGGTAATACTTCCCAAAGAAAGGAGCAGGTTTCCAGCCAGGAATGCTGTAACAATGCAGAAATGGGAAGGTCTGTTTATATTTGGTCTGTGATGGGGGGCCTAGATGATCTGTATATGAGGTCACTTTGACTGACACCTGGCTGCTATGTAATTTTTGCCTACTGCATATGTGCTACCCAGAATTCAGTCCATTATAATTAGATTCATGAACTTCCAGACATAGTCTTGATATTATAATGATGGTATAATGAGTCTGAAGTTATGGACAGTACTTTCTGTGCATGTGTTTGTAGCTGGTTTAGTCAGCAGCTTTTATGGCCTTTGTGCTCTAAGATGTGGGGTAATTTATAACCCTAAAAGAGAGGTATTTCTGGGAGGTGCTTAAGAAAGGTCTTCAAGGGAAGTTTCTATGGTTAATGGAGCTGGGCCTTCGCTCCTGTCGTTCATGCCTGACTAACTACCTAACATCATCAAGTGATGGCAAGGATGTGGTAAAATCAGAATATTTATACACTTTTGACAGAGATTTAAAATAGTATAAATCATGTTAAAAAAAACTGACCTTTTTCTAAAATTATATATGCATACACCCTCTGTGTATGCCTCTGTTGTCTGGTTCAACAATCCTACCACTCGCTATATGACCGAGAGAAACTCTTGTATTTGCTGAAATTATTTTCAAATTTTCTCCATCAAATTTCCAATTTAATAAAATTCTGGAGGGTGTCAGAGATGCTTCTTTCTAAAGTTTCAAGGTGATACTTTCAGGAAGACAGATTGTGGTTTGCTTCCCGAGCGTGACAGAGTGGTAATAGCTTTGTTATTTCCTGATGTTGTGTTTAGGTATTTGACTTAATCTGTAACAGAGAAGCTTCTGGGCACTAATATTATGAGATTTTCTATAACTCTAGTATTCTACTTAACACTGGCAGAAATGCTGACTTTCTAGACTCTGCTCATGTTCTTTTAAACATGTCTTCCTTTAATTTTACACATAAGGCAGCCTGTCTACAGTATCAGAAAACAACATATTCTGTGGGAAAAGGGTGAGTTTTTTAAATGCTTGGCAGAGAATATCTAATAATTCCAAGCAATGTGCTCATTAATGAAATTTTATAGAATATTTAAAAAGTAACTTTTGTGTGGGAAATTTCAAGCATTTTCCAGTAACCCTATGGTCTTTTATAGTGTTAGAACAAACTAAATGACAAAATTAAAATGAAGAATAAAATGAATGGTTTTTTTTACACTTAAAAAGTAGAAAATAAATGTCATACTTACTGGATTTTATTTTTAATTGACAATAAAAAAATGTAGTGACAATAGAGTAGGAAGAAAGAGCACAGAATTTGGAATCAGAAGATAAACCTTCAGTTTCTGCTTTTATGGCTTGGACCTTTCTGAGCCAAAGCCATAAAATGATAATAAGAAACTAGTCACATAAGGAGTACATATAAGCCAAAGCTATTTGAAAAATTAGAAGTACTGTACAGTTAAAGAATAGATAAAGGATTATTGGGCAAGTGAGAATGTGATTTATACCATGAAGGAGTGTTTGCTCTTGATTCAACATTTTATATCTTTTGTTGTCCTGGGCATAGACTAGTAGTAAGACAGAGCTTTAATAAATGTATTTTATAATTCATGAAAACTCGAAAGTTTGAATAAGTGGGCATAGTATTGAATTGGCTGGCACGTTATATACATAAATCAGAAGTTTAATTTTTCATTATTAACTTTGATATATAAAAAATACATGATAGAATGATGGGTGGTAGAGAGAAAGATAGATGTATGATAAAGTAAGCATGCTAACAGTAAGGTGGTGGATATGCTGGTTATCATTACACAATTATTTCAACTTTTCTGTATGTTGGAAGATTTTCATAATAAAAAGTTTTGTAAAAAAGATATAAATGGTACTTATGAGGACTGAAATTGCCTTTGTTCTAAGATCCTGAAAGATGACTTGTTAATAGGGAATGACCGAAAGAGCAGGCTGTTGACATGGGTGATCATTCAGGGAGCAAGGAAAAAAAATTAATATTGTTCTCTGATATTCCTGATTGCCTAAAAAAAGATCACAAACATTATAAGCCTTTTTTAGTGAGGTACAGAAATTTTGAAATGCTTAAGTTTATAAGCAAGTCTTATGAATTTAAAGTAATGTGGAGGAAATCTTTGATGTAGAACTTTTGACTGAATTTAAGGATTTTCCGTCATCAATTAACCTGTATTTCATTTATTTTAAAAATTATTTGCCTATTTAACAGATGTACACATTTTATGTTTTCATTTACTCCCCTCTAAATCATTCTCGCAAATCACAACTGTACATTTTGCCTATTACATATAATTATAATAGGAGGGTCACTTATATTTTCTTTATAATCATAAGTACAGTTAAGTATCTTGAAAGTATTAAAAAAGAAAAGAAAAATGATATGAAAATAATTTGAGTAAATAGAAGAAAGAAGAAAAAAAAGAAGAAACGAGGGAAGGAGAAAGAGGTAGAGATACAGGAAAGGAGAGAAGAGAGAAGGAAGAAAGGAAAAGAAATGTTAAATTTTCCTTAAAATGAATTGAAGTAGTAAACCAGTAATTTTTAGATGGGTGAACAATTTAATAATTTCTTCTGAATAAATATTATTCAATTTAAGGCTCTAACTCTGTACTGAGGATTTTTATATTCTCTTAGCTCTCTTTCCCAACTCTTTTCCCCTTAAAATATTTTTTTAAGTTGATTTTTAGATATCATGCAAAACATAAATATTCTATAGTGGTAGGTTAAGGTACCTGGCTCCTGGATGATTCTTGTCTATCTCAGACTATTCTGGACCATTGCCTCTCGACACGATCTTTTTGTTACCTTGTGTCCTGACTGGTGAAGTATCCATGCCTGTGGTGACTGCTCTCTTGGCAAACTCAGGACTTGGTTCTTTGCCCTACAGTTCTAACCCCCACTTTATCAAGTTTGATTAGACTCACCTCCATAATATCTGAGCAGATTATCTGAAATGCATATGGCATATGCCTCATCCTACCCCTGGCTTTAGCACTTGACCCTATAGTTATTGTTATAAGATCACCTAACTCATCACCAAGACAATACTATTGCAGGTGCATAAGTTTTCAATTCTGTTGCTTTTTACATGTGAGTATGATATCATTCCTATGCCACACAGAGACCTAAGTGCCTGACAAACATACTCTATTCTGCATGAAACACTCAAATATTGTTCTAGAATCTGAAATGAGAAGGCCACATGTCTATCTGATTTTAGTTTTCCTCTCTACCTGAGTTTTCCATTCTCTCAATGATTTCAATTTTCCCTTTTTGGATTAAAGTTTAGAAGTGAAAGGGATAAAATCTAGTTTTCTGTTACATAGATAAATAGATAGGTGATAGATGATAGATAGATAGATACATACATACATACATACATACATACATACATACATATATGCATAGATGATAGATAATAGATGATGATAGATAGATAGATAGATGGATAGATAGATAGATGATAGATTAGATAGATAGATAGATAGATAGATAGATAGATAGATAGATATAGATAGATACATGATAGATAGATAGATAGATAGATAGATAGATAGATAGATAGATAGATAGATGATAGATAGATACATAGATACATAAATACATAGATACATAGATAGATAATAGATATTTATTAGCTATCCAAAACTCTCTCTACACACTCACCAGCAATGGAACTTTTTGTTTTTAAGCAAAATCTCTCCACTTTTTCCATGGAGTGATGGAGTATCAAGGTTTTCTTTTTTTTAAAGAATAGGAAAACAGCAAAGCATGAAAAATCATTGAAACAAATATATCCAGGGATTTTATAAAAATATTAACAGTATTACTAACATTTATAACTATATGCCATGACTTACAAAAATAAAAGCAAACAATTTATAGATCTCTTTTTATAAAACTATTATGTGCCAATCTTATCATTTTCTTCATATTTACATAAAAATATAGAATATAAAATGAGTCAATTTAAATTTTCAATAAATACATGTACTAATTTAAGTTTCAATAACTCAACATACTATCTATATGGTGCTGACAAAATTCAAAATCAAACCTATGAATTCCAGTATTTGGTTCTGATCATTGTTTTTTGATCAATGAACATGTTATATCTTCCATTTGAAAATCAACTTACTAAAGTTATTTATATGCCTGCTCTATAATTCAGCAATTCCATTCTTAGAGATAAGGAAAATGGGCACATGTGTATTCAAAATACATGCACAAAAATTATTTTATCATTTTTATTTCTGATGGCACTAAACTGGAACTAACCTAAACATAAATGAATGCTAAAAATATATGTTATATATCACACTGATGAATCTCACAGATATTATGTTTAGAGAAAGGAAAAAATCACTTACTCCATTTATATGAAGTTTAAAAGCAAATAAAGTCAATGTACAGTCATAGGAGACAGAATATGTGTTGTTTTTGATGTACCAAGGAAGGGCACTAACTAACCTTTTAGGAGTGTTAGGCATGTTCCATATCTTGATAGGTAGTAGTTACATGAGTGTGTGTTTGTGTGTGTGCGTGTGTGTGTGTGTGTGTGTGTGTGTGTGTGTGTGAAAATCCTTCAAAGTAAATATTTACAGATTAATGAATTTTGTATTTTGCATACTTCACTATATAATGCTTATATACTTCTTCAAAAAAATACACACATGCATATGTGTGTGTGTGTGTGTGTGTGTGTACATATATTAGGAATAAGCTTTAAAGTAATGTGTTTTTCTAGAGAAATAGTAAGTTATAAGAGATTTCACAACAAAATATTAACCATTTCCCTAAAGAGTTAATTGGCATTCATAGCATAATAATATTAATATCTGAATTTACCTCTACTTCCTTCTTTCTCTTTAGAAGTTTTTAATGCCAAAAAGACTGACATGTAAGGCTAAATAACTTTTATAGTTCATAATAGCAGAACATATGAAAATTTCAGGGTCTTTGGGGTTAATGGACCTATATTCAAGAACGTTGTTCTTTTCATGTTGAACTGTGTGGGCTTGAGCACATCTTTAACCTTGCTGAGTATCTTTTAGTTTTCTTATCTGTAAATTGAATACTTATAATATTTATTGCACAAGGTTGTTTGAATTAAAAGGAATCATAGATTAAATGATGCCTAATAGACCAAATGATAAAATGTATCATTTAACATGTAATTAGTCCTGTATTTTTTGTTAAATCTCACTCCTGTATATATTCAGACAGAAGTGAAGTGGTAAGGACAAGAATGGAGGTGAGAGTGAGAATAAATGGAAAGATAAATAAGACCAAGTCTCCGCTGTTTTCCCATTTGCAATCAATTGGTCGTAGTGAAACTAGGACATACATGTCTATAACTAAAGATATAGTAAAATGATAGAAGAGAATCTCTCCTTTGGGGCTCAGAAAAAAAGTTATCTGAAAGACATACATTTGAGGCAGTCTTTTAAATATAACAAATGTTTACACAAGTACATTACATAAATGGTAAATATGTAGGAATGCACAACATCCCTGAGAAACATAGAGTTAGTTCAAATTTAGTATAAATTTTTAACATATATAGTGAATAGTAAAGTGGAATATGTATAGTTCATAGGCATATTGTAAAATAACAAGAGTTCCATTTTATCTCATTGGAAAAAAATAAGTTCAGGCATAGATTGTAAATGAAGTCATACCCGTATATTATCATTTTCCCTCTTTCATTGTAGAATTTATACTGAGGATATTACAAATAGAGTAAAGTATTACTAGCAGTAATAAGAATGCATGAGGAATGACACAAAATAATTATTTTTTAAATTAATAAGAATAGAAGCAATTGACTCTTTTAGGAAGGCAAGAAAATATCTGTCTTTTTTCTAAAATAGATTTATTTTTATAACCTGATTAATAAACAATCACTGGATAGTATCCGGTGAGAAGAAAGCATTGACTGATGTTCTAAGCTGAATGTTTGTGTCCCCCTGAAATGTAAGTGTTGAAACCTAAATCCCAGTGCAATGGTATTTGGAGGTAGACCCTTTAGGTGATAATTTGATCATGAGGGTAGAGTTCTCATGAATGGGATTAGTACCCTTATGAAAGAGTCCACAGAGAGCTTCCTTGTCCATTTTGCCTTGTAACAGATGACATAAGGACAGAGCAAAAGATGGCCATCTATAAATCAGGAAATGGACCTTCTCCAGGTACATAATTTGCTGGACTTTGATGTTAGACTTCCTAGCCTCCAAAACTGTGAGAAATAAATTTTTCTTGTTTAAGCGGCTCAGTCTATTTTTGTCAGAGCCCCCTAAATAAACTAAGACAACTCCTAAAACTGAGGAGAGACTTACTGCTTGGCCTTTCCTTTA
Organism: Eidolon dupreanum; assembly: GCA_028627145.1. Lineage (NCBI taxonomy): Eukaryota > Metazoa > Chordata > Mammalia > Chiroptera > Pteropodidae > Eidolon > Eidolon dupreanum. The sequence goes on from CM053507.1 coordinate 94,600,524, forward strand.
GATCCTCTTATATATATTCTCAAATTTCTGGGAAGATCTTATTCAGCAATGAGATTATGGAGCCAAAGACCTCAAAATTTATATGTGCATATACTATTCTTTCCTCTGGAGTCCTTACAATAATAATAACAGCATCTTAACTCAGCAGCTAAAAACTTACAACTCTACTCTCTCTGATCAACCCCACTTGCCTTAGTCTTACTGTACTATCATTCTCCCTTCTCTTTCCCCCATACCCTCTCACCCTCTCTCCACACACAAACACACACACACACACATTTTGGTAAAGAGGTGATAAAAAGCCTGTCATTTGCTATTTTGTCCAACATATCTAAAAATATAGTTTAGCGTCAAAAGTTAAATTGACTTTGTTTCTTTCAAGTCAATGTTTTGTTTACTGAAAAATTTTCATTGCTTTCCTCCAAGTTAGAACTACTTTATTAATATAATGGCTTACTAGAGAAATGCTATAGAAATTCAGCAGCTCAGCATTAGAAGTATGAATAGTGCTGCTGCAAGTCAACTATGTGTGAACAATTCCTTATGAGCATGTCTCAGTCTGATCTAAAAGCAATTAAAGCCACCCATTTCCTTTCTTACAGAGGCTGAAAAGACACTGAAGAACACCTTAAAAATGAGTGACTTGACAGACAGAGAAAGATAAATACCATATGATTTCACTTATATGCGGAATTAAAGAACAAAAAGAACAAACTAATCAAAAACAGACTCACAAATATAGTGAACAATTTGGTGATGGACAGAATGGGATGAAGGATTAAAGAAGTACAAATTAGTAGTTGATAGTCGATCACAGGGATGTGGATGCAGTTAGCATTAATATAATGGCCAGGTAGAGGGTCAGGGAAGGGA
>CM053507.1:94601896-94625932 GCA_028627145.1 Eidolon dupreanum
TTTTTTTTTCTTCTCAGTTATCCCAACCCTTATTTAAAAGATAGTTAAAAAGTTCTCACAGTTGAAAACAGGTAATCACTCAATTGTAAGTTACCAATAAACTCTGATGAGACCATTACCATGAATACTATTTAATTCCCACTGAAAATACAATGTTTGCAACAAAAATAATCAATAGAGTTCATAAAAGTATCTATCTTGAGACTATGAATTGAAGATCTCCATGGGATTTATGTTGTTTTTAATTTATATATATTTAAAAACACACAAAAGTAGAGACATGAAAATCAGTAAGAACTAAGACTTTAATATATATTGGTTAAATCTCCTAGCAGTATAGCATATTTTTGCAAAGTTGAGTCTTTTTACTTTTAATAATGCAAAAGTGACATTTTAAAGTTTTCTTTTAAGATGGATGTGGTATTTTGTATTTTTAAAAATCTTGAACAATATCATTAACTGCAAAAACAACAACATTTAATAAAGGTTAAACAGCTTTGTTTAGTAAATGGCAAATCACATTGATCTTGTTTCCATTTAATTTAATGCAATTCAATGAGTATAATTAAGCGTTATTTATTTCACTGAATTAGATTATGGAGAATACCTAAAATGAAAATTTTCTGTCATCAAGGAGATTGCTATATTTTGAAAAACTAAAATATAAATCAAAACTAAAATAGAATTAAAAAATATGTTATAGGGGCTTGAAAAGTATATAAGTATATAAATACCATTTACTACATGATGGGTTAGAACACTGAACACTGAAAATGAGAGTGACTATTCAAAGATACCAAAGTGACAAAATTTCTAAATGTTTAAGTTGAAACACTAAAGTCATATCTGGTATTGAAACAGATTTTGTATTTATGCAAATAGCCAACTTTTTTATTTTATTTTATTTTATTTTGATATATAATTGACATATAATGTGTAAGTTTAAGGTATCAACATGTTGATAGACAATAGATTGCAATACGATCACCTCTATAGCATTAGCTAACACCTGCATCAGGTCACATAATTATTATTTCACTTTGGTGGTAACAGTATTTAAGATCAAGTCTCAGCCATTTTAAAGTGTATAATACAGTATTGTTAACTATGATCACAGTGCTGTGCATTATGTACCAGAACTTATTCATTTTCTAAGTACAAGTTTGTACCATTGATCAACATCTCCCCAGTTCTCCCACCCATAGGTCCCGGTAAACACCATCCTGTCTATTTCAATGAGGACAAATTTTTAGATTCCAATTATAAACAATATCATATAGTGTTTGTCTTTCAATGTCATAATTATCTTACTTAGCATAATACCCAAAATGTCCTTCCATGTTGTCACAAACGACAAGATTTCCTTCTTTCTCATGGCTAATATTCCATTGCATCTATCTATCTATCTATCTATCTATCTATCTATCTATCTATCTATCTATCTATCTTCTATATGTCTATCTAATCACATCTTTTTACCCATTCATGTGTTGATGAACACTGGTTGTTTTGCATCTTGGCTATTGTAAAAAGTGCTACCATAAGCATGAGGTGCAGATACTTTTTGATAATCTGTTTTCATTTCTTTTAGAATTATACATAAAAGTGGAATGGCCAGATCATATGGTAGTTCTATTTTTAATTTTTTGGAGAGAATCCATACTGTTTTTTATAAGCTGAACTAATTTACATTCCCTGAGTGCACAAGGGTTACCTTTTCTCTATATCTTTGTCAACAATTGTTATCTCTTGCCCTTAGAACTATAGCCTTTCTAAAATATGGAAGGTGATCTTTCATTGTGATTTTGATTTGCATTTCCCTAATGATTAGTGATGAGCACCTTTTCATGAACCTGTTGACCATTTATATGTATTCCTTGAAAAAAATGTTTTTTCAGTTCCTCTGCCATTTTTAAAATATGATCGTTTTGTTATTGTTGAGTTGTATAGTTCTTTATATATTTTAGATATATAAATTTACAAATATATTCTCTCATTCTATAGGTTGTCTTTTCATTTTGTTGATTGTTTCTTTTGTTGTTCAGAAGCTTTTTAGTTTGATGTAATCACACTTGGTGGCTTTTTTTTTTCTTTTCTTTTGCTGTTTTGCTATAGTAGTAATATCCAAAAAAATCATTGCCAATACTCATGTCAAAAAGCTTTTGCATTATATATTCTTCTAAATTTACAGTTTGGGGTATTATATTTAAGTTTTTAATATATTTGAGTTAACAGTTGTGGGTGGTGTAAGATAAGCATTCAATTTCATTTACCTGCATGTGCTTATTGAGTGTTCCCAACACCATTTATTGAAGAAACTATTCTTTTCCCACTGAGTATTCTTGGCTCCTCTGCATAATGTTAATTGACTTCATATTCAGGGATTTATTTTTGGGCACTTGATTCTGTTCCATTTGTTCTATGTGTTCCCTTTTATGCCAATAACATACTATTGTAATATTATAGCTTTGTAGTATAGTTTGAAATCAAGAAGTGTGTCACCTCCAGCTTTATTCATTTTTTTCTCAAGATTATTGTAACTATTTGCAGTCTTTTGTAAACACAAATTTTAGGATTGTTTTTTCTATTTTTGTGAAAAATGCCATTGGAATCTGACAGGTATTGCATCAAATCTATAGATAATTTTATGTATTATGGACATTTTAATAATACAAATTCCTCTGATCCATGAACATCAGATATCTTTTCATTTGTTTGTCTTCTTAATTTCTTTCATCAGAGTCTTATTGTTTTAAGTGTACAGATTTTCACTTCCTTGGTTATATTTATTCCTAAATATTTCATTATTTTTGATGCTATTATGAATGAGAGTTTTTAATTTCCTTTTTATTTTGATATTTTATTGTTATAGAAATGAAAGTGTTTTCTCTATGTTGATTTTCTATCCTGTACTTTTGGAATTTATTGGTTCAAACAGTTTTTTGGTTGAATCTTTAGGATATTCTATATATAAGCTGAGATCATCTGAAAAAAAAGATAATTTTACTTTTTACTTTCCACCGTGGATGTCTTTTATTTTTTATCTTGCTTATTTGCTGTAGATAGGACTTTCGGTACTAAGTGGAATTAAAGTGGTATATGGGTACATTCGTCTTTTTCCTGATCTTGGAGGGAAAGGTTTCAATCTTTCACCATTGATTACAATGTTTTCTGTGTGTTTGTTATACATAGCCTTTACTATATTGAGGTATATTCTTTCTATTCTTTCTTACTGAATTTGTTGAGGGGTTTTATCATGAAAGAATGTTGTATTCTGTCAAATGCTTTTCGGCATCTATAGAGTTGATATGATTTTTATCTTTCATTCTATTAATGTGGTGTATCATATTTATTGATTTGCATATGTTGAACCATCTTTACCTCTCAGGGATGAATTCCATTATATTTTTGTTTGTGACACTTTTGTTTTGTTGTTGAATTCTCTTTGCTAATATTTTGTTGAGAATTTTTGCACCTATATTCATCAGAGATATTGATCTCTAGTTTTTTTTTTTTTTTTTCTTGTAGTGCCCTTATCTGGATTTGTCATCAGAGTAATGCTAATCTCATAAAGTAAGTTTGAGAGGGTTCTCTCTTTTTCAATTTTTTGAAAGATTTTGAGAAAGATTGTTGTTAATTCTTTAAACATCTGGTAGAATTCACTAGTAAAACCATATGGTTCTTGGATTTTCTTTGTTGGTAAGTTTTTGATTTTGGATTCAATCTCATTAATTATTGGTTAATTTAAATTTTTCTCTTTTTTCATGATTTACTCATTGTAGATTTGTATATTTTTAGAAATTTATGCTTTCCTTTAGGTTATCCATTTTTTTGACATAGTTGTTCATAGAAATATGATTCTATATCTATTTTTGAGGTCTCATTTGCAATATCTCCTCTTCCATTTATGATATTATTTGAGTCTTCTCTCTGTTTTTCTCAGTCTAGCAAAAAGTTTGTCAATTTTGTTTATCTTTTCAAAAAAACTAGCTCTTAGTTTTGATCTTTTCTATTGTTTTTCTGGTCTGTATTTTATTTCTGCTCTGATTTTTGTTATTTCCTTCCTTTCACTAATTTTGTGCTTATTTTTTTCATCTTTTTCTACTTTCTTGACGTGTAAAGTTAGATTATGCATGTGAATTTTTTCCTTTTTCTTAATATATGCATTTATTGGTATAAACGTCCCTTTACAAACTACTTTTGCCATATCCCATAGTTTTTGTTATGCTTATTACCATTTTCATTTGTTTCAAGACATTCTTTTTATTTATATTTTTATTTCTTCTCTGATTCATGGTTGTTCAGAAGTGTGTTGTTTTGTTTCCATGTTTGTAAATTTTCCAGTTTTCATCTTATCATTGATTACAATTTCATATTGTGGTTGAAAAAGATACTTAGAATGATTTCAATATTATTAAGTTTTTTAAGACAAGATTTGTTTTTTCGGCCTTTAATATGATCTATACTAGTGAATATTCATTTACATTTGAGAAGAATGTGTATTTTGTTGCTATTAAATAGAATATTTTCTTATCTGTTAGGTCCATTTGGTCTAAGGTATGGTTCTGTTTAACATTTCTCTGTATTTCTGTCCAGGTAACCTAACCATTGCTGTAAATGGGGCATTGAGGTTCCTTACTGTGCTGTTGTTTATTTCTCCCTTCATATATGTAAATATTTGCTTAAGATATTTAGGTGTTCCAATATTGGATGAGTATACATTTTAAATTGTTTTTTCCTGATGAGTTGATCCCTTTATCATATATAATGACCTTTATTTCTTGTTAGCATTTTTGGTTTAAAGTCTACTTTCTCTGATATAAGTATAGGCACCTTATATTCCATTTTCATGGAATATCTTTTTCCATTCCTTCACTTTAATCCTTTGTGTATCCTTAAAGGTTAAATGAGTCTCTTGTAAGCAGCATGTTGAGTCTTTTTTTAAAAACTATCCAGCCATTTTATGCCTTTTTATTAAAGAAATCAGCTATTTACATTTAGATGAACTATTGACATATAAGAACTTACTAAGGCCATTTTATTAATTGCTTTCTGGCTGTTTTGTAATTTCAGTATTTCTTTTTCCTCTTTTGCTGTCTACCTTTGTGGGTTGGTGATTTTTCTTGGTGGTATGCTTTGATTCCTTTCCCTTTACCTCTTATGAATCTACTATAGATCTTTGCTTTGTGGTTACTTTGAGGCTTACATGAAACATCTTTTAGATCAGGAGTCTCCAATTCCCAGGCCATAGACTGGTACCAGTCCTTGGCCTGTTAGGAACTGGGCCACGCAGCAGGAGGTGAGTGGCAGGCAAGAGAGTGAAGCTTCATCTGTATTGGCAGCTGCTCCGCAGTGTTAGCATCAGCTCCACCTCATATCATCAGGCATTAGAGTCTCATAGGAGCACTAGTCCCTGGTGCCAAAAAAGTTGGGGACTGCAGTCTATATATAACAACCTATCTTATGTTGATAGCAACTTCAGTCTCATAGAAAAACTATTCTCCTTCTCCTCTTTATGTTTTTATTTTCAAAATTTACCTATTTTTGTATTTTCTATTCATTAACAAGTTATAGTAGATACGGTTATTTTTAAGTCATTTTTACTTTATTCTTTATATTTATTGTTAAGAAATGAACATATCATCATATTACAGACCAGAGTTTTCTGAATCAGATTGTACATTTCACTTTACCAGTGTTTTTTTTTATGTGTTCATATAGTTTGAGGTTTCTAATTAGTGTCCTTTTATTTTGGCTTGATAAACCCCTTTTGGCACTTCTGAGACAGGTCAGTTGGTGACAAAATCCCTCAGCTTTTGTTTGTCTAGGAAAGTCTATTTTTCCTTCATTTCTGAAGGATAATTTTGCCAGTTAGAATATTCTTGGCTGGCAATTTTTTCTTTCAGCACTTTGAACATGTCATTCCATTTTTTGCTAGCCTCTAAAGTTACTGCTGAGAAATCTGCTGACTGCCTAATGGGTGTTCCTTTATAGGTTACAACCTTCTTTTTTCTATTTCTGCATTTATGATTCTTCCTTTGTCTTTACTTTTTGAGTTTTGTTATAATTTGTCTTAAATAAGTTTGTTTGGGATCAAAATAATGTGATTTATTAGCTTTATGAACTTAAATGTTCAAGTATCTCCCCAAGTTTGGGAAATTCTCAGCTTTTTGAGGACACAGCAAGAAGATAGCCATCTGCATGATGGGAATAGAACCCTCACCAGAAGCCAAACTCTGCCAGATCTTCTTAGATTATAGTCTCCAGAACTGTGAGAAAAATAAATACCTGCTAAGTATTTTATTATGGGAGCCTGAGTTAACTAACATGGAAAGCCAAGAATAAAAATTTTACTTCTGCATATCTTATGTTCCAATTGTGAAGAAATTCACAATGACCACATGTATAAAATCTATTAATGTGATAGCAAATTTTTTCACTGGTAAGATTTCAATGACTTTAAAATAAAAGGGCATCATTATGCCATAACTGTATTTATTATTTTATATGACAATTATACAGTATAAAGTAGGTTAGTTTAGACCTTTTTATTATTTGTGCTTATTTTTACTATGACCTTTGCTTATTTTTCTTCCTTATTTTGAAATGGATAATTTCTAAAATTATCCTTTTTTTTTTTTAGATTTTAATATATTTATTTGAAAACCAAGTTCTGTGAAGAACATACAAATGGGTCACATTATTACACAAATGGGGCTAGAAAACAGTCCAGTTTAATGTTAGACTCTCCAAACCTTATTCATTTAAAACATAAAACTGATGATAAGTTTGCACATGAAAGACATATAGACTTAATTTTCAATTTGGGGCTGTGATAGAGTTACAATCAATAATCTAGGGCTAAAGATAAAATTGCTTCAAGTAATAATAAATATCCATGCCAAAATCTGCTCAAATCAGAATTATACTCTTATGTCTTTCAGATACTTTGAAAATAATAATATTAACTCAAACCATGTTCTTATGCTTTAGTCTCTAATTTCAACTAAATTTTGTACAAATATTTTTAGTGTTAGTAAAAAAATAGGCTATCAAATTCAACCATGCATTTTGAAAAATTACTTTATTATTCAGGTTATTTGAAAACTCAGATGGCTGATTTTTTGAGTAAGTTTAGAAATGTGCATATAAAATATGACTTTTGATCAATTTAAACTATAACTGATTTATTCTTGGTCTAGCTATGTGTGTGCAGAGGACAGACAGAGTCTAATTAAAGAGAGGAATGTCTTTTGCAGCTGAGACAAATGCACAGAGCAACATTTCTCTATTCTTGTTTTACCAGTTCAAGGAAGCTAAGGCAGATAGTCATATTCTATCAGTACAGTGATTGCTTTAAAGCTAGAAGCCTCACCCATGATTAGATAAAGTTTGGAGGGAAATTTATTATTCACTGACCCTGCAAGGCAAGGCATAAAATGCAAAGCAAGAAACCCAACAGGCTGTGCCATGATTTCTGAAAACAATCTGTTAGCTCAGAGAAAAATATATGCCTTTGGGCTGAACCTGTGGGTACTTATTTGCTCTTCTCTCCACATCTATCATTTCACAAATTTAGGTCAAATTCCAGTTCAAGATAAAGTAAGTGGGTTTCAGTGTATTTTGTTTGTTTTTAAATCTCACAGATAATGCCAAATTAATAATTACATTTTACTGTGCCTTTTTCTAAGGAAAACTACATATTTTCCTTTCATAAATATTATACAACCAAAGATACTCACATACACAAAGTAAAATGTAAACTAGCTTTGTTCCATTAAGATAAATGATTTACCAGCTTTCTTTTGGAAATTTTTTCTTAAAATCACGCTATACAAGGAGAATTTCTGGGGAGTATGAATACTGGGTCCCTAAAGAATAGCATTGACCAAATTCCTACTTTTCTCCTAGTAAAACACAAAAAGTGCATGTTATTTGTAGTACTGCCCAATGAAGAGGCCAGTTCAAGAGAAAGTATTAATATATTCATATTAATGATCTAGTGAAGATATATATTAGTCCTCATAAGAATATCTCCATTTTAATATAGAAAAATGAAGATAGTATTTGACCAAATGACAACAAAAAATTATGGAATTTCAGAATATATCAATAGGGATAGATTTGCATGTGTTGCCTCAGCTTAAGAGTATCTGATAACTCAGTGAAGAAATATGGCATGAGTTTTCTGACAATTTGGCCTGCAGCATTCAATTTCAACTATCACATAATCAGTGCATTAAAATTTTTGATTACGGAGAATAATTACAACATGGCTAAAACTAAGAGGAAATCATTTGAAATAATTTTGCTCTAATGCATAGTTTAGGAAATCTTTTAATCTGCAAGCTATCCTTCTTCTCTAGTTGTTCTGGTCATTTTTCTCATCAGAAAATTTATAATGAAATCAATCAAGCACTGGTGCAATGTTAGGTGGGCTTGGCCTCTTTTTTTAGCATGAACTTTTTCATACATAATTGTGAAAATGCAAGATGTGCCTTAAATGCCTGTCTTCATAACCATATTTGATATCTCCTCTTCACTTCACTATTGTAACCCAATTTGCCATCCAAAAGGAACTGTTAGATAATAAAAGATTTAATAAATTAATTCAAGCTGAGGTATCAGTGTTTCAAAGTGGTTAATTATATTATTACTTTTGAATACTGATTAATACCCTAACCAAATGTAAGATGTCTTACAAATGTCACTGTATGTTTTTTTTTCTTTTCTTTTTTTTTTTCTGACAGTATATTTAAGCAATAAGAACTTGTTCATATCACTTATATCAGTATTTTCTAACTCCAGGGTACATCGGGGCTTTATCATTTCAAGGACCTTATAAAATATAGACCATGAGGCTGCTCCAGAGATTCTGATTTGATACATGTGGGGTAGGTTCTGGGAATCTCTATTGATGAAGTACAACCAAAATTGGAGACAGCTGATTAAATTACACTTTCAAACAGCAACAGCTTTTTCTGTGTGAAGATTGGTGTTGGTGATTCATTTGCTACAATGGGATTTGTTTAACCACATATTTTGGTAAATTCAGGAGATTATGCAAGTTGAATTAATAATAGGTAAGAAGAAGCAATTGAGGATTATCTTAAATTCATGATGCTACATGTCTTGTCAGTGATTCCACTTTCTCTCAAAGTCTAAGGATTCTCTACTAAAAAATCATTGTCACTATATTATTGCAGAAAAGTAGATGTCTCTAAACAGCTTTACATGCACTTTTTTCAAAAAATAACTTTTTAACATGAAAATATTAGATTCTCAGATGTGGTGTTAATAAGGAAACATACCATTAAAAATGTCTATAAGTTAAACAATCTTTTAAATATGTTTTTATTGTATTCATTAGACATACATTTTTCAATTAGTGTTGTATATTTTTGTGCTATTATTTTACAGAAAGTCACATATATATTCACTAGAGGTTAATAGGTAATTAAAATCTGTCCTTCACTCTCCACCTTAATTCAAGATCTTAAGAAAATCTTGGTTAATTAGACTACAATAAAATTAACCACAGCAAGTTAATATAGACGTGTTTATTCTAATCAATGTGCCTGAAAAAAGAGAAGTCACACTCCAAGTAACAGATGGCATCCTAAGTTGCAGGCAACTGCAATAGCTTATGAATTGTATTATTTAACACTCAGTGTACCTGCTTCTACAAAATCCAAGCAATTGTTTGTTTGTTTGTTTGTTTTAATTTTGCTTCACAGTTGAGTATCATTGTATTATTCTTTAAGGATTTGATGTTCTCACTGCTCATCTGTATCATGCTCAACTATTTTCTGTAACGAGAGAAATCTAAAAACAGGTGTTTAAAAACGCTACTATTTTCTATTTGGCTCACAAAAGGAGACCAATACAAACAGCCATTTCCCTCAGCTTTGGCTCTGCCCTAGTGAGAAAGTGCCATAACAAAAGCAATCACTCACAGAGAGAGAGAGAGAAAAATGTATTCCCTCTCTGGGAAAGCTGTAGGGTACTTGAAAGATGATTGGTTTGTGAGACTAGCATTATGAAAAGGGAATAATCAGAACCCAGCTGTGATATGAATAAGGAATAAAGAACAGGTGAATATACATATAAGAATGTGTACATAATATTAAAATATGTGTGTTTGGATAACCCCATATCCAGGGAATCATTATGTCTTTTATCATTTCATATCAGTCAACAAAGAGGGCTCAGACCCTTACGTCATCTTTTATATCTGAATGTCTTCAAATATCTGTAGGTAAGGTAGGTGACCTTTTTCACTCCTTTCCCATATTTAGCTCTCATCAATCTGCTAAAACTGTTTTTCTCAAGTACACCTATGTCTCTATATTTCTAAATCCAATTATTATTCTTCGTGGTTATGATTAGTCTTCATCTTTACTAATGTAAAGGTGACATTTGACCCAGTTGATGTTTCTCCTCCTTTGGTACACTTTCTTCACATTGTATCCAGAATACTACTGTTGGTTTTTCTACTACATCACTGGTTAATCCTTATGACTTTCTCCTGGTGACTTCTCTTCTTTATGTCGTCTGATGACATTCCATAGGACCTCATGGTTATCCTTACAGTGACCCTTGGCTTCTTTCTCAAGCCTTGTATTTAATTCAGCAGGAAATCCTATTGGCTCCACCTTCAAATATCTCCTGAATATGACCTTCAGTACCACTTCACTATTATCAACTTCTCCTACCTAGATTAGAGCAATGAGTACAGAAATAGTCAAATTGCTTCCCCTTTTGTCTTGAGTCAGTTAGGGATTTATTTAAGAGAGAAATTGGGAATTTTGTACTTATAAAACCTTAGAAGAGAAAAGCCTATGTGATGGCCTTAATTTTCAATTTTGCCATCACAGAAAGGCACAATCACAGTTACCAGGGGTCAGAAAATTAGAGGAAATAACAGATATTTACTAAACTTCTTTGCAACCCTAAGATAGGTGAAATAGAAGGGAATCACACATTGTTACCCTTTGCATTGGGGAAGGCCATGTACCTGCTCACAGTTGTCACCACTTTCTCACCATAAATAATGTCACTCTACTTACAGAGTAAATTTCTAGCTATTGTACCTTATTTTCTCTATTGCCTTTAATCTACAGTTCCAATATTTAATATGAGAGACTATTATTTTCAAAATATTGAAAATTGCTATTTCTATAACATACAGAATATCTGGTATTTGTAAAGAGTTATAAAATAATAAAACTTTATCTTAGCTAAAGTATAATTTCACTGAAAGAGTGCAGTCAGAAAGGAAGTTATCTTTAAGCTCCTAATCTAACCAGTAATGACAAATATTTACTGTTTTTACATTATAAAGTAAAATGAATTGCTAGAGCCACTTACATTTATAGAGAGAACACTTAGCTTAAATATTCTAATATTAGGCAGTGTTTGTTTTTATAGCAACTACAAATACTTGAATGGTCTGAAACCTGTTGATTCCTCCATTTTATTGGATTTTATAAAGAAAAAAAGTGAATGTTAGTTGTAACAAAACAAACTCTCTATGCAGTTTATGAACAGGAAATTGAAAACATACTTTTACTTATTCATATTTTAACTCCCTGAAATTAGAAGAATTCATAGTTTGGTATGCTTTCATACATACAATTATCCATCCTTAAAAAAAGTTAAGTACATAAACATATATATACTATGCTTTCTTGAAAAATAAAAATCAAATCATGTTGAACATTCTACTATAAAGACTGATTTTTAAATTTAACAATAAATCATAGATATATCTCTGATACATCTATAATGATCTCATTCATTTTTTAAAACTTCTATACTGTTTTCTATTATGAATGCATCACATAAAATATTATAAAATATTCAGGTCTTTCCAGACATTTTCATCTTTAAAAACATTCTGTCATAAACATACATAAATAAATAGATAGGCATTAGGTAGATCATTTATTAGATAAGAGATTGATATAGTTATTTTCTTAGGTTCTCTTCTATAATAGCTTCTATTTATTTGAAATTATGCAAAATATTTAATAGATTTTAATGTTCTTATTTCCATTGCTATCATTCAAGAATGATTAGCATTTTTTCCATTCTAACATACTATAATTGAAATGCTTAGTGTGAGACCAATAGCACTTTTACTCAGACTTCATTTCTAATGAACAAAATACATTAGTGAAATCATCCTCACATAAAAAAATTAGGCAAAGAAAGTTAACCTATTATCTCCCTGAAATGTTGGATATTTAGTGAAGTGAAACTCTTAGTTCTCATTGCAGACATCAGCACATGCAACCAAAATATAAGTGAATACTCAGCTAGTAGAGTCCCTAAATAATGTAGTTTTCAAAAAAGTACAAATCAGCAAAGAAAAGTTACTTGAAACTCATTTTAATCTTTAAACCATTTCTTGAGAAACTGCAAATCAGAGCGAAAACAATTTTAATTAATGAAAAGAATCTTAAAACTTTTCTCAAACTCTCACCCATTCTTAATTTTCTCTATATGATGAATTTTTCCCCTCAGGTTTCAATGGCCACATAAAACTATCTGTTATCAAGTTCATATGGCTTTTTTTTTTTCTTTCATTCCACATCGCTTTTCCTCAAACACTCCTAAGTAATTCTCCCCTACTCTGAATGCAAATTTTTCTCTGTTTCTTTTTCTTATTGTTCTTATGCATCCACATAAAATACCTAAAAATAAGTTGAGGAGAAAAGTACCTGCCATGTCACTAACATGCTGTGACACCTTGAGTGAGTTAATCTGAGCTTCCAAGTCCTTATCTGTAAGGTGGGGATAATGGTAATTTTTATCTCAGAGGGTTTCTGTGAGGGTTGAATGAATGATTGAACATGGGTAAAATATTTAGAACCATGACCGATGCAAACCATTGTTTGGTGGAGGAGGAAGGGAGAAGGTTGCTCATTGTTGCACTATGTGTAGCATAAAAAATTGGAGGCAACCAAGGTGATCAAGATGTACATGGCTTCATTAACTGTGCATAGGCACCCTGTAGAATAACATACAGCAATGAAAATGAACAAGATCAGTGTTTTCATGGGAATGTGGAAAGAGCTTCCAAACATATCAATTCACAGGGGAAAAAGCTGGTTGCAGAATAACAATCATATAATATCCTTAAGCTCACACAAATACACTTTCCAGTCAGTGTATTTTCTCCAGATAACACACATGTGATATAGTCTTGTTGGGGAACCACCCTTAATCCAATGCTAACTAATTATTTACATTAGTTTCAAACTAATTAATAATAAATTCAAAATTGACAGTTTGAAAGTAACTGCTAAAAACATAATCTTATACAACCATGTTGTAGCCTTTCTTATTATTATTAGATATAAAAGTTCTACCTGATAAATATCTTAATATATTTTATATTTCATATATACTATTACTCTTTTGTAAAAATATTAAAAATTAAAAAAATGAGTGGTTGGGCAAATTATAATGTTAAATAAGGTTTCAAAATCTTAAACTGGATCCAACAGAACTGATATTATTCTCTAAAGTGTGTGTGTTCAATGAAGAAAATATAATTCTACAAATACTGAGAATCTATTTTTAATGCTCTCTGCTAGGCATACCATAGTCTTTTGAGAAAGCGGTAGATAAAGGGGACCCTACACTAACATTTTAAAATTATTACTATGATGTCTGTCCAGAAATCCCATCTGTCATAACCTATTCACATAGCATACACAGGAACATATAGGTACACCCAAACTTTTTCACAGGAATGATAGGGAATCAAACATGTATATACAAAGACAATGTTTGTGTGTTTGTGGTGTATTTTCTTAATTTCTGCCTCTCCTTCCCTAGTGTAGGAGAGGAAATAGTTTTCCTTGATCCTCTTCGTGATTCTAGCTGGATCTGAAAGTTAAACGAAGGAAAATAAACTGGAGAATAGCATACAAATTTATTTGATAAATTTTATATAACATGGAAGCCTTAGTAAAAAAATGAAAACACAAAGAGACAGTTAAGTCTGAATATTTTTGGTGGAATTATAAATTGGTACAGCCACAATGGAAAACAGTATGGAGATTCCTCAAAAAATTAAAAAATAGAACTACCATATGATCCAGTGATCTTACTTCTGTGTATCTATCTGAAGAAATCCAAAACACTAATTGAAAACACTCATATCTTCATTGCAGTATTATTTATAATAACTAAGATATGGAAACAACATGTGTCCACCAATAGATAAAAAAGAGTGGGATATATATGTATGTATGTATGTGTATATATATATATATATATACACATATATATATGTATATATATATATATATATATATATGGAAATATTAGCCATAAAAAGAATGAAATCTTGACATTTGAGACAACATGGATAGACATAGAGAGTATTACACTGAGTGAAATAAGTCAGACAGAGAAAGACAAATACCATATGATTTCACTTATACGTAAAACCTAAAAAATAAAAACAAAACAAAACAGAAACAAACTCATAGATACAGAGAACAAATTGATAATTGCCAGTTGGGAGGGGGGTTGGGAAGATGGTTAAAAATACTGAAAAGGATTAAGATACAAATTGCTAGTTAGACAAATAGCCACAGGGATGTAAAGTACAGCATAGGGATTACAATCAATAATATTGTAATAACTATGTATAGTGTCATATGGGTACTAGACTTGGGTGATCACTTCATAAGGTATGTAAGTGTCTAATCACTATGTTGTACACCATAACTAATATAATATTGTACATCAACTGTAGTTGAAAAATAATTTTAAAAAACAGTATTTTTATGCCAGATTGGATGAGGAGTGGAAAATTGGTTGGGCAAAGAGTATGAGGTAGATGTAGTAAAATAGAAGAAACTTAGCAAGGCCTGTTTGTCCTTCTGTCCTCAGATATACAGAAGTTCCACTATTCGGGGTATAAGGAGGGCACTTCCCACATGAGGGTATTATGACTTGCTTTAAGAGAGAGGGGCAGAGGGAAGGTCATAGTGACCTTTATGCTTCTGCCATTTTCTCAAACTCCAGCTTAAAACATTCACTATGTCAATGTGCCATATTTTTGGGTTGTGTGTCCAGAATCCCATCACTAGGTAATGATATGATTCCCACAATGTAACCTAATTTATCCCATAGTAATTGGCTGCTTTCCATGAGGTAGTCTACCATAAACCATTTATTCCATTATATAATTTAGGAAAGCATCGGAAGTGATGTGTGGTTGATGCGGCTATTGTGGTTAAGTTGTATTAAGATCAGCGTGAATAAAATGTAACCACTAAACCCTCATTGTAGAGCATGGTAGGACAGTTCATCTTTAGATTTCTTGCCACCTGTCAGCATTGAGTTTATTCAGTGTAGCTTGTGTTATCCATTAAAACATCATTAAAATAAATTCTCTGAAAAAGCACACTCATCTTTGCCTCTGATTACAAAAACCAAAGACTGTATATCAGTGCGATTTTAAATATTTGTATCATAATTGGACACAAGCTGCTCTGAACATCTGCTTGTTATCAAGAACAAGAATGACGTATCACTTGCTCTAGATTTGTTTAATGGACAAATTCAGAAATTATGCCCACAGTATGCTGAGACTTTGAGCCCAGCCTCTTTTTTTTCACAAGAACGAGTTACAGAAAGTAGATAAGTGAGAAAAAGATGCTGCCTCCAGCAGATATAGACAGTTTCATGCTACAAAGTTAGCATTTTTGAAGAAATTTTTGTTTTTAATCTGTTAGTCTAAGGTATACCATATTTAGTCATTAAAATTCTTTTGACATCAATACCCACATGCATAACACTCACTATTCTTATCCCCTGCATCTATTAATGTTGCCATCATTTACAATAAATCGTTGTTTATTTTCTTTATACATTTTGCAACTATGTCAAATATTTGTTTTCATTATTTTAACAATTCATCATTTGTTATTTAAGATGCATACTAATCAAAATATTTCTTTGAAAGTTTTAATTTTATATTACAAACAGATTTACCCACTATGTAGTGTTGTTTGGGAATTTGTTACATATAATCTTTTAGAATATAAATTCACTCAGAAGCTAAGCAGGGTCGGGCCTGGTTAGTACTTGGGTGGGAGACCACCTAGAAGACCAGGTGCTATAGGCGTAAAACTAAAAAATAAAAATTAAAGTAAAAGATTGTAAGCAGACAAGATTCTTGCAATCTGTGAAGTCAACCAAGAGTTGTTTTGCCTAAATTAATTAATTAATTAAATATAAATTCATTCATTCATTCATTAAACAGATTCTTGCTGAACCTGTGTGTGCGTGAGACAAACATGTTAAGCATGAAGTCACTCTGAGTAAAGAGATGTGGCTCTATTTCTACAGGAAAATGAAAGAAGTAAATCATGTAATCACTAAGTGATGTATAAATACAAATTACTGTGTGTTATAATGGAAAGACCCTCAGTCCTATGAGAAAAGATAACAAAGATCACTGACTTAGATTTGGAGATCAGAAAAGATAATCCCTACATAATTAAAACTTAAGCTGAAGTCTGAAGGATTTTGGCAAAGGGAAAGAAAAAGAGGAGGAGGTGGTTAAAGAGTTTTTCAGATGTAGAAAAGTGTGTAAAATGGTAATGTGGTAGAATAAAGCTCTACACACCAAAGTAATGTAAAACAGATCCATTGTGCCTGGGGTATGTGATATCAAGAGGGACAGTCACATTGGGAAGTAGGGCATCAACATGAAATTTGGAAGGACACAATTTAGTTTAAAATATCTCCCTACCCTGTCTCAATTAATAGATCCAAGCAGAAGTCATTCTTGAACATAATTCATTGTGGCAGCAGAAAGAATGTTATCTCAGTGTTTGAGAAAGAAATTATGGAGACTATACCGTAAGTTTTATTTTATCCTTCTTTTTACCCTTTCAAACAATTCAAGTATCAATGGAATGACTGTGCTTCATAAATCAAGAAGTGTAACTGCTTCTAAATTTATATATATATTCAACATAAGATAAAACCAAGTAATAGACGTCGACACTATGAGTCTCCCTTTAAGATCTCTAGTTGTCCCATAATTTTGCCATGCTCAAAAGTTGAAGTTTTGTTTGTTTGTTTGTTTTACCTCTAAGAGCAACACAAAGGTTGAAGCTGAGGTCCACTCCATGGCCACAGGGATAAGATATGCTATTTCTCCTAAATAAGAACTCAATCACAAACATATAACTTTTGATCTTAATAATAGATTATCATACTCAGGCACACTCAGTAAAATAAAAAAAGTACAAAATAGAGTTTTAGCAAAATAAACAAAAGCTGTTTATAACACATACTCATAGTGAAAAATAAGTTATTTGAATTATTACAACTCCCAAGACCATCTAGTCACAAGAAACATTTGCCATCATCAGATAGATATTTTTATGGTTCCATTATGATAAGTCTTTTCACAACAGGGGTTTTCTTGACTTACATACAAACACACACACAACTTTATAGTATTAGATTTAAGTTTTTCTCTAATGGGAATAATTACATTGAGTATATCCAGGTTAAAAAAAAAAACTTTTAAATTTCTGAACAGGAAAGAAAGAGAAACGGAAGCATTGACTTTGGGAAGCATTCATCTAAATTTTAATATCTTGCTTACCTTAAAAAATAAAAAGAAAGAATTGGCCATCTCTTCCACAAGAGAATTAATTCACATTTGAACGAAATCCAAATAACACCTCACTCATCACCCAATAACTCGCTTTATACATTTCAGGCAGAATTCAGTCATATAGCCCCATCAAGGGCAAGCATATTACCTTGATGAATCTGTGCCTTCAGCGTTCATATATCCACTGGACTTGATTGTGAACAACTTTAGTTCTACTAAGGGAAGGGAAAGATCAAAGATTATAATCCTTATTCCAAGTAAATTGAACTGCATAGACTTTATTCTAGGCTCTGATTTTTCTTTTTTTTAAAGATAAATATTAAATTACTATTATTTGTCATTTTTCTCACACTTAAATATACGTTGGCAAATAATATTACTATCATAATGATTTTTGATTCTTTCAACTTAACAATTTTCAAGAATTACCAGGCTAGGTTTTAAGGAAACCTCAAACCTCAGCATTTCCTTACTTAATTCAATTACAGATAGTCATATTCTGAAGGTAACACCAACATATATTAACTAGCCTCCAAAAAGCATTCCTCTGATTAGTGACTACAGTTGTATTCTGATACCTGGGGTTGGCACTGGCTCAGAACCAGTGTTCAGTTCTCTGTTCTTCTCCCAGTACACATTCATACCTGTAGATGGGCTCTGATCCATTTAGGAAACTCTGAGTGGAAAAATTGGAAACTATATTTATAGTGTTTTAAAAGAGTCTTTTCTCCAGACATCCAGATTCTCCTTCACTCTGAGGGCCAAATGCTTCAGATTTAAGAATTAGATCAAAGTCCATGATTACACATCGTAGTGACTCATTTCAGGACTCTGTTCAGAAGTGAATTTTAATTTTATTGTTTTTCAGTTTTAGAAATAAATATCCTCCAGTAGGCTTACCATCTATTTCAGTCCTATTGAAAACATGAAAATTAAATAAAAACAAAGATGATTGTACATAAAAATATTGTGTTCACTGTTGTCTCCTTCATTCCCATTAAGATGGTCAGACTCATTAGTACCTGGTGGTGAAGTGCTAATACTTATCCTCTGTTATTTTGAGATTATAGAAACCCCATTCTAATCAAAGATCCCATTACAGTAGTAATATTTATATCCTTGTTTCCATCTTGCAGAGGACAGCTACAGCAAGAAAGCCTTGATAGTTGGCATGGCTTCTGGATCTTCATGGAGGTATATTTATCAGATAAGCTAGCACATGACAAATCTCTTCAGCAATGCTCTCGACCTGCCTTTGGATGCTTTTTCTTTTCATTATACAGTTGAATTTCTGGAATCTCCACTTCATTTAGTATACTGTACCACTGGGTCCAGATTGCTTGCCAAATAGCTGAGCAATCTGTTAGAATCTTTCCCAGAAGCTGTAGTAAGTCCACACTACTGCACTTGGCTTAATTTAAAGTCATATTTCTTTCTACTTATTCGACTATCATTAAAATATATTATTGTGCATAGTTATCTCTATATCTCTATATCGTTACTCTCTATATAAATTAGCAACATTTACAATTTTGTTGTTGTGTAAACTTTTACCTTCTGGGTAACATTTTTGACTGTACCCGCAGAGCACACTTGAATCTGAATCTAGTTATTTGTCTGAAGGAAATAAGAAATGGCAGAGATTAACTATCAGGAATTTGGAGATGAACTTGCTAAAAAAAGAAATAGCAAAAATTTAAAAAAAAACAATAAAATATCATTAAAATATTGTATCAGGTAAGGTCTTAAACATGGCAGGAATAAATTTATCAGGTATGAAATTAAGGACTTTGTAGTAGTACATTATTGGAAAGAAGAGAAATGTGAGCCTTAGTTTCAAACTCCAGGAATTGACCCACCAGAGAAGCTATTCTAACAACCAGGATTCTAAGTCAAGAATAAGCTCTTTGCTATAATTACAATCCAGAATTTAGAAATTGAAAAGCCATTGCTATCTTTTGATACCCATAAAGATGGAGAATAGATGCTGAAATGTATTTGCAGAGAATCTTCATGTTAAGAAAATTTTTCTTAAAGAAGGACAAACAAAAAGATCCCAAAACAGGAAGTAGGTGGCTTCTTCTTTTCATTAACCTCCACTTTCTGAATTCCATGCAAATACATATAATAGATAGAACCTAATTAACTCTTTGCAAAAGAATGGAATGGTGGCTGAGTTACCCAATCCAGAGTAAACACTGCACTATATGAGAAAAATCGAAACATCCAATCAGACTGTTTTCTGGTGTTATAGAATGATAATTTGAAACCTAACTATATACACAGATATATGTATGAATATCTATATAAACTTTTCCAATATAAAACTGTAATATAGTCTTAAAATGTAGGTGCTTATAGCTATTTTTCATAAATAGAAATAATTTGGGCATCAATGTGAGGATGCTGTCATAATGTCCCTTTGAAGTACATCAATAATTTCATCCCTATGTCACTAATGAGAAGATAGATGGGTGAGTATTGTGATTCCACCTGCCCCATATGTGTAACTTGTAATTAAGTATTAATATTGTTCTTAGAGGGTACTTGTCTTCTACTTTATTATAGAAAGGGCAACTGAAAGTGCAGTTTTTAAACTGAAATAATTGCAGGGCTGGGCACAAATTATGCCATAATGTGTAAATATTTATGATATCTAATATTCTGCCATGTTTGTGAGCCAGCATTTTTATTTATTTATTTACCTAGGCATCAGTTCAGATTGGTGACTTCTCTATTTTAATGAGAGAAGAGCTGACCTTTTATACTTAGTGATAAAAATTGTTTTATATATAGTGCAATTTGTGCGGCTATAATTGACCTCTAGGCAGAAGAATGTTCCCTATCTACTACTTTACAATTTTTGAGGTTCTGTTCATTAATATTGCTTCCTGAGATTTTTCTTAGCTCAGGTAATGGAGTTGAAGAGATTATTTTATTGATTTTTTTTCCTACAAAACCAAATGTTTAAGTGATTCCCTGATCTCAAAGAACTGAAATTAATTATAGGTGAAATTTGGAAAAATGAAGGGTCAGGATTCTGGACTTATGTCTGATATGAGAAGGGTGCTGTCCTCAGTTAGTAGAGAACCATCTCCATCATAGTAGAGTATTATGGTCTGAACCGTGTCCTTTCAGTACTCACATTGAAATCCTAACCCCTAGTACCTTAGAATATGACTGTACTTGCAGATAGGGTCTTTAAAAAGGTAGCTAAGGTTGGAAGCTAAGCAGAGTCGGGCCTGGTTAATATTTGAATGGGAGACCACGTAGGTAGCTAAGGTAAAATGAGGTTTTATGGTGGACCTTAATCCAATATGACTCATGTCTTTATCATATGAAGAAATTATGACATAGATGTACAGAGGAAGCACTAAGTGAAGACGTAAGGGAAAGATACTCATTTATAAGTCAAAAAGAGAAGCTTTGGAAGAAATCTATAGTCATGCTGATATCAAAATTCTATCCTAAAAATTGTGACAGAACATACTTCTGTTAGTTAAGCTACCCAGTCTGTGATAATCTGTTAAGGCAGCTTTAGTAAACTAATGCACAGAGCGTTGAGATCCTTACAAGGGTATGCCAAGTACCTTGATCGAGCATAAGAGTGGCTAGAATGTCGAGCAAACATTTTTTAAAATTATTAATTGATGAGGCTGAAAAAAATTGAAGACTTTTTATTGAGCAAGATTAAAGCTGTGTACTTACTCTAGGATTTTTCATTTGGGTGTTACATTTAATGTATGACAATACAGCTTATATTTTTCAAGAGTTCGTACAACATATTACATCATATCGAAAAGAATTTCAACACTTTTGTCATTGTTCCTCCTAAGAAGGCCTAAAGCCTTCTAGATTTAGCAGCACACACACACACACACACACACACACACACACACACACACACACACACACACATTTTTGTTATGGAACAGAGTCTGTCTACTTGGCACTAGCATAGCCAAACATTAAACACTGAGAATTATGGTGGAAAAATATTGATTATTTTATTGATGAATGGTGCCATCCAAGAAAATAGGAAGCTAATGCTCCAAAGCCTGAACTTCCCAATGATGTGTAGGTTAGAGATTATATAGGATGAAATGACAAGACACTGTGGGTTAAGAGTTCAAGTTGTGTTAGGAGCTGATTGGTCAGAGGTAAGGTAAGGGTAATGAATCATTTCTTTTGTCTTGAGGACAGTTCTGAGGTCTTTTCTGGAATCCCCCTGTTTAGTTTCATGGGAAAGTAACCAGGGAATCACCCCAAATTAAGGCTCAAGAACTGAAACACGACTTAGGTCAACATGATATCTTTAGCCAGCCAGAGGTCCAGACCATGTGACCATTAATCAGTCAACTCTGGGCTACTGTCTTCTGCTGCCTCAGGGATTGCTGATTATCCAAAACAGGATCTCTGACACTTTGGCTTCACATGCATGTGTGCACACACAGGGACTCATACAAGTTATGGCAGATTTACCTGGAAGCTAAAAGGAAATTAAGCTTCAGGGCTATCATGTGCTTATAATTTTTTTAAGCTCTGTACCTAATTTTGTGCTTGTAATTTTATCTTGCTTTCTTAAATTAGAACTAACACCATCTCCAAAGTAAAATATCCCCCTGTGTGTTTGTGTGTATGCTTTATCTCAATTAGAACTTCAAAGATGACTGGTGTTTACCTACTCCTTCCCTAGGCTTTTCAGTGGTTGACTTCTTGATAGCAAGGATCATATTTTAGACACTGATTGTTCAGAGCCTATTAGAGTTCCTATTCTGTAACTATATTTTGCATATACTTTTAGTGATAGGTAGAGAGGAAATAAAGATAACATAATCAAAACAGAAACAAAAAAATTCTTAGAAATAAAGGCGGTATTGACTTTAAATCCTCCTCAAAGAGAGAGAGAGAGAGAGAGAGAGAGAGAGAGAGAGAGAGAGAGAATTACTAGAATGCAATAACAAAAACTAAAGTTTTAAATGCACTATTTGCACAAGATGATCTCATTATGAGTGGAGATTATATAGTTTCACTTATGACACTGAAGTTTTAAATAGTTTACTTCTAATAAGTAGGAAAAGCAATATACTGAACCTGTTTTGTTCAGTTTCTATTATTTCATATTCAAATATTAGACAGATTTTATTGAAATATATGTTAAAATCAATTTTTGTGTCTTTCCAATACAATAGAACATTCCTTCAGGCAAAAGTTAAAGCTAACTACTAGCTTCACTGATGCTTGCTTCTGTGTGTGCTCTATATGATTTTGTCATCACTTGAGAAAGCATCAAAGAGACATAGATTTAAATTCAGGAGATCATTAATAGAAACCCAAACCTGGCTTACCATGTTAGAGTCATAAAACTTGTGTGCAAATTATAGTTATATCTCTTATGATTCAATTAATAAGTTAGATCAGAAGACAACCACACAGTTCATTCTTAATAGAGTTCATATTTCCTGCAGCATAATAAAGTGCAGACATGGAAATAGTATAGCAGTTGCTGAGTGACAGAAAAAAATGGCATGTAAATCTTTTATATTGTTAGAATATCTGCTACCATAGCCTGGTCTCTCTTAATAAGCAAATAAATAGGCAAATGAATAATTCCCAAATTTGATTTCTAAGATCTTATAAAGTAAGCATGTTTGGAGAGTTCGAAAGAATGCAATCTTAATTTATGAGCACTGGGAAACAAGGAACAGAATGGAGAATATTTATTTATCAACTGTGCTATTAAAGTATGCTGGCTTTTTTTTTTTTCTTTTTGATGCACAGGGATAATGAGAGAAAAAGAGATGGTCATAGCCCATTCATTTATCTTACTCATTATTTCTGTGATCCAGAAGTCATGTTAGAAAACACTGGGGTCATATACATCCTTTTATCTTCTAGACCTGTACTTAGCCTTCAAAAGCGACTGAATTAGGTGATCTCTATTAAATTATATTAGTTATATTTAATTTACTGCAAGGATTTTCTCACCAAAAAATAGCTTCAGAGAAAAATTCGGAGATAGCAGGTAATGTGGTTACCTAACCAAGTCCTATTCCAACCTATAAGGTTGAATTTGGCCTTGTACATGTAGGAGTGAATTAGGCACACACAAAAATACCAAACATTACTATTGTCTTTTCTTTCTAGTTACTTTACTTTTTCACAATTAGAATATATATATATATATGGGGCACATTCTGGAGAATCATCAAATTCTCTACCAGGCTTCAAAGGTTTAGAGTATTAGAGGTAAAATGAAAGGCATGAGCTTTCAGAGAGTGAGCAAGTAGTAGACTGTTACATCTGCTTGCATCCTACACTGAGGATAGGGTTGACAATTATAGAATCAGGGAACAGGTGTTACCAAAAAAAAA
>CM053507.1:94626432-94720595 GCA_028627145.1 Eidolon dupreanum
AATTTGGCCATATTATAGAAAAAGTACTTATTTTTCTATTATAAATAATGTATCATGTCTGCCCCTCTATTCTGAAATATTGAATTTTTAAAATTAAACAAATGCTCATAGAGCATGCATAATCATATTTTTGATGCAAAAATGGGTATTTTAAGACTAAGTGCAAATGAGCGTTATATAATTTCAACCCATGTGTGTAATTAACTGCTTTTGTGGTCCTGAGAAAATAAATTAGACTTAAAGTTGGTCAAATTTAAGCCATTCCTCCCAAAGAATATTTGTTCTAGCTGAAATAGACAGGGCCTTCTGAATAAAATTTGTCACACCATACAAACTATAGAGCATCTCTCATTAATTGTCTTCAAATGGTCAAATTTGATAAAGGCAATTATAGCCTGAGCAATGATAATCATTTCCTATCTAATAAAGCATAGTAAGTGAACATTACAGCTCAACAACAATTTATAGCTTTGGGCATAATCTGTGAAGTCAGATGCAGAGGGCATTTCTAATTCAGAATGATTGAGTGGTCAGCTTGAACTAAGAAAATCACACATAGAGCCAAATTCAGGCATCAACCTGGCTGTTCTGAAAATGAAATCTTTCTTAGATTCTGTGTAGTGTTTAATGGTTTCCCAGCACTCTACTGGGCAGTACTTCAGCAACAAATACATACTACATTATATTTCCTATAGACTAGGATATCTGGTTCATGACTTAAAAAGTGATTGTTTTAAACTTAATAGATTCTTTCACAGGCCTCGCTGGGGAGTAGAGGTTTACTGGTGTCCCCTAAATCAATTTTATCAGTCTAT
The DNA here is from genome assembly GCA_028627145.1 of Eidolon dupreanum. Classification (NCBI taxonomy): domain Eukaryota; kingdom Metazoa; phylum Chordata; class Mammalia; order Chiroptera; family Pteropodidae; genus Eidolon; species Eidolon dupreanum. Next base: position 94,627,248 of record CM053507.1, read on the forward strand.
AAATTGCTAAGAATTGTCTCCTAAGGGTATAGAGTTGTGCACATAGCATTGTTTCTATTGTACAAAAATAATGTAGACCTATGCATATTATACAATTGTAAAATTGAAATATGATGAAATCTGTTTACTTGTATCTACTATTCACAAATTTCATGCTTCTAGAGAAGTTCTAAGGTTGTGAAAGGTAATTTAAATTGTTTTTGCATAGCTGTCTATGCTGAGCTGGTTTCTAATGCTTTTTCAAGACTAATTTTTTTTTACTTCATAGTTAACTTCTGCACCCTAGAATATATATATTTTTTGCTTGCATATTATCTCTTCTGATCTTTACAATCACTTGGGAAAGAAATATTTTAAAGTAACTATTATTATAACCCACATTTTTTAAATTTGTCGATGAAGACTATGAGAAGTTTATGAGTTGCCTAGTTATATGATGAGACTGAAATGAGGGCATCTCTTCTCTGATGCTCTTTCTTAAGTCCCACTTTCCTCATTACATTCTGATGAGATTATATAGGATACCTAGAGTTTTAACCAAAAAACAAATAATTGTTGAGATTACCTGGAGGATTTTTTGTTGATTGCTTGGACCTGCCATAACCTGAACCCAAATTTTTATCTATTAAGATTTTAGATACTAATATTTAGATATTAGGATATGGCTTAGGAAATATGAGCATTCCTAAAAATCAGAATATAGAACCACAAAAATAATATTAAAAAAAAAGAAACCAAACTTCAAGCATAGACTTTGTTGGTCAGGATAAGGTAGATTTTGTGGTGGTTAAATAAAAAATAACCCCCAAATTTAATGGCTTCATTTCAACATATGCTTCCATGCTTATTATGACATAGAAAGAGTATAACTAGTGGATCTCTCTTCTAGAATTGAATGCTTCAGCATGGAAGTGATTTACATCATTTCTACTCATAATTTGTTCATTAGAATTAGTCATATCTAATTATGAAGGGATAGAGAAAGCACAAAACTCAGGTTTGTCTGGAAGGGGAGGGAAGCTATATATCAATGAGAAATTGCTATGTACCCCACAGAAGTAAAGGTAGACTTTTTGAAAAGTCTATAGAGGCTCATCTTTGGAATATAATGTAGATTGTTCAAAGTAAGATAATACATGCAGGATCTGACCACTAAAAGAGGACTTGGAATTTATTGGGACTAGTTTCTAATCAATGCAGGAATTTCTTCTTAAATATTCTCCATGATTTTTTTTTAACATTTCCAGTGATAAGGAGCTAACTAGTTGACCTGATAGCTTTACTGATTCCTCTATTATTGATGCTTAATTATGTTGCCCAAGGCCTAAATCTATGAAACTGAACTCTTATTTTTAAACTCTGTTTGCCTTTTAAGCACCATACAACATTACAAGTGGGTTTGACAAAGAAGTTCAAACATTAGCTGAGACAGTATTTAAGCAACTGCAGACTATAGAGCTAATCCTTGACCACCAGAGGAAATACCTCCTGCAAAGTTACAACTGTCTCCTAGGACATGCCTCCTTGTTTCCATACCTTATCAGGTGCTCTGCACCCTTCATAATGTTGTTAATTCCACAGAGAGACTCAGTTTGAAAATACAATTTATCATATTCTTTAAAAATGCAGTCTTGAAACCATGATCTGATACCACATCACAATGAGTAAGATAGTTAATCCAAAAAACAAAATATAATAAGTGCCAGTGAGGATGTGGAGAAATTGAAATCTTGTGCATCACTAATGACAGCTTAAAATGGTGCAGCTTTTATGGAAAACAGGATGGTGGTTCCTCAAACAATATAACAACAACAAAAAAATACCATATGATCCAGCACTTCTACTTCTAGGTCTATACCTCAACTTATTGAAAGTGAGGACTTAAAGAGATATTTGTAAATCCATGTTTATGGGAGCATACTGACAATAGCTAAAAGATGAAAACAATTTAAAAATGTCCATCCACAGATAAGTGGGTAAACAAAAATGGCATATACATACAATGGAATATTAATCAGACTTGAACAAGAAAATCTTATATTTGCTACAATATGGATGAATCTGAAGACATTAAACCAAACACAAAATGATATATAATATGATTCCACTTATATGAAGTATCTATAGTCATAAAATTCATAAAAACAGAAAGTAGAACATTAGTCACCAGTAAGAGAGGAGAGGAGGCATCTGGAAAATGCAAAGGCTTGCAGAAATGACCAACTCAACCAGTTAAAGTCCATTCCTGACTGCTCTCTCTCTCCCTTCCAGGACTCTCCAGCTAACATGTTTTTCCATAGCTACCTCCCCTACCTCAGGGACTCTCCAGCTCACATCTGTTGATTCTTGGCTTGCCAACCAACTAATGTTCTTCCTTATCTCTGTAGCTGTGCAGGAATAACAAGACTGTATAAAACTGCCTGTTATGTTACAATTGGGGCTCAGCCTTTGGATAGGAATCTGCTGAGCAGGTGCTGGTATTAATAAGTGCTGCTTCCTGATTATAGCCTCGGTGTCCCTTCTCTCTGTTTGAGAATCCTATAACAGTAGTGGTAATGCCAAGGTCACAAGACATACAACCTGTAAGGCCATTGGTCTGGAAATTCTTCCTCGCTTACAGTCCCCACCTGAAGCTCCCCCTCCCATCCTGAGTCATGAGGCACATGTGAAACCGTAGACAGAGGAATCACATGCCCCTGTAATAAACTGTAATATAAACTGTGATAAATCTAATCAGAGCATGGAATTGTCAACCCCATGCGTTCCACTGGCCAATAAATTCTCCTTCCTCTAACAGAGCTGTCTGAGTATACAATGTCCTCCTCCATCAGCTGTTGCTTCCTGTAACACCAAGAGCTGGAGTGAGTGTAGAATGGAAGATATTATTTGATGGATATAAAGTTTGGGCTTAGAAAGATAAACAAGTTCTGGAGATGGATGGTGGGGATGGTTGCACAATAATGTGAATGTATTTAACGTCATTAAACTATATACTTAAAATTATTAAAATGGCAAATTTTATGTTTTACTTATTTTACCACAATAAAAAAAGAAAAAAAATGCAAGCCAGTTTTATGCTGAAACATTTTTTTAAGGCCTTAAAAAAAGTAATTCCCCAAGGGACTTAAACAGACATGTTTCGTTGATATGTGTAAAATATACACACAATTAGAGGTCAAGAAAAGGTAGCATAAAAATAAACATTTGATAAAATAAATGCTTTCTGATTCCAAAGCTACTTGGTCATGATTTAGAGTGTGAAATGGATCACTTATTGCTGAACTATTTATAATATGCAAAAAGCTTATATAGTGTCTGTTCAAATTATGCATTTTTTCTAAATTACTAAGATATGCATAAATTGATAGTAAGGATGAGTTTTACTTATTAGATTCTTTACTTAGAGTTCATTATTCTCATAATATCTGTTAAATAAGAAGACCCTGAAGAGAAATTTTCACTCAAAAGGATAATCAGCTCTTTGTTCTGATTCTGTAGATATGCTTGCTCCATAGGCAGTACACAAAATTAACTAAAGACTCGTCTTCCCTTCTGTTTGTTCTATCTAAGCAACAAATGTAACTGCCTGCAACCCATAGCAACTCCTGCGCTTTGTAACCATCTGAGGACAAATTAACCAATCAGCCCTTGTCAAATAAGTTCTATATAAGGAATGTTGCAACTGAGCTCCGAGCCCAGATCTTCAGAGCCCTAGCTCCTCTGGGACTGCTGTCTAACAAACCTGAGTTCTCCAACTCTGAGTATTGCTTGGTTTCTCACGGGTCTGATTTTTGCAACTTTTCTGCAACGTTTCTGGAGACCCTAGCAAGATTTAATCATGCCAGCCCTTTGAGCTGCCAGACTGGTGGCTTGGCCAGGCCAGGGAGGAAGTGTCCCCAGTCAAACAGGGAGGCATGCCACCTAACGGTATTTCAAATTCTCTTTCTGACCATGCTCTAACTCTCCAGACAGTGGAGTCCCTGACTGGACTCATAGGAGGAACAGACCAACTCACCATGAATGTCCACAAGATAAGGTAAGGACCTGGGGCCTCAGCCCCCTAATCAATTCCCGTCTCCAGACAGAAGAAGAGTTTGATCACCTCCTAGTCTTCAGTTAGAAGACACCAGTGTTTTCCAAGGGGGAGAGGACATCAGGGTCTCACAAGGGGTTGGGGGAGACATAGGTCAGGGCCTTCCAAAAGGGGGGAGGCAATGTTTTGACCTGGTATGTGAATGAGTGAATCAATGAGCTTCCTGGCTGGCTTAATTGGTCAGATACGAATTCGTGGCTCCACGGCTGGGCACCCTTAAAGTACCCTAAAGGTGACAGGGTCTAAGAAGGCTCATCTGCAGTTCTGTGGTGTACGGCATATGGTCCAGGGCGGCATTGAACTAGTCTGATTGTAAGTCACAAAGCTGAGTACGTTATGACTAAGCGTCACCTAAGCTCCTTTGGAATATGGCCAGATGAGAACCTGAGTAATTCCCTCTCTAGAGGAGGCACCCACCCTTGTTTGTCTTTGTGTCACTGACACAGGGTGAGATACACGGGGAGTGGGGACAATTAATCACTGATTTGGCTTAAGAATTTTCTATCTCTAAATGACCCTTTTGACACAGGGGCTCTCTGTCAAATTATTTTCTTGAAAATTTAAGATCTATTTTCCCTCTCCATTAGGAAGATTCCTAAGGCAAATATAGGGGGAGGTTACTCTAAGACAACTGTCTTAAATTGTATGTTGAAAAATTTTAAGAAAGTCTTCTTAGGGAATTGCAGGGTCAAGTTGACTCCAGGAAAACTTCATACTCTTTGTGAGCTTGAGTGGCCCACCTACAGGGTAAGATAGCCTTCGGAAGGGACCCTGGATCTCCCTACTGTTAAAACTGTGTACCGGGTAGTAGCAGGGTTCAATAGACACCTAGCCCAGTTTCTATACATAGACTCATGGTTTCAAATCCTACTGTAGTGCTCCCTTGGGCCTGGTTTTGCACAAATAGGCAGGGACAGAGTAAGGTACTTGTGGCCCGACCAACTCTGAGAAAGAACAAGTAATACAAAAGCCATGAACTATGAGAAGCTTAGAACCATTACTCAAGAAAAAGATGAAAATCTGGCCAGCTTTTTTAGCTAGCTGGAAGAATCCTTTAGGAGGTATACTAATGTAGACCCCCACTTCCGCTGCAGAGTTAATTTTGTTAGGCCAGCATTTTATTAGCCAGTCAGCCCCTAATATCAGACTCAAGCTTCAAAAGCTGCAAATAGAGCAGCAGACTAACCAAAATCTATTACTATATATATGGCCTTCATGGTCTATAACACTCAAGATCTTGAAGAGGGAAAAAGAGAACAGAATCAAAAAACAAACAAGCAAACAAAAAACAAATAAACATTAAAAAAAAACAACAACAATAAGCCAGGATTATGGCTGACAAGCATCCCTTAAGAGACCAGAGAATAAAGAGATACTGAGTTCTTGCTTCAAATGCAAGAAAGTAGGATGCTGGGCAAAGGACTGTACTGAAAAATCCCTGAGCCCCTGTCACACATGCAAATAAGCTGGTACTAATCCCTAGCATTGGGGAGTTGACTGTCCATACTTCCAGAGGGTGGCCAGCCAACATCCTAGTAGTCCAGGTCTGGGAATTGTGTAACTGAAGAGGCCTGGGGCCATCCTTGCCGCCCTAACCCAGGAATATGGTCATTACTACCAAGGAGCCCCGGGTAACTCTGGGCATAATGTATAAGCAAAATCAGTTTCTTTTAGATACAGGGGCAACCTATTCTGTGCTCCCTGCATTTTCAGGAAGACTCTCCTCACGAACTACAATTATCATAGGAGTAGGAGAAGGCAAAGTCAACCATTTTACTCCACCACTGACCTGCCAATTTGAAGATTAAATCCATCAGCAGAAGTTTTTAGTAGTTCCAAGCCGCTCAGCTCCCTTGTTAGGACTGTATATTTTAACTAAATTAGAAGCAATATTACAACTTGGGTGTAGATCCCCCAGTCTTTTAATGCATTGACCAACAAGTTAACCCCGTGGCTTGGTATAATGGTAAACCAGGGTTAGCTAGGACTGCTATGCTACTAATATTTCAGCTTCTATGCTCTTTCACCAAGATCCAGACTTATTAGTTGGCCCACTGATAGGAATGCCTTCCCAGAGATCTTGGTAATCAGGAATTTTCTCTCCCTCCACCCTCGGACTCTGAGGGGGAAATGAGTTCTCTTGGGACGCCATCTATTTCATTGCTCCCTGAGGAAACTAGATATGCACTCTCAGGGAAGTTACAAATATTGAAGATAGGGAAATATGAATATGTGCATGAACTCTGATCTGTATTTATCTGTATTATATGTAATATGATGGTTCAGTTAAGATTCCTAATTATGATGGAAAGGAAAATGTTTTTGGTAACAGAACATATAAAGTATGGAGACTTATTTTGAAGGGAATTGAAGGAAAAGAAAGGTGTTTGTCTGAAAGTTGGTTATTTCCAAATGAGTGAAAAGAGGCAAACTGAATGAGGAAAGTGGTAGAAGGTTTGTGAAAAGAAATCCTGAGAGGAAATTTTATATGATCAAGCTAAACAAGATTGGAAATTTAAAAGCCAAAAATAAGCTAATCCAAAATTTGAATTGTGTTTTAATATTTCTTAGACTATTGGTCTGCTATTGATGTTATGGAAAAGTTTTCTGAGTAGAAAACAAGGATTCCGTACTTCATCAAAATAATTTCTGTGTTTTATGTTGCCTTAACCAGTTTTCTGAGTCTTTTAGAGAATATACTAACATTGGCCCAAAGTCTGAGGGCCAGACACTCCTGTCTATCTATACATTTCATAACTCAGTCTGTGCCCAATATTCAAAGGAAGCTCCGAAAGTTGTGGCCTAGACCCAAACTCCACAAGCTGCCTTGATGCCAGAGGTCTTTAAAGTGTCCAATAACTGGGATGGGGCAGAGAAGGAAGCAGAGTACAAAAAGACACAAATTTTAGCTATCATAATACAGGGACCATCTCAAGGTGACCCAAGGCAACAAAAACCTTGCATGCCTGGAGGGCCTCGATCTCAGTCAGCCATGATTGGCATCATTCAGGACTGGGGCATCTTGCAAGCTCTAGTCCTAGAAAAATCCACCAAGATCACAACAGTGGAAGCTCAGGTCACCTTTGGCATGGCAGAAAGGAAATATTGAATTTTTATTAGATACTAGAGCTACTACCTACTCTGTCCTTACCCATCTCATGGGCTTCTCTCCAATCCTAACTTCACCACACATAAGTGCAATACATTAGAACCAATCATACCCAACACCCTGAACCCCTGTTGGAAGTCCAGGGAAGTACTAACACTTGGCCTTGATGGGATGGGGCTAAATCCCTGTGTTCAAATTCATATCAGAGGTCAAGTACTAGATCATCCAGCTCGAGCCTTTCAGGTTTATAAGTCCTTCTAAAGGAAGTAACTAAACCCCTACCCTCACCACCACAATCAACTAAAAACTTATTTCTCAAAATGGCTGAAGGAATAACTCACTCCTCGAATGTCACTTCCTGCTATGTATGTGGGGGAAATCTGATGGGGGATAGGTGGTCGTGGGAAGCTACAAAACTAGTTCTTATCAAGACAACGGCAAATATAATGGCCCCGTGCACCGCTGATGATAGTCAATAGATCTTAAACCATACTATTATAGGAAAATACTGCCTGGCTATGGGTGGAGGAAATCTCACAGTGTCAGTGAGAAACTTAATTTGCTTTGCCCTATGGTATTATAATGCCACCTCCAAACAAAGCATGTGGCAAAGAAACAGGACAGAGAGAAATCCGTTGGCCAGATCCGCAGAGCTAACTGGATTCTTGCAGGACTCAGGCAGAATCTGAGACTGGATAGCTCCATGTGGAAACAAGATCACATCCACCTTCCTAGAAATTGGAAAGGGAGCTATATAATTGGCATGATAAAGCCATCCTTTCTCCTCTTATCTCTAAAAACAGGGGAACAGCTTAGTTACCCAGCCCCACAACCCTTACAATGAGTAAAAAGAGAACTCCAAATAGAGTACTTAAATGATGATGAGCTACCCCAGAGCAGATAATCCAATACTATGGGCCTTCCACATGGGCAGAAAATGAATCCTGGGGATACCATACTCCCACTTACATGTTAAACTAGATTATCCATCTACAGACAGTCTTAGAAATCATTACCAATGAGACTGGGAGAGCCCTGACCCTTCTTGCACATCAACAGACTCAGATAAGAAATGCCATCTACCAAAACAGGTTGGCACTAGACTATCTATTAGCAGCAGAAGGAGGCATGTGTGGAAAATTCAGTCTCACCAACTGTTGCCTACAGAGAGATGACCAGAGCCAGGCACTTGAGGACCTTGTCAAGAAGATGACAAAATTGGCACATGTGCCTGTGCAAGTATGGCACAGACGGAACCCCAATAGCCTTTTTGGGGGATTTTTTTCAGCCTTTGGTGTGTTTAAAACCTTAATAGGAGCAGTTTTACTACTCCTAGGAATCTGCCTGATAGGGCTGTGCCTGCTCCCCCTGCTAATAAAAAGCTTAAAAAGCATCGTGGAAGCCACAGTACAGCAGTGAGCTGCAGCCCACATATAATTTACCCACCACAATCAGGAAATCCTCCAGGATGGTTTAGATGGAGAATGTGAGACTCCTACATAAAAAAATATAATATCTAGAGTCTCAAAGAGGGGGATAAGAGTGGAGAGGAGGCATCTGAAAAATGCAAAGGGAAGGGCTTGTAGAAATGACCAACTTAGCCAGTTATAGATTAACCACAACCTATAGATCTCTAAAGGGTCTTTTGGAAACTCTTGCCACACCAGCAAGACAAACAATCTATAAATAGATAGGACCAGTGGTCTGGGAATTCCTTCTCCCTTTGCAACCCCCACCTGAATCTCAGGAAGGATAAGGAAAATTTCTATTATAACACAAACAGAAAAATTCATAACATTTACTCAGCGTACTAACAATGTTTTAACATCTCAGATAATATGACCTTGAACTGCATCTCCACTACTTCTGTAAGATATGCAAATGAACATGTTAAATTACCTGTTGGGTTATTTCTCATTTATGGAAGAATTATTTATTCTTATGTTCCCACTAACAGTACTGGGGGACCTTGTTTTCTGAGAAGACTGATTGTATTTATGCCTCAAAAGTCTTCAACTAGGCACTGTAGGAAACTCACCCTTCCAGGAAATGATATGGGAAGTTCTTAATTTTTTTGTATACCTAGTTAAGTTTTCTTCCTTCTTTTCTTTGTGAAAAAGGTCTCTCCCCAAAATCTAGATAATGTCTCTGAAACTGGAAACTCAGGACCAGCATGCAGGAATGGCCTTAGGCCAGGTAAGGTTCTTAGAATCTGAGAGGGGAGGGGACTTTAGGCCAAAGGTCTTTTTACTCTTTAAGAAATATATTAACCAAGCCTGTTTTCCTTTATATACTTAATAGGCAAATCAATAATAGAAATGAATAGATATACGATTTAAATAACAGTTCATATATTCTCTTCTTTGTCTAGAGACTGAGGCAACACTTCAGCAGGAAACCCAAGGCCCTGCCCTGATTAGGACAGAAAGGGAAAGAGCTCCATGAAACCCCAGTAGGCAGGAACTATGACCCTTCTCAGAAGGAAGCAGATACAGAAGAGATCTTCCGTCCCTCAATATCTATACTAGAATTAGGCAGGAAAATTAGTTAGGGGGATTTCTGGGTCTGCCTGCAAAGACACTGACGTCATCCTATTTTAGAAGGGGTCCACCATAATCCATCAACAATTAGATGAGTCATGAAGATCCTGGTCCAGAATATCGAGTTGGGGATCCTGGCTTCTCCCACTTTCAGGTCCTCCCCTCATGCTCCTCATAGCCCTCCTATTTGGTCCCTGTATCCTGAACTGTCTTGTCAAGTTTGTCTCCTCAGGCCTAGAATCCATTAAGTTACAAATGATTGTGACATCTGGACCACCCTTACACCAACCCTTAGGCTAAGAAATCAAGAGGATGATGCCCTATAAGAATTTAAATGGGCATCAAAAGAGGGGAATGAAGAAGAATTTTCACTCAAAAGGCTAATCGGCTCTTTGTTCTGCTTCTGTAGATATGCTTGCTACATAGGCAGTACTTGAAATTAACTAAAGACTCATCTTCCCTTCTGTTTGTTCTGTTTAAGCAACAAATGTAACTGCCTGCAACCCATAGCAACTCCTGCGCTTTGTAACCATCCGAGGACAAATTAACCAATCAGCCCTTGCCAAATAAGTTCTATATAAGGAATGTTGCAACTGAGCTCCGAGCCCAGATCTTCAGAGCCCTAGCTCCTCTGGGACTGCCAGCATAATAAACCTGAGTTCTCCAACTCTCTGAGTGCTGCTCAATTTCTCACTGATCTAATTTTTGCAACTTTTCTGCAACAACCCAACTTAAACTTAATTCCAACTGAAAATACTGTCTACAATACTAAAACTTTACCAAATAACTCAGCTCCAATAATCAATACACTCAACATTTCTCTCTTGACTGAAATGAGCTGCTATTATTTATCTACTTTCCCCAAATAATGTACTTCATTGGTGTTTTATGGCTTTGAGATGTAGAAATCCAAGAAATGAAGCAATCTGTAATTTGTCTATATGGAGAACTGATGTCCCATGTTTTCCCAGTTTGCCTTCATCTCTGGCTTTCACTTTCAAATTCCAGTTGCCCGTACTCTTGGATCCACACCTGATGCAAGTTTGATTATTGTCAGAAGGAGTATCTCTCCATTCCAAAATCATGTAAGAAAGAACCATAAAGTTGAAGTGATGCTAAAATGAAGTGATGCTTGATATATCCAAAAGATATGTCAAGTGGTAGTTTGGAGAGGAGTGATCAAGGAGAATTTGGAGTGCAGATACAAAATTAAGTAACAATAAATAGATAAGCGATCAAAGGCAGCTGGCCTTTTGCATTACTGATAAAGGAGTAAATTTCAAAAAGAAAGATTAAAGACTCTAGAGAATTATTAAAGAGAAGATGTTTAGAATTAGGTTTGCTTCACAGGTGAGTTCTCACAAACTTTTTTTTTTAATTAATTTTGTTTGCTACTCTTTTGATCTTTTATCTCTTCCATTTATTTCTACCCTTTTATTAATCTTTCCTTCCTTTCTTCATTCTTCTTTTTCACTCTCTCTCTAATCCATTATTGTTTTTAAAGTCTCCCTTTTCTTGCTTTCAGTCATCATTACCGTTTTTGTATTACTTCCCTCTGTCTTAATTTTGCATAAGCTCTTTCTACTTTCCACCAACCAAATTCCACGATTCCATGACCCCCTAATTATATTGTTTTTTATTTCTTTTGTCCATTTCCCATCTAGTTCCTATGTCCAATAGTAACTCTTCATAAACATAGACATTTTAATAATACTTTGATTTGAACTTAACCTTAATTCTGATATTAATCTGCTTTTATAAGTGTTTTTACCAGTTTCCCAGAAGGAGTAAGTAGCAAACAAATCTGATTTTTTTTTTTTATGTTTATCTGCAATTTCACAATGGGGGCTTCATTAAAATTTAATTAAATTGAATTTATTCTGTTTCAGTATTTTTTATTGCTTCATTAACAAATTACCATAAAATTATCAACTTAGAACAATAAAACTATCTTCTTACAGTTATTTAGGTCAGAAATCCAACACTAGTCTTATCAGGTTAAAATCTAGGTATCAGCAGGCTGCATTTCGTCTGGAGGTTCCAGAGGAGAATCTATTTTCTTGCTCATTCAAATTGCTGATAGAATTCAAAAATTTTTTGCAGTTGTGGAAGTGAGGTCTTCATTTTCTTTGCTGGTGCTCCTAGCTTCTAGAGGTTATTCATATTTCTTTGCACGTGGTCCCCTTCCTTCATGTGGAAAGCCAGCAATGGTGCTTTGAATCCCTCTCACACTTCAAATCATTTTTACTTCTACTTTCCATTGTTGCTTCTATCAGGCTTAATGTTTTACCTTCGTTTTCCACTTTTAAGGGCTCATGTGATTAGAATGGGCCAAATTATGTTATCCATGATAGCTTGACAGCTTTTCTTCAAATATCTCAGGTTTCTCTGCTCTATTTATTTTCATTATTATAATTTTAATTCAAGATATTATATGTAATCATACCCAAAGACTTACAAGAATTTTCAGGCTCTGGAGAGTCATGAATATGTCAGCCGGGATCCCAAAAATAAGAAAAGGGATTTTGAAGAGAAACTGTTGAAGGAAAACAAAGTGTGATATATAAAGATTTAGCAACAATAGAAATATATTACTACACCTAGCCTAATGAGGGAAGATAGAATAATGATGTTATAGAGCCTAGGGTGAACTGGAGATAGTGAAGAGGGGCTGCTTAATCTTAGGTATAGTTATAGTCAAATACAACTATGCCCAGCACTATAGTAACTGCATTCCAGGAGTGGGGAAAATAAATATTTCCACATCTCTCTCCTTCAGCACTCTAATCTTGCCAAATTATCCCTCTAGCCAGATCCAGTCAGAAACTAGAAATAAGGAAGCATGGTGATAGAGCTTAACAAGATCAGAAATTCTTCTACCCAAAGCATAATACAGTATAGTAAAGAATGGAGACTAGTTATGTATGAGGGTGGCATACCAAAGGCAACCACATTAGTAAGCACTGTAATTTAGGACAGAATTGACAACGTTTCTATAAATGATAAGATGGTAACACAGTCTCTGTTGCAACTATTCAACTATGTCTATAGGAAGAAAGCAGCTCTGGATGACACTTGAATGAATAGTCATGGCTGAGTTCCAAAACAACTTTAAGTACAAAAACAGAAGACTGTACAGATTTGGCCCATCAGCCATAGTTTGCTGGTCCCTGATTTAGGGCATAAGCTTTGGAGTTAGGTGGAAAGTATTAAATCCTTGTTCTACAGATTCAAACTGCTTGTTAACAGGAAAGATATATCCCCACCTACTGTCAGCTAAAGATGACACATTCCAACATTCTTCATACTGAGGAATAGCTCTGTGGCTAAGTCCTTATCAATGGGGTGAGTAAAAATTATCTCTATAATGTCCAGGTGCTATTCTTATAGGGAAAGAGTGTACCCTCCACTTCCCTTCTTCTCTTTCCAGTTACTTTAAATTTGGACCCAGTGGACATGGTGGAGGTGATCTATCTTTGACCATGTAGGGAAATCAGAGAGAATATTGGAGCAATGAAGTTCAAGTAGCCAGCTTGCTAGCCTGTGGTTGACTATCCTGATTTTAAGAAAATTACATAAAGGTGTCTCTTATTTCACCTACAATTCTTTTCTAGTCTTGATTTAGCAGTTAAACTTCTATCATTTGAGTGGTTGTTAAGATCTAGTTTGTTTCTCCTGTAAAATAAGAGTATTATTATTCCTATTTAGAGTTGCTGTGGAGCCAAAGTAACCTCATCCAGTCAACTGTAACATAACAGGCATTCAGTGACATATATATGAAAAAAAGATAGTAGGAGCCCTTTATTACATTAAGTATTATGGAAAACATAAATTAAATATTGGAGAAAATATGTTAATTTGGAATATGATTCCATTATTATTCATTCTTGTGCTCTCAGAATAATTCCCTATAAATTATCTAGAAATAAGACAGGAGAGTATACAATTATAAATTAAGATTACATTACATATTTTACCAAATAGCCTTGTTTTTTTTCATAATAGCATTCTGGAAAACAAGTTACAGAGGAGATTATCACAGAGCAAATCACATTCCAACAGAGAAACATCTGAGTGTTTAATTACTGACAAGGACAGAATAAAATAAGTCATAAATAGAATAAGCACATTTATTTCTTGAAATACTGTCTAAGACTTATAAAGAAATAAACCAACCTCTGCAATAAGAAATCTAATCCAGACTTCTGACCTCTCAAGTGAGAGAATGTATCTAAAGAGTTTGATGAGTTCGAAGTAGTTTGATAAGAGTTTATAAACTTTCTGACTGGGTGTCATCTTCCTTTTAGCTTAAGATAAGTTCTAAAAACTAAAAAGTAATAAAAAATTTTTTAAAAAAGATTTTTCAAAAGAAGATCCACAGAGGAGTATTAGAGGCACCTGCCCCACAAACTGGTGAGGAAATTTTCTCTTCCCAGTTCTGGAGAGGATTTGAAGCCAATCACAACTTTATATTTCCAAACCACTTCCAACTGCATCTTCCTCACATCTACCCATATATATTGGTGTTAGTATTAGAATAAATTAAATAGACTTTAGAATAGAATATTTAAATACATTATGCATTCTTTAATCACTCCTCAGAAAATATAAGATTAGATCAAGTTGGTATTTCTTTTTTTATTTAACTGTACTATGAACCACTCCAGATTTATCTCATTACACTCCTTTTTCTTACCACAACCCCCGCCCAATTTGATTATGCAAATACACGTAGTTATCTGAAGATTTTCTTTCCTTCTTTTCTTTTTTTTTTTTCCCGTGCCCCAAGACCTTGGTAATACATATATCTTTAGCTACAACACTTTGACCTACCAATATTCTCCTGTTTTATCTCTATCACTCTTCAGGATTTAGTTCAGGTATCTTCTTCTGGTCTTTGTTTTTAAGTAATAATTTAGGCACCCCTTATATATCCTACTATAACATAACACCACATTTTCTGATAGCTAATTTTTACTTGTCCCTACTACTGTCATTTATCTTGTTGTTCTCAAGTAAATATTTGATGCTCAAACAATGTTCAAAGCCAAGCTCTAATTAGAGATTAGAACATAGTTTTCTCCACTTTAAACCTACTTTTTACTCTATCACACTGTTTGAGTTCTATAAAATAAGCATAAATGACTTCTCAAGAGAATTCAAATGACTTGCATAAAATGTAATTCTATGTAATCATAGTTTTGTGCCTTAAAGTTTTTAATGTCAGCTATAATCAACAATAATTTCACTTACTTTAGGCTTAAGTAGAAATTTGGGTAATTGCCCCATAGGTTCGTGAGGAAAATTTGTCATATACAAATAAAAAAAGTTACTTAATAATCTAGGACCATAATAATAGGTACTGAACGTGTGGAATAAGCCAGCAAATTCTATAACCTTCAGCTATGATGAATGAAAAAGACTCAATGAAGAAAGAACCATTGGGTTTAATTGGGTTTAATTGGAAGCTTTCAAAAGCTCACAAGTAGGAAGACAATTTTTACAGAATTTGGTGTTTTTAAAAAAAATACAGAGAAAAAGAATAGGCTAAAAGTGAGAAGTAACCAAATTTATTTTTACAAAAAAACTTACTCTGAGAAATGTGTAAATTATCATGATAAATGATGTTGCACCTTATTTTCAGTTAGTTAACTAATATGCATTTTTGAAGACTTCTCCCTGAAGCCTGGGTCAGATTTGGCATTGCAGCATGGTTGTCAATGTGGCTAATGCAATCTAAGTAAAGCAATCAGAAGATAAATGATATCAGTGTAATTCTTCCCTTATGTTCAGCTATTTCATAATTTCTATAAATTCAAACAATCTCTTTAACTCAAGTTATTCATTTGTCATAAAATATAAGCCATAATATCTTTAATCCCCAAATGGTAGATTGTGCTTTTATTTTCCTCACTGAAAATTCAGGCGACTTTTATTATAAATACTGACTTTAGGAGACATTCCAACTGATGTTTTTTAGTATCAAAGAAAATAACACATACACAAAGCAAATCATTTAAAATCACTGTGGTGATAATATAGAGGATTCAGTAAACTAAATTTAATCTACATTTAGTGAGCACCTAAGATATACCAGCACTGTGACTGATGTTGAGATGAAGAGGGCAAGTAATGCAAGCCCTGCTTCCATAAGCGTACAGTAGAAGTGTTTCAAATATAATATCAAAGCAGTGAACTGGCATAAGTTCAAGCTTCAGACTACACATTTGTTGTGCTCCATGCTTCAGCTGACCCACTAGAACTCTTCTAGAAAAAAATTTCCATTGATCACAAGGTGGTATCTAAGTTATAGTCGGTTTGTTTAACAGAGGCCATTTTAAATAAAATGGCAGAGAACATATATTCATATCCAAATAAGAGACCAACTCCTTATTAAGTTTGGCACATGACAATCCAAAAATCAAACACATTTTTCTAGACCCAAGTAAAAATTTACTTCTGTCATTGAGGCATCCTAATACCTTAAAATGAATATTGGGCTGGGTGACAGGGGACAGGATATCAAGTTCTTCAGTTGCTTTAACTCGGTGAGTGACTTGGAGCATACATTTATTCTCTTTGAATTTCAGTTTCTTTACTTGTAAAATAATAAGAGGTTTACCATATGAACTCTTACCTTTCTTCTGTTCAAAATTTCCAAAAACTTTGCGATTTTCCATACCATTCTATATGTTAGTGTTCTTCTCTGTTTAGAAATTCTTAAAATACTTACGGTCTTTATTAATCTAACATAGAAGTCCTTTTATGCTTATAAAAGTTGTTAAATGTTGGATTTGAGAATATAACTGAGGCATTCTGAT
Source organism: Eidolon dupreanum (assembly GCA_028627145.1). Taxonomy (NCBI): domain Eukaryota; kingdom Metazoa; phylum Chordata; class Mammalia; order Chiroptera; family Pteropodidae; genus Eidolon; species Eidolon dupreanum. The sequence goes on from CM053507.1 coordinate 94,643,811, forward strand.
ACTGCTCTTTCCATATTGCTCATTGAATGAGACAATAGAGAACATTTTAAAACAGTACCGAGAATGCAGATAATATTGTTTTTAAATAAATAACTGGTGTTTTGACTCACCAATAATACAATAAGCAGCTAGAATCAGGGACCCTGGCTGTTACTTCCTTTTATTCTACATAGCAATGAGCACAATAATGAAAATAACCAAATCTTAGTAGAGTATGAGCTGTTTCATAACATTAAAAACTATTAAAGATCACCCTAATTAATGAGCAGAGCTTGAATTCTTAATGAAATAATTTTTTTTTTTTTAACAAAAGCTTACTGCCTGTCTCTAATGTGCCAGAAGACTGTCACTATGATATCTTTTGTCTTCACTCAACAGTTGGAAAAAATATTTTCAACAGGGTTTTTAATGTATCTTAAAATCTATTTTTCAAGAATGAATTTAAGTAACAAATCTAAGTGATATCTTGTACTAACAATTATTTTGCTTGTGGAAACCTTGTTTGTAGGGTTCATCTGGAACAAATGCTATTTCAACTTTAAAATTGTTCGGTCTCATGTAATCAGAAAATGTGTTTGTTGATTCAGCTCAATAAGCTATGTTCACTGTTATCAACTTGTATTTCTGATCATGATGTCTAGAGAGTAAAACCCTAGCATGCAATTATTTTCGTAGTAAAAGAAGCCGAGGGTTGAGGTGGAAGCTGTATCCGGAGACTCTAGGGTGGTGATGCAATTCAGTGACAGGGAAAACGCAGTGCAAGGCTGTGTCATTATCTTTTTCTCATGTGTGCCTTATAGTCACTATAAGATGCAGAACTAAAACAGTGTTTATTTCCACAAAACTGTGGAATCAAGCTCAATTTTCAGTAGAATATATGTTGATTTGGGGATTAAAAGAGAAATTCAACATACACTGAAAAAAAGCACTGCACTGCACTGCCTGTCAAATGCAGATCCATTTAAATTCTAAGTGACCACTTTGCTCCTGAACTTGTCAATCTACATGATGCCATGATTAAATTTTATAAAAAGTTCAATTTCAATACTACATTAATGCAACATTAAGGTTGACATTTTTAATCATCAATAATTCTAAGCAAAATAATTCAGAGTTACCTTTCACAATCACTGTCACTAAGGCGAATTTATACCTCACTTATTTTGCTAATAAATTCAGCTCAAAAAATTGAACATATGCACACAAACCAAAACAGTTTTTCTCCTCAAGAAGCATGTAATTACCAGGTCTTTTAAAATACAGTACAAAGTGAAAGGACAATTTCACAATTATCAAGCTCATTTGATGAACATAGATAAATCACAGAAAGCAGATTTTATTGGGGACCCGATTTCATTTCTTAAATTTGCCATATAATTTATTACATTTTTTTTTAAATTTTACTATGCTAAAATTACTTAGTTATAGTAATGGAGGTTAAATACTTTATGTTTTGTTTAATTTACATTTGAACGGGTGAAGTAGTAAGATATATAGGTTTTTACATTAAAATAAAGATGATTTATATATGTTAATAATCTATTTTTTAAAGCTTTAGCTATAAAATAGCAAGGCTACAGGTTGATTGGTATCTTAGTTACTTCCACCTGAATGAATTAATTTTTAAGTTATTTGAAACAATCCATTTTCAGTCAATTTACTGAATATATTGGTAGTCTACTCATGATCCATTTTCCCCATAGTCCTTTCTAAATAAGCAGGGTTTTCTTTGTTTTTACACCTCTCCAAATAGTCTATATGCTTTAGACCTGTGCTATGCAATACAATAGCACTAGCTACATGTAGCTACTTAAATTTAAATTGATTAAAATTAAATATAAATAAAATACAGCACTCATTTGCTACATGTGGCTATTAGCCTATCAAACAGTATAGACACACATTTCTAGTATCATAGAAGGTTCCACTGATAATGCTGAGTTTAGATCTTAATTGTAACTCAAAGGGAAAAACTAGATTGAATTCAATATAAATATATACACACATATATATATATATGTATATATACACACAATTAAATGTATATATAGATGTGTGTGTATATATACACATGTGTGTGTAAATATGTGTGTGTGTATATGTATGTGTGTGTGTGTGTGTGTGTGTGTGTGTGTTCCATTTCACACTAAAATTCGCTAAGGTAAATTTTAGAATTCATGAGAGAAATGCTTGAAAAGCAAAACTGAGTCCTTGATAATATCATTGAGCTTTTCGGGCCAACAAACCCTGAAGTCTGCCCAACCTCTGGACTTCCCAGACAGATGAGTTTACTCAACTAATTTCTAATAAAGCCAAGCCTGAATTTGTATTTGTTTTTAATTACTTGCTACATTTAGACATCTTAGAGGTATAGTCTACAAAAACTTATTTTGTACCTTATTTTAGTTAAAAATTATAAATGTAAAATAAGCATATATATATCTTCACAGAGTTTGCCCTTTATCTGTAGAAGAAAGGTATATTACATATTTAGATATTAGCTGTATATACATCTAAAGTTCATAAAGAATGCAGGTCACTGACAGCTAGAGTGTTCATGAATATCTAAAGATGCAGGTTGAGCCAACTCACCCCTGAAGGTTGGCCTGGGTTGGCTGAGAGCAAACTCATTCTAATCTACTCTTAATTAGCAGCTCTGGTTAATGATAAAATTGCCTGCGGTAGGCTTCACTAACAAAAAGTATTACTTCCATAACAGTACCAGTTCAAATTTCAAAAATATAAAACATACTATATTATTCTTCACTTTTATATTAAATGTTAAATTGTCATTAAATATGGTAGAAGAAATAGAATCAAGGTTTAGAAATAGAAATAGCAATTTTTTATTTTGCATTTTGCTGTCATAAATTTTAGTCTAGGATGACTAGCATACAATGTAGTAACAACAGTATTAACACTAACAATAATACCACTGCTACTAAGAGTATAACATAAGCATTTAAAAACAGTTCTCAATTTTTAACAAGTCTTATTTAATAATGAGAACATTCATAGTGAAATACTCCAGAAGGGGAAGACTAAGTCTTAGAGTTTAGTAACTTTTCAGGGACTATACCTTTAGTAAATGATAGAGTCAAAGTTTCAACCCATATTTGTCTGATCTCAAGGATAACATATTGAACTATTATGTTATAAAATGTAGGTATCTTATTCTTTAGTTATGAAGGTTAAAATGTCTCTATTAATGAAAAAGTAATATCATTAGTATAACTATCAGAAAGATGGGTATTCAAAGCTTTTCTTGCTATTAAATACATAATTGAGTAAAGATATTTTACTTTTCAGACATATAACTTTAAAAATTTACATTATGAGTTTCAAAATTTTACTCAGTATTTTTACCTAGATTCCTATGGCAGAAAGACTCTAAGACAGCCCCAATTATCCTGACCTCTATATTGGCTTGTCTAGCAATTTGCTTTTAATTAATATGTTATAGCAAAGGTGATAGAATGTAACTTCTACAATTAGGCTATAAGAATTGCAATATCCTTCTTGTTAATAGACTACAAGAAATTAAATCCTGCCAACAATGACATCAGTTTGAATGCAGATTCTTCTGCCTTAGAATCTTCAAATGAGATTTCAGCCCTAAGTGATATTTTGATTGCAGTCCTGTGAAAGACCCTGAAGCAGAAGATCCAATTAAGTCATGCCTGGATTCCTGACTCACAGAAACTGTGAGATAATATATATGTGTGTTGCTTTAAACCACTAAGCTTGTGGTAACTTGTTATGTAATAATAGATAACTAGTACCATTACTATATTTGATTACTAGAAAAACATGTGAGGTAGATTAAGAAGAAAACCAGGTCTCAGAAAAGTTATATTATAACTGTCTAAGATGTCAAAGATAAATAATGATTAAATCCAAGGTTATTTTTAATATTTCTTTCCTATTCCTGTCAATTAAGTAAGTGATGCCTTGCATTGGACTTGGATTTTTAGAAAAATGGAATGGTATGTTTTACTTTACCTATGGTGGAAAACATCTTTTATTTGTATGATCTAAAAAATAAATGCAAATGGCTTGATTTGAATATCTGATTTTGGCTGTAAATTTGTTCATCATAGTCATTTACTTCAATGTCCAATCTCAGTGATCAGATATTCACATAAACACAGCTGCAAGGTTTAAAAAGGGATGTACAGATAGTCCTAACTCTTCTCACTGCACTTCTCTACCTCAACACCTCAGGAAGCTAGCTATCATTATTATGAATTTAGGCTCACTATTAAAAAAGCTCAGATAATGCACTAACACGAAATGGGTATATATGAGTATATAAGGGGTCAAGTTATAGCAGTTTGGATGACATATTTGTTTGGTTACAAAAAGGAATGCAAGACTGATTATTTCATCGATATTTTCTTTTAGGAAATAGGCTCCAATTAAATGGTAGAGAGGGGAAACATCTTGTTCCTGGTAAAGCAAAATTGGATTCACATTAAACAACAAAAATTTGCAATCTAGCTTATCTGGTTTAGCATTGGTTAGAGCAAGTGGCTAGATAGCTACCTGCTTAGTTCCTTGGGTGATGGTATTCTGACATCGTGCTCTAAGCTATGGTGCTCAGTGTATTAGACACAGTTTGGGGAAACTTACTTTTCTTGCTGAGAATTTATTAACATTGATGTCTAATATTGTGCATGTTACTATACAAAGCATGATTAAGAAAAATCTTAGCAATTATCTGATAAATATTATATTCTTTATATTTTCAATATTATATTTTCTTTATATAGCTTAATTTATGCCTGCTGCTATTGAAGTAGTCGAAAGCTGGTAATTATAATTTGAGCTTTCAAATCATCCTTTCACTAGCCTCATATCTGTGCCCTGTGTTAATCTAATTCTGCCTGTAAAGGTGGGATATGTCCCTCATGTATCAATCCTTACTTTAAAAAAAAAGGGCAGGGGCATAAAGATCTTTGAATTCTTAGTACAACCAGAATCAATCTATAATTACTGTTACTCGCCTGTTTGTTTTGCTAATGTGCTTGTTCATTGTTGTAGCTGACCCTAGTTTTTTAATGAATTTCCTGTAGTAATGATGATATTTGCCCCTTCCTCCAAGATATGGATGCTTATGAGTGGATTAATGACACAAAAAAACCTATAGTTAAAGAATCCAAGATATTTCAACCATGTTCTTGAAGTCACTCTGTATGCCATGAGAGAACTCATATCACTAAGTTTCAAATTCATTTGTAAATGGGACTTAAGGTGCTATGAATGAAAAATATTTCTTTCAGCAATATATGGCCCTTCATAGGAAAGATTCTTTGTCCAATTCACATAGGTTTTAGACAGTTTGTGAGAATAGAGTCATTGGTGACCATCAAAATGGAATCTTTGATGAAGTATGATTACCTAGTGTAACTTGCATAACAAATATGATTTTTCAGAGTGACAACAATGCAGTTAACACTCATTTTTTCCCTTAGGTAAAATCTTAATTGTTAAGACATAAATGATGATTTTTCTTCTTCACATATACTAGTATGAACTTGTGCCTTCATTCTTAACAACCAAAACAATCTGACAAAAGAATATATAATATAGTTTGTTCATTGAAGAAGAGCTAAACAACTATGGCTATAAATGACTTTTATCTCTCACTAATACCTGTTCAATGCTTTGGGATGGTTTTTGAAAAGTATTCACTAGATTCTATTTTCCTAAGACCAACATTGTTTTTAATATCTCAATATTTTATAGTTGAGCATAAAAGGCAGAAAAAGAAAACAATATAATAGAGTTTTTCATAAAAATTGAATAATATAAATGGAAAGGAAGAGAATTGCACAATTACATCTAGAAGCATCAAAATGGAAAGTAAAAACAATAAAGTGGCCATTTCAGGAAAGACAAAAAGCATAGCGGTTTTGAACTGATTCTATAACACACAAAAAGCTAGAGTTTGTATCAGTATATTAATATGCAAGTTGTAACTACAAAAATATAATGATGGAGCAAATTTGCAATTTTCTGATTAATACAATCAACCTATAGTCTCAAACTCCATTAATTAGCCCAAAGTGCCTTTTTCCATTAATGAAATTAACTAAGAAATTTTAAATGCAGGATTTATATATGAGCTATTCTACATTGATATTCATATATATATATAGCTCATGTATTAATGTGTACATATATACATATATACATAAATGCTTAAGTTTATAACACTGTATGAAGATGATTTCATTGGCTAAATCTACATTTAAATATGTTCACTCAGTTAAATTAACTATTTTCCTCATAAATCTCCTGTGGATATGGAACTATTGATTTCCTTTTATTCATCATTGTTAATTATACCTGCACTTTGTTAAAGACAGATTAAATAAGTATCCAGAAATTTCATTTTCAAAGTTATTTGGAATTCTCAAGATTATAAGATATCATAATATGTACTAACTTGTTCATTTGTAGTTTGTGATAGATATGCTAAACAACTGCTTAATTCAGTAATTTTGTACTTTGTGGGATGGAGTTAATCACACGCTTGTTCTGAGTACTCATGAGTGTCAGGAGATTAGTCACAGTGAGGCTTTTAGCTCTATTCTACCCAAGCAGAGGAGAGGACCAGTGCATCAGCCCCTGAATAAAATGCACAGACAGAATTCTCATACATAATTTTAACTTAGTATCTTGAACTAATAATTAAATTATAATGGAATACCAATAGCATTGTAAAAGCATATAACATGGTTATAATTTTAGTCTTCATTATCAAGTAAAAATTACACTCTTTTCTTCCTCCGTGACTTTTAAACAGTAGAAGAAACTCTTTGGGATGAAATAGCATAAAAGAATAAAAGCCTTTCTTGAACATAACATTTTTGAGGATGAATTTCCTTGATTTAGTCTCTTTCTAGTTCTAATGACTATGAGAGGCAGTTCCCAGGAGTCTAACTAAAAGAAAAATAGGGTGAATAGTTCTGTATGCAGGAAAAAATTAGTAGTTTTTGGCTAACTAAAAAATGTTATTTTACCGTCATTTCCCCTTTCTCTCAGTTTGCATTTTTGCACCATTTCAAAAGGAATGGAACGAATGAATCCATGCTAAATTTTGTCAAGTGAACAAAACCATACTGGATCAAAGATCATCAGCTCATTTTGAGGCTTGTAAATAGTCCTTCATTTCCAGCATACTTGAATTGATTTCATGTAGTTTGGCAAGAGTTTTGTATGTGTGTGTGTGTGTGTGTGTGTGTGTGTGTGTGTGTGTATATATATATATATATATATCTTAATTACATATAATTCCATAGAAATATATATATTTCTATGAGAGAGAGAGATTTACATTTATATCTATATCTCTATATCACTCTATATAGATCTTCATCTATCTATCTATCTATCTATCTATCATCTGTCTAAACTTTCTAACATCTATCATCATCTATCATCTATCTATCACCTATCTTTCTAAATACATCCAGACCAAAACAGGCATCATCATGAGAAGTTCCTGAGATTTGAGAAGTAAGAAGTTATCAGACTTCTTATGTGATAATCTCCAATATACCTTTTAGACTTCACAAAGATAAGCATTATTGGAGAAATGCTAGGTATTAAAACAGTTTTTTTGTATGATCAAGAGCTGTTTAATTTTTCCCTTTCAATGAAGTGAAGAAAGTTTGATAGAAAGTAAAATAATGTTTTTACCCTGTTTGATTTAATATGAGACTTGAAGGCTGCCATAGATTTGTTAAATGGATCCTGATGGATGTTTCCAATCATTGCTTTTTCTTAGCTGTATCAAGGCCAAGGTCCACCAGATGTCAGTACAATATAAATAATCTAAATTTTTTTATTTTAAAGCCGACTATAAAAGACAAAAAAGAAATTGCCATAAAACCATAGATATTTCATTGAATTTTGAAAGTTTTATCTGTAACATATAGGAGAGGTTATAAAATTTGTCAATATTATCTACAGTATGAATTTTATGTTTTTTCTCTAATAACTCTTTGTTAATTTAAATGTAATCTGAAAAAGCTGATTTTGAATCTTCTTGTTTCACTATTCAATTGTAGTTTATATCAGATGACTTTTTTAATTCACTGATGGTTTTATGTATTAACATTTCCACTTCACATTTTTTCTCTTATTTTTCCTTTCCAGAAAAAAAGATTGCGACAGCAGTGTATTCCCTGACATTTCTTTACTTGATCACAGTTAAACTAAAGGCAATTGTTTTTAACACCTGCTAAATGAAATGAACTCTTAGATATTTAGATACTCCAATAACATTTTTTCAAATATTATTAAAATTATAATATTGGTTGCTAAGAGAAAGTTGTTCATTTGCATCATTCACAAGTGCGCACGCGCACACACACACACACACACACACACACACACATAAATACTTAATGAAGAAAAAAAGAGTTTCAGTAGGACTGAGAGAAAAGTATAACCAAACCTATATTTGCCTCTATTTGTTTAAGGATTCTTTGTATGGAAAGGTCATAGAGAGGGTTTGCTCCTACTGTTCAGTAACAAGAGCACTCCTTCTCTCTGATTTAGTTTCTTTTTTTTCTAATTGATGCCGCTCAACACAGTGTCTACTTCATTTTCTCAGTGCTGTTACCTATGTCTTATTTACACCTAGTGTGAATACCACATAGAGATATATAGTGACAGAATATAATGACAAAGTAATCTGAAAACAAGACAAGGTAATTCCAACTTTATGCTTGCAAATCTTAATAATATGTTTTTGCTAACCTTGGAATTATACCATAGACAGTAACTTCAGCTACTGCTTTATCCTTCCACTTTTAACAAAAGTCACCATCCTATTCTTTAAGGAAATGTTCAAATTAGTAGTTTTGTCTATTTAAGTAATTCTTTCCTCAGGCTTTTCAGTATAACCAGATCTACTTTTATATTTCTTTTCACACCAAGCATTTGTTTCTTCTTTTATTTAAATAAATGAAGTGTCTGCTTTTTGTACCACATTTTGTGCATTCCATTATTTTATAATCTAGTTAGAGAAACTGGTCATGTGAACAAAGAAGTAAAAGAACATGCTGGAGCTGTTGGGACATAATTCTCTATAGAAAAAAAGTAAACTTGCAAAATATAAATGGTTCAGATATATTTGAGAGGACCAGTTAAATATGACTGATCCCAACAAAGGCAAGAAAACTCAGAGCTCAGGCACCTGAGGAATGATGATCTGGATCTCATTAGTAAAGACAGTGAAACCAGTCAAAGTATGGGCAAAAAATAAATGCTGAAAAACTCTAAAGAAAATATTAGTAAATAATATTTACTAAAAATAACAAAGATACTACTTTTATATATATCACATTTGTTAAAAAGAGACAATCATATAATTATTTAAATAGATAAAATATATTTAATACAATTTAAAATTCTTTTATGATTTCAAAACAATAGCAAATAAAAATAACAGGAAATTGGGCTTTCAGTCAAGATGGCAGAATAAGAAAACACTCTTGCCTCCACTCTTGACCACCTCAAAATTACTACTAAATTACAGAGCAACCATCACTAAGAATCACCTGAAGTCTAGCTGAATTGAAGTCCTACAACTAAGGAAATACAGAAGCCACCTTGAGACTGATAGGAGGAACAAAGACAGAGAACAGAGAACTGGGCTGGTCCCACACCCCTGTGTGGTAGTTAAAAAGTTGGGAGAGATTTCAGCTGTGGGGTCTTCTTTGAAGAGCAAAGGGTCCCAGCCCCACACCAGGCTCTCCAGTCCAGGGTTTCAGTGCCAGGAAGAGAACAAGTTCTGGCTGTGAAAACCAGAGGAGATTGTGGCTGAGTGAGATGGAGGGCTGCTAAAGTTTCAGGCATTCCTTTTAAAGGGGCTGTGTACAAGCTTACTCACTGACAGACTCACTCTCTCTGAGCTCCAGAGCTAGGTCAGCAGCTAGAAAGGTACCAGAAACATACAGGGAAGAACTGAATTGTCTAGCTTGAGAGCGAGGACTAGAGTGGAAGCTTTCTTTCAGACATAAGTGTTGGCAGAAGCCTCAGCTCCACCTCAAATCATCACATATTAGATTCTTATTAGAGCACTGGTCCCTCATGCCAAAAAAGTTGAGGACTGCTGCTCTAAGACATAGTGGTTACCTATAGCTTCTCCAGAGACTTCCTATACGACAAAACAGTCTAATAATTTTCTTGGTTTGTTCATTTGCTTTAATTTTGTTACTAGCTAGGTAGCATACTATCCCATAATTACCTTCCTTCTTTTCTTTTTTTTTTCTTTCACTTTTAGGATTGCATCCCTCTTAAATAAAGCATCAGCATAAACTTATTGTCTCTGTCTTTGCTTTCTAGGTAAGTGGATTAAAAAATTACTTATCCTTGTAATAAGAAAAATAAATAAGTGGGAAATGATTGAAAAATAGAAATCAAAGTTGTCTATATAAATAATCTGAAAAGATCTGTAGATTATGTATAAAATTTGAAAAAAGAGTTCAGCAATGACTGCTGGATACAAATGCAATCCATCCAAATAGCTGTTAGTAACAGAATGAATTCATTTTTATACATAGAATAGAATACTCAACGGTATTGATTATGAATGAACTGCAGTTCATAAATGTCTATACATCTCAAAAATTCAATGGTATCTAAAAATTTATATAGAAAAGAACTTGAAGTATGTTTTCACTTGCATAATTTTCAAAAATGCAAAAATACATCTCTGTTCACTTGTCTAAATGGATCTATACATAATGGTTGATAATACTACCAAGAAAAGCAAGGAAAAGATTATGACAAAATTGAGGCCAGTGTTACTTTATTGGCTGTGAGGGAAAAGGATAGGATGAGGATAGATGTTATGGAGTTTCAAAAAAAAAAAAAAAAAAAATAACACTCTCTTAAACTAAATGGTGAGTGCAAGTGAGTTCATTTTTTTCTCCTCTTAACTCTATACATAATGATATACGCCAATTATGTACAATTTTTTAACATTAAAATATTGTCTCTTTAGAAGTTCCTTTTAAAATCTAAGTTATACCAAATCATTCTCTAGATATACCAAGTTAGATTTTGAGTAAGAGGTGATGGGGATGGTAGTTCAGAAATCTATTTCAGTAAGCTCTAAAGGTAAATTCTGGTAAAACAAGAAAAAGGTATAAAATATTATTTTCATGAAGTTTTGTTTGAATATATTAGAGTGTGAAGACTTTTGAAAACAATAAAGAAGTAGATAGTATGTACTTAGGGGAGAAATTCAGGATTTGAAGGTGGTAGTACCTAAGGAAAGATTTTTTGAGAGTTAAGGAACTTTCCCCTCTGATATTTTAAACAGATGATACTTTTCTTTCATCTCTTATAAGTTTGCTGATTACTTTATGTCTTCTGTATGGAAGATGAAGATTTCAAGAAACCTGAATATGGTATAGCAAAGAATTCAGAGCCTATCATAATCTACCAAAATATCTGAACACATGAATAGAAAACTGCCACAAATAGAAATAAAACTGGAAAAAGAGATAGCAATGGAAAATACCTCAGTGTACTCTGCAAACTGATGATGTCTAAAACAAGTCAAAGGTTTTATAGTAGTCTTGTCTTAAATGCAGAGCCCAAGTGTTTACATTTCCGATTTGCTTAATGCACCACATCTTTGCTTCAATTTCTTTAATGTTACATGCTTTCTCAGATTGGTATGTGCTTCAAGATATTAAGACAAATCTCTCCCACCTAGATCAAATAGATTTCCCAATATGATTTTCTCCAAACAAACAAACAAACAAACAAATACCTTTAACTTCCCTGTATTCTGAAAATTTAAATCACAGAGTGGAAATTTTCCATTGAGGAAATTATATTCATGTGTGTATTAATTTGTATTTGAGTCGATTGAATGAAAATAAAGAGAAGTGAAGGACGACAAATAAAGATATACTGAATTACTGAATGACCCCTTAGGGAAAACATACACACACATAATAAATAATAAAACAAATAAACAAACAAAAAACAGCTTCAGTTAGAATTCTGTATTTGTAGCAGTAGGTCTCTGATCTGTTAAAAGCTCCATTCTGCCCTTTACTCAGTAGGAACACATAATTGCAACAGCTAAAATTACAGAGGAAAAAAAGAATGAAATGGTTCAGCTCTTGAGAGCAGAATACAAACAGCAGCTCTGACCTTTAAATCTCTAGTGACTGAATGAGCAGTGGTTCATCCCAATAAAATAGGTTTAAAAAGATTAGTAATCAGGTTTTTAAAAATACTGTAGGTATCTGAATTGAGTGATCATTTCCAATTAATAAAGAAAAAGTCAAAATTGACTTTTATTTACCTGCTTGATAGACATCTTATTAAAGGGTTTGATGTGGCAATAGTATGTAGAAAGCACTGAGCTTTTTACAGGAAAAAAAATGGTTATTCACATTTCACCATTACCATTTTCAAGCCCCTTTAACAACTATTAAAAATGAAAACAGCAGAATTAAATGAATACAGTATATGCATCAGGGGAAGTCCATCAAAGTGATTGAAAAAACACTTTCGAGTTAATGCTTCTTTTTCATTGTAAATGTCTACATAAAAAAATACCTAGTAGTCATTTGACATCAAAGGACTGAAAAATGGATAAAAAGCCAGGGTCATCAGGCCTGAAATAATTAGGGCTGATGTATTATGTGGACAAATGTTATCAGAATGGAAGAGAATGAAGCTCTTTCCTGATATATAACTCACATTAAGCATGTGGAATATAGAAATAAGAGTACATAGTACAATAGGAATAAGAATATTTATGAATGGTGAGGATGCTGGCTGATCTCCAGAGCCACTATCAAGTGGTGGGTGATAGGTGTCTGACTCTCCCTGATCGACAAATTATTGAAACCTAGAAACAAAAATAATAGTAGACAGTCTGGGGTTACTCTTGCAAATGTTTCTTTTAACTTGAAAGACATTCATCCTTTGAGCCATAATACATAATAATACATATGTTACAGAGTAAGTTTCTAAAGAATGAACTTATTTTATATGTCAGATTTTTTTGTCTTTTTTTCTTAAGCTTGGTAAATAAGTAACACTTTATAACAGCTCTTAGTTAATTACATTTAGAGAATGCCAAATAAACTTTATTATTTTTGTTTATCTTTTTTTTCATAAGGTGAAGGGGCAATATTTGGATTTTCTGATAGCCATTCTAAGGAATTAAAAAATAGTTTGAGACATGATAGATTTTTGCCAGTTTTATAATTCTGACTTTGAGCACTAAGTTTGGGAAAAGAAATATCATGAATTGAAAGGGGAGAAAATCAAATGGATTTTTAAGTTGTAATTTTTCAAGATTAGGAAACTATTATAAGCAATATTTAAACTCCAAAAAATAAGTAAAACTAATTGTTAAGAGTTTAACTTTATTCAAAAATAGAGAAACTTGTTAAAATGACAGAAAAGACTCTCAGAAATACAAAGAGTTAACAAAATATTTTTATAAGAACTTTTGTGGTCTGGATAAAGAATAACTTGGTTGCCTCACAGAAGGAAAATACAAATTCAAATTTCCCTATTTTGTATATCATCTATATAAAAATTTAGAGAAAAAAATCATTAATAACTTAATTTATGAATAAACCTAGTAATATTCAACCAATTTTGTTAAACATTTTAAGATATTTTATTTTTAAAGTTTTTATTTTAATTCATAAGCTTTTTAATTAATCTTAATAAACCTTTATATAACATATGCAAATATATGGTTACATAGATAACAAAATTAGAACTTTTACATTTAGCTTTAAACTTAACTATATTGACATGTTAAGTACAACAAAGGTTACGTTATATTTGAATTTACAATTTTAATTAAAACTGACATCTCACATTCAGTCACATGTATATTCATATATTTATGTATTATTATAGCTAGTATAGTCTCAGTCACTGTATTATCATTTTTAACCAAAGCAACCAATTTTTGTTTTCTCCTGACATAAAGACACTGGGAGACAGGAAAATAAGAACTTATGTGGCTGTTTTTACTCACAAGAACACATTTCATATGACTGGTACAAATTTAAAAATGGCAAGAACTCCACCATAATTAACATTTTCCACAGTTATTTGTACACTTGCTGATCCTTACCTATTTTAAAATGTAGAAGACCTAATTTTATGTTTTTATTTTTTTTATTACCTGTTATTATTTATGCCTACAGCACCTGGTCTTCCTAGGGGTTCTCCCATCCAAGTACTAACCAGGCTTGACCTTTCTTAGCTTCCAAGATCAGACATGGGGCTTGTTCAGGGTGGCATGGTCATAGACCACGGATTGTGGCTCCACTGAAGTGTGAACCCAGGACCTTCTGCGTGTAAAGCAGACGTGCTAACTGCTACACTATGGAACCACGTCCTAGAAGACCTAATTTTAGTGACCAAAGTTTTATATAAAAAATATCCAAATATTTTTTAATTTATTAAATTTAAAATTTGCCATGGTCTTAAACTGAACTAAAGATCTATAAATTACAAATTCATTCATTCATTCACAATTTTATACTTTATGATCTTAATTTGTGAAAACAATGATAAATGACTCACAAAACAAATATAAGAACTTAGAAAGTTTAAATTAAAAGGAGTTTAACCGTAGTCTTCTACAATCTAGAATGAGAAAAGAAACTCTGGTTTTAGTTTTAGTTGTTTTTTTTGTTTGTTTGTTTTCTGTGATTAAATGAATAAAAAGACAAATCAAGTCCTTAAATCAAAATCATTAATTTACTTTAAATTCTCAATGATTCATCTATTTATTATGGCTATTATATAAAAAAATTCTAATTCATAAACTCCTGTGTTCAATTTTTAAAAAATATTTTAAGAAATGTTTAAAATTGTTTAAAATATCTTCTTTTCTTACCTTGGAACTAGATCTCTTATTTTAACTAGTGAACAAGGATATTACTTAATTTTATTTCTTAGTTGAAATAGTAGCAAGAACAATTTCTTACAGAGCCAACATTTTTAAAGCTAAAAAATAAAAATTAATTGTTCTTATCTCTTTTATAAATTCTTAACATTTTATCTCTACAGTTTCTAGTATGCAAAAACATTGGCAGCACTTCATTTGATTAATTTTCAAAGTTTACCAAGAAATGGGAAAAGGAAATAGAGATGAAGAATAGAAATAAATAGATAGAGATAAATAAGTAAATAGATATAAATTGATATAGATAAATATAGAGGGGGGAAAGAGAGACAGAGAAACAGAGACACAAAGAGAGAAACAATCAATTACAGGTAGGTTAAACAATGTCCTAGAGCCTTGACAATTTCATCAAGCCACAAGATTAAAAAGCCATTATTTATTAATCTAGGAAGTATAGTAGAATCGGGTAAGAGGGAAGGGTTCTCATATTAAACAGTATTTTACATAGACAAAATTTCTTTGTATATGTATATGTACATGTACATGTATATGTATATGTATATGTATATGTTTGTCTAAGTCATGAATCTTGTTTGTATGAAAGTTTTCAACAGTGGTCACAGGAGCTCTTGATTTTACTCAGTGAAATTGTACTCAGGTTCAAATATTTGATACTATTAGTT
The DNA here is from genome assembly GCA_028627145.1 of Eidolon dupreanum. Classification (NCBI taxonomy): domain Eukaryota; kingdom Metazoa; phylum Chordata; class Mammalia; order Chiroptera; family Pteropodidae; genus Eidolon; species Eidolon dupreanum. The sequence continues at coordinate 94,659,420 of CM053507.1, forward strand.
CCATGACAAGTAAGCATGCATAAAACCAGATAACCAGGAGATATATTAGAAAATTGTGTCCTCCCCACAGTTTGTAAAGAAGCTGAGAGATAAAGAATCAGATTTCTCAAATGCTACATCTTACCTTACACTGATGGCATTAATTGATTGATTAAAGATTAATTGTTTTTTTCTCAGTGCTCAAACAAAACAATTGAAAACACAGATATAGAGCAGGATTTATTTCAGACTTCGGATGGAAGGAATGAGAAGAAGAGGTGACAAAGGATCTCTGGTATTTCCTAACCTTGCTAAAGTCCCTTGGTCCAAGTAGTGAGAGAGTCTAGTCTATCCTGGGGTAAGTGGGGGATGAAATCGTCATATTTTTGAGGTATCCTAGAATAAGAGCACCAGACAGTAGGTGAGAAAACAGAAAGTTTTACATCTAAAATAGCAGGAAAGGGAAAGGCATTAGGAAAATCAGACTGTTCTAGATTTCTGGCATTTAACAGAAATTGTATATGTAAAGCAATTAGGTAGATGAAGAGAAGAGACACAGGGAACGTTATTGTGTTGAGATGTTCCACGGATATTAGCTACCTGTCATCAGTTCTCTGAAAAGATTGTTTATGTTCAGGAAAGTATATTTGACAGAGATTCCGATGTTGAAATACTAAAAACATACTTTTTGAGATGACTTCCATGACTGTATTTGGGGGATATTCACATCTAGGGAAACTATGCATGTATACCTATCTCATTATTTTGAGGCATGTATAGGAGAATTAGGAGGATAAGGCTGCCTTTATATTCTCACTTTAAAATTTTAAAAAAAGTGCACAGAATGTTCCAGATGCATTTCTTCACAATTGTGTGATGCCCCATTTGATTCATTTAATAAATTGATATATTGCAGTGGTTTATTATGCAAGGATAGTTTAAGAGCAAACATTTTGTCATGTCTTTCATGCTGGAATTTCTATCCAGTTTACTTACAGGTTGCTTATCACTATGGTACTAATATGGAAAGCTTCACAAGTATATGTCCTGCATAGTCTCTCTTAATAATTCTGAATAATTTTTTAATAAAGAGCTTGCATTTTCATTTTGCATTGAGCATTGAAAATTATGTAGCTGGTTCTGAGTAGCAAAGCAAGTTTATAATTTATTAGAAAAACTTCCATACTTGTGTTCTATTTATGTTTTCAGTTTCAGAAATAGAGTTGAATCAAAACCCTGATGATAGGAGTCACTCTTCATGTATCACTGTCACTAATAATAGGGGAAATGTAGCTTAAAAATTATACTCATCTTTGTTTGTGTGTGTTTTTTACATAATACTAGTATTCTCTTATCAACACAAAGACATAAGAATCCTGGTTTTAAAACTATTGGGTGAATCTGGTATATCTTTTTTTCTTTATCTTTATTTGTCAACTATTTTAAAACTCTTTAACCACAGGTTTGTGGTACAGCTAATTTCTCATACTTTAAATGTATCAAGAAAAACCATATTAGGAGTGTTACTTCTACATTTCAAGCTACAAAACTTCCTTTATCCTTTGTTTTCCTTTCTGTATTAAGTATAATTGTAGAAAATAAGATTTTTATCTATTCAAAATTATATGTTTAAAGAAGAATTAGAGTAGCTCTTAAAACAGTCTTCAATCTTTTTTTGTTCCCTCTCACTTCACCTTTGTTACACTCAAAGAAACAAAATTATATATTATAATTCAGAGAAAATTACCTCCTGCAAATCTAAATTCTATAAATTTAATTCCAGGCTTAAACATGGATTAAAATGTATATGGAGTAATGAGAATTACAATAATATCAAATATATATATTTGTATTCATCAGATGCCAGGCATTTTTCTAAGTGTTTTACATATATCAGTTCCTTTTATTTTCACCAAAGCTGTATGAGTTAGGTGTTATCAGACATTTTAGATGAAACCAAGTCATAAAGAAGTGTTGTCCCTTGTCTTTGTAACTGGAGTTATTCATTGCACAGAGGAGATACCTGAACTACAATATTAGGTAGAATAAACATAGAAAATTTTCAAACGCCCCTCTTTTTGTTTTAATCTATAAAAGTATCTACTGGCTGACACACTCTGGAGTTTACTTTTAAATTCCCAAAATAGTCACATATACATGATCTAAGTAGCAAGATCTATGCAGCATATCTGGAAGCTCTAGGGTAATATTTTTAATAGTTTATTGAAGGAATGTGTATTTATGGGCCATTATTCCTTTACATGACTTGCTAACACTCAATGGCTATTTGAAATAAAAGGACATGTAAGAACTAAAGAGTGAACTGTCTGCATTGTGTGGTGCTTAAATATACTAAAATGCCTAATAAGGGACAGTTCTCAAAACATCAGATTAGATGTAAATTATATCAAATCCATGAGTTTAACATCTATGTTGCTGTAATTTCTGAACATTAGGTAGTTACAGTTAGGAAAAAAAAATGTGTGTGTCTTTGTCCTATGAGGATGAGTTTATTCACTCTGTCAGATCAAGTGAGAGAAGATGAAATATGAGACATTTCCCAGGTAGAATATCTGGGAGGCCTGTCTCATAGATGAGGTCACTTAACTTGGAACAAGGTGGCCATGGTTTCCAGAAGCAGAAGAAGTAGACTAGAGAAAAGGAAGAAAATAAAGTCTTATATCAGAGCCATGTTGATGGTCCAGAATGATTTTGCATCTCTAGGGGAGTGAGGCAAAAAAGAGAAAATAAAAAAGTAAATGAGTCTAAGAGACCAGGAAAGTCTTCGTAAACATAAGGTTGTATGTCAGAGTGGAAATGTGGATCATGGAAAAATATTTGGGCTAATCTTCTGAGAAGATATGTTCATTGATTTCTGTACCTGTAAACTGGGCATACCTAGAGTTTATAATAAAGCAGAAGAGTGAGAATATTGAAGTAATAGGTAGATTAAAAGAAGTCCTATAACTAACTTTTTTTTTATCTCAGTTATAAAACTGGGCATAATGGAAGTAAAATGAGGTATTATCTCCTAACTCCAGTTTCTTGTTGTATGAAGGCATCATAACTTGCCTTAAAAATTATGATTTCATTAACCATAATTCAAAAGACCTTAGTTAAAGATGGAAAATCATTCAGTCAATTAATATTTCCTGAGTGCAGTACTGTGGCAGTACTGTTCTAGGACTCTGGTAAGATAGCAATAAATCAAGGAGACAAAAATATATGCTCTCATAGAATTTATGTCAGTTCTAAATTGTTAAAGTGAGTACTCGGAGTGCAGTATTAGAAAGGATCTTAAAGCACCTTCACTCTCCAGAAGGGATGAGCCATGATCACTTAACAGTATTAGTCACTTGCAGAAAGTATACCTGTGTGTCTGCATTTCCGAGTGTGTATCATGTGTGTGGTTTGCCATGCGGTGGGCCTGACTTCGAGATATTGATTGGCATTTGCTTATTGATATAGAGGACTAACTGTTGTGAATATTCTCCTCCCATCTGTCTCTTACTTCCAAGTATAGTAAATTAATCCTAGCTTTCTAAGCTGAAGTAGGGGAAAAAATTTCCCATAAAGTATTTTAACTGGCTAATATGTGCTGGTGAATTAAAAAATGCTAAACATATGCTGACAAATTTTGGCATAACAGAGATATTTGGAACTACTTATTCACCCCAACAAGAGAGGTATTTGGAAGATTTGGAATAAAATTTCTTGTCTTAGTTAGCTCATAGACTAACAAATTCATTATCTCACTCCACTTATCCCATATGTGTATAAATGAGTATCTTTCCTTTTCTGAATATTTTAATGCAGGTTATAATAATAGCAGCCAACACAAAATACTTATATACTAGACAATTGTCGAAAGGCTTTATTTGGATTAATCCACTTAATTTTTAAAATAATTCATTAGGATAGGTACATGTCTTAAGATTACCCAATTTTATAGAAAAAAATAACTCAACCTACAGATAGGTTGAGTAACTTACCCACATTTATATGAGCCAGGATTTGAACCTGATAATGTTCTCTTCTGCTTTGAGAGACTGTTACCTAAACACTACACATACATGCTCTCTTTTTAAATTTTAGCTGTCTTTGCTTACTTTTCTTTACTGTAGTTTGAAACACCTTTCTCTTTACCTATCTGATAAAAATGAAGAGAAAAAACAAAAAGAAAAATATAGCAATGGAATTGTTTAAGTTCATCAACAAATATTTGTTTTATAGGATTTTTTGATACTTGGAGCACAGTGCTTAGGATTTTTTGATACTTGGAGTACAGTGGGGAAAAAAACAAACAAACAAATAAAAAAACTAGATGCCTATTTGTAAGAGATATCATTTTAGGTTTCCAAACAAGTGAAGAGATAAATATTTTTCAGGCACTGAAAAGTGTTATGATTTAAAAACAACAACAACAACAACAACAACAAAACACTATAAAGGCATTGAGTATAACATGTGATCAGAGAAAGCCTTTCTAAGAGGTGTCTGATGAAGTGCAGAAGCAGGTCATAAATATATCTGCAGAATTTCTGGACAGAGAGAAGACCAGGTACAAAAGCTATAAGGATAAAAAGAAGGATACTTAGCAAAGGGAAGTCAGGGTAGATTATGTCAAAGAAGTAGCAGGAGCTACAAAAATACTGGGGCTTATAGGGCATGATAACACTCTAAATTTTATTCACATGTCAAACAAGTCAAACAAAAAGCCTTCTGTTATGAAGAAGTAAAAGAATTGCTGTTGTGAAAGGCTACAACCACAAGTTGAAGATTAAAAGTTTTCACTTACAGACTCTACAGCTGGGAGTTAACTTTCTAGGTCTCCTTGTGATTATTTTATCCAGACTCTGTCAGAAAATGAGCAGTCTTATTGACTTGAGAGCTTCAGCAAAGGGGTCTACTCTGGGTTTACCACAGCGAATGAGATATGCGTTGGAAAGACAGAAAAATAGACGTTAAATCTGTACATATCTGTCTTACAAAAGTGCGAATAACAGCAATCTTTGTTAAAACATTTGTAGCTTTTTACAATATTCATAGCCTGCTTTTTTCACAAATAAGACTTGTCTAAATTACCTGAATACATTGGTAAAATTTGGGACATAATTGTAAATTGTAAGGACTGTGTATATCTGCCCCCAAAAGGGGGGCAACAAAAGACTATTTCATTGTGATTTGTGAATGCCAAAGACAACTAGAAAGCAGTTGTTTATAAAAATGGTTATAGAGTTACAATAAACATTTGAAAACTGTCAGCATTTCTATTGTATACATTGGCATCTTGGGGAAGTATTCGTAAGAAATCATAAAAAGAAATATGCTGTTGGCACTCCTACCTCAGTCCTACCCTGCCCTAGTAAGTGTTTTTGTAACGACAAATTAGAAATTTAAAATATATAATCCTAACTTTTAATCATTAGAAAGGATCTTTAAAATCATATAAGATAGCTCAATGTGCTATTGAACTTGGAATTATAAATAATTATTAACTCCTTGAATTTTTATCCAGAAACAACTGGAAAAAAACAAAACAAAACACTATTTATTGTCAAAGAGCTATTAGCCCATTTAAAGACCTTAGCAACTTTGTTTCATCAGAATATTTCCTATGATTGTTAAAGTGGTTAACTAGCTACATAGAAGTTATTATAGTGACACTGTTCATGCTGCATAGGTGGAGGCCACATCAGCAGTTTTTCTATAAACTTTTTTTCCCTAGAGTTTTATAGAGCTATAGTCAAACAAAAAGAATATTGGGTAAGTAAACAGCTTCCAAAATCTTAGAAAAGAAATCATGACTCCAGCTCTTTATTTCTTCTTTGCAGACATCTAACACAAGAGAGCAAAGGTAGCAGTAAATTACAAACCAATCTTAGGGTGCCAATAAAGGAAACATAAAATCTGACTGCATATATAGCTCCAGAAATACAAAGCTGCCTTCAGATCTAAAGTTATGAATCATTTGTAGCAACAACAAAAGATTTCTCTTCGATGGTTGTTGGATAGATTCAGTCACCAAAGCAAAGCTAATGAAGAGTTTCAAAGGTTTATATTTCATAAGCACTTCATTGCTGAATCTTATATGAGATGCATGCCTTTTGATGGTATCTTTCATTTCTTTTTCATGGTAAAAGGTAGCCATAAGAGAGACTTTTGCTATAGGTAATGCCATGTAGGGAAAGAAATGAAAAGTAAATATAATCTTTATGTTGACCAAGGTGGTGATAAGTTCTTCTATGATCTGACAAAAATCCCTCAATAAGGCAGAAAATTCCCATTCATATATAACCATTGAAAGTATATTATGAAGTGGAACAGAAGCAAACACCTTTCTTGCCCCAGGTGACAATTAGTTTATACCCAAAGGTATAAAACCCATTCTAGCTAGTAAACCACAGATATTTTTTATAGGATTGGGCCATTCTTTCATTATGTATGTAAAAATCTGATCTTGCTGAAATATTCAAAGTCGATATAAAGAGGTATGAAACATAAAATGGACTAAAAATTTTAATTTATTCTTTCTCTAAAAATGAAAAAAACTACATGCCTCAGTCATATCAAGTAGATTAAGCTGAAAATGTTCCCATAAAAGGACTTTTCTTATAGGGCACTACATAAAACAAATACCAAAAAAAGTCATTGCGGCTTAGAAGCTTACGCCATATACAGTCACTTCTCGTTATGTTCTATAAATTTGCCTGGATTCCTAAATTAGTGAATACTGAATCATTGCCCATAGAGAAAATATACAGTTAGGTACCTGTGATCCTCTCTCTGGTCACAAAATTTTTGTAAACTGATGAATACAAAACCTTATTTTATGTGTGCATCTGTTTAAAGACACAGTATTTTAATATATTGTTGATCAATTAACATTGAACTCAGAGCCAATAGAGCTATATAGTTCATGCTTGAAGGAAGCTTATCTCACAAAAGTAATTTCTCTGTAAGGCATATAACAGCTTTCTTGAGTTTCAGAAAATTAGAGAACACTTCAGCATTACATTTGCAAAGCATTGTAGACAGTGAAATAATCAACAAAACATACAAAAATACACTAAATAGACTGCAAAAAAGACATTATAGTATGAGAGCTGACACAATAAGTCAGAGCTTTGCCTTGCTTGTCTCCAGACTTCCATAGATAACTCGACATTTTTGCCACTCTACAAATACACATGTCTTCAAATGACCTTGAAAGCACATGAGTATTGATTCTGAGGTTACAAATAAAGTTTAGAGAGTGGGCAAATTCACAAATATGAAATCCAGGAAATATGAGAATCAACTGTATTCCAATTATAAAGAAAAGAAGCTTGCAAAATTTTGCAAAAGGCTCAACATCACTTTTATTATCATTCTAAAACCAATACTAATTTTGAATTAAGATGTTAAATTAAATTACGTAAATTATTTAAAATAACCCAAAATTGACCTCATTGACTTTCCTTTATCATGTCCCTTTTAAATATATGGATTATGCAAACTATCTCTTTAGACTATTTGTTAAATAATTAAAAACACTTATTATTCCAGAAGACTAAAAAAAATAATTGTATCATGGCCACATCTCCACATAAATAACTTTTAAATGAAAATTAGGACCCTAATATACACACATGCAAATATCTTTTAAAAATAACTTTTCTCTCGAAAGTGATCTTTCCTAATATAACTTTTAAGTCAAATTCTCTTCTATTTGCTAAGGCATGGTGTGGAAATATAGAATGATCTGAACTACAATTTGTGTTAGATATGTAATCAGTTAGATATGTAAAACTTGTATTTCAGTGAAATTATAGCCATTAGTAGGTGGGATAGGCGAGTAGGAGAGAACTCTCTCCCTCAATTTTGATCATTTTTGCCAAAGCTACCCTAAGGGAAATGATGTACTTTATGAATAGAATGATTTTCTCAGTCTTTCATGAAGTGATAATAAAAACATCTTTAGAAAATATTACTATTTTAAAGTAATCTGTATATATAGTCTAAGTAAAAATAATGTGCTTTACAATGTAAAAATAGATTCAAAATAAACCCCCTACCGCTTGCTCCAACAGGATTTCCACTTCTAAAAATAACATAAAAATTCTGAATATTTCATGAGTTGTCAGAAATTATAAGAGAAACTGTTCATTTTTAAAGGAAGTGAGAACCCAAAGGTTTTCTTTAGCCAGAAGCATGTGATAAATTAGAAACCATGATGTGATTTTTAAATAAGCTTTTCAAAAATATATTACAATGTGTATTATAGCCAGAGGAAATATTATTTGCTGGAACATCCTAGGTACATATTTAAGTCATGAAAGAGAAACAGCTTTTGTCAAGTAAATAAAGCAGTTTCTACTAACTCATGCATCCAATTATCACAAAAGAATAAAAAGGAAATGAGCAAATTAAATAGAAATAATTATACTCTCAATTATGAATTCAAGGTCACCAATAGAACTCTACCCTACTTTAAAGGGGAACAGCCAGCTGATTTTCTACTGAGATTGGCTCACATCGATAGGGCACGTTTAATATGGATATGGTCCTCTAGAAGAGCTGTCCCCAACATTTTTGACACCAGGGACCAGTACTCCTGTGAGAATCAAATGCTTGGTGATATGAGGTGGAGCTGAGGCAGTGATGCTAGCACTGGAGAGCAGCTGAAAATATAGATGAAGCCTTGCTCACTTGCCCGCCACTCACCTCCTGCTGTGTGGCCCAGTTCCCAACAGGACACAGACTGATATCAGTCCGTGGCTCCAGAGGTTAGGAACCCCTGTTCTAGAGTTCGTTGAACAACAACAAAAAAACATTGCATGAATATCCTATGAAGGTATTTTGATTTTATACATGAGCTATATATTTGTTTAGAGCAGGAAGAAGCCAAAAAAAGGCAACTAGGCAAGAATTGATTCTTGGGGTTATAAATAATAAAACTAAATCTCAACCAAAATGCATGTGACATTACTCTGACATTAAATTAAATTTGCATTAAATATTTTTAAATACCAACATTCCTTTAGCATTTATATCAATTTCAGCAATAAATATCTAGTGCTATATGAAGAAACCATCTCAAGAATATGTATTTCCTTTATGGAAAACCTTGCTGTTTATAAGAAATGACAAGCTAGCTGTCAGGGTGAACTAGCAAATGGAAGATTTAAGATACAAAGATGTTATATAGTTTAGAGGTTTTGTGTAAGAGAGGATTTTCTGTTTCCAAAATATTTTTTAAACTACTATTACTGAGCTTCGAATTTCACCTTTGGTAATTCAGCAGTGTCTCAATAGTTTGTCAATCTCCAAGGATTATTCATTGAACTATGAAGGACCTTAGCATAATATCTGAAAACGCAGGTCAAAGACTATCATTTTATAGGAGCAATAGATACCTGGAGGGAATGGAGTGAGAAGAAAATCTCCCTTAAAGAGCACATGGACTTTTTTTGTACTTGTTTATATCTCTATTAATATTATTTTTAAAAGCCTTAACATGTTGTTTCTATCATTGTCTCACATGGTCTCTCTTTTTTTATTAAAAATTATTGGGATGATGTTGATTAATAAAATCAAAAAAGTTTCAAGTGTGTCATTCAACAATAGGTCATATATTGTATTGTGTGTTTACCGCCCAGAATTAGATTTCCTTCAATCACCGAATATTGCCTAGAGCTGCCTCAGAAGTCCGTGAGATTGTTTTCAAATAGAGCATATATATGGAGGGAAGATGACTTAATGACATGAACAATGTTAAATAAGGGTATTCTAAGAAGAAAGGAGAAAAAATCCATGTGGGTTTTCAAATTAAATTTTAAGAACAAACATTTCCCAAACATATTGTTAAATTAAATCACATCTATGTCTTTTATCTTCCCATTTACATTTTCATGTCTCAGAGAATTTTTCTTCTCTACTAATAACTTTAACTGAAAATAAATGATTAGACACTAAATGTGGGTCCCTGACCTGGCCGGTCCCATGTCTGGCTGTGATCCAGGCTCATGGCTAGGAATAGGACCCCGGATTTAGAATGTTACATTAGTGTAGTAGGGTGCCTGCGCCTAACATATGTAAATATAATTCAGCTTATTGTATCACATATGTGTAGCAGAATGCCACTATTGTACTCCGATATACGTGGAGCCCATGCAGCCCCCTAGGGAGCAGAAGAAGAGCAGATGCAGAAGTGTGCTCCCCACAATAAAGTTAGTGCCTGGTTTTTCATTCTCATGTGTGTTCTTCCAACTGGGTGTCTCACCACCAAAACCTTCCCTTCTCAATCATCTAGGCGCTGACTCTAGAACAGAAATAACCACAATATTTTTCTTGGATTTAAAAGACCTAGAGCTTTTTTTACCCATATCACTCAAGTGAAGGATTCGGCATTATTAAAAAAAAAAAAAGTCAAATCTATCTCTGAAAAATTCCTGCTTCAATCCTACTTGCTCAATACAATTCTAGTCTTATCTGTAATGAGAGCAAACACACATTTAGGTAGAGAAGATGTATGGCACACATTATCTCATTTGCTTGTCATAAATCATCAGTAAGACTGGTTGGGCACATGCTAACATCCGAAGTCTCTAAGAGGTCAAATGTTTTGACCAAGGTCACTTATTTCCTAAGTGAAAAATATTCAGGATTAGAAATCAAGGTTTCTGCCTTTCAGACCTGTTCTTTTTCTTCTAGTCCAAGCCATTACACTATATTATCTATTTTGAATGTTCTTAAACCAACCTGTTCTCTACCACCCAATGGAGATTTTTCTATCTCTTCTTATAATTATCTTTACTGGTTCTTTCTGTAGCACAACCCCATTTTCTTATTCAAGTGGTGAATTAATCATTATGAGGTAATAAATAACAGTAAGAAAAAGAGAAACAAATCTCATTCATTATCACTGCATTTATACACTGCTTGATCTATATTTACCTGTGTCATAGGAAATGTTATAAGAAATAAGGGACATTTTCTATAAATGAAAGATTGAAGCAACAGGAAAGAAAATTATATTTAGGATTCACTCTAGGAATAGACTAATTTATTTCTATAGACTTTTAAGCTATTAAAAATCCTTATTCTATTTAGCTGGTCATTTAAATTCCATTAAATCAATTGAATAACCAGAACTTGCTCAGGGCCACTGAAATGGGATCAGAACACTCATTAAGGGCAGTCTGGCTAAAAACTTTTGCAATGGACTTGGATTTAGGCTTGTTCCCTAATTCATGGATCCGGATATTTGCACAGGACTCTGCAAAACCTCCCGCCCCCTTCCCGCCCCCCCACATCAGTTCTGTGCTTGTCTAAATAATTACACTTTTAAGGGCCTGGGAAGATCATGATTATCTTTTTCCACAGCATTTGGACAACTGTCTATACGTTTAATTATTGCTTCTTCCTTTTCTCAGTAACACATTTTGTTAGACAGAAGGAAATGAAAGAGAAAGGAAAGCATGTAGGTCACTGAAATTTGGAGAGCACTGAGCTTGCTCTACAAGCTAATCCTTTCTGCTGCAGAAGAAATATGTGGGGCATTCAATAAGCTGAATCTTTGGTTTGACTCTGAGCTGATTAACACATCTAAAGGAAGAAAACCTCCAATATTGAAAGAGTCTTACTTAGTGCCGTAATATTTCTTATTGTTGAAGGTTAATGTATGCACATTACACAGGCACGTGCACACACACACACACACACACACGTGCATGCACATGCTCAAACACACACACCTCTTAATAGTGTATGACTACAAATAGCTTGAACCATAATAGTATCTCATTCTTTGAAAAGCATATAACAAATTATTAACTTTATACCGGAAGTACTTGTCTCCACTTAGCTCATCTCTCCTATTTCCAGAATCACTTCCAATATATCATTTGTTATTCTTTGTTTTACTTTTACTACATCCCCCAAGAATGAAAATTCAGGAAGTCTAATTTTGAGTGATGCAAAATAAAAATGAAGCAAACAGCATCAGAAAAAAAATCAGAATCTGTTAATATTACATTTTTCAAGTTGTTTTATTTGTTTGCAAAGTGAATTCTTTTATCAAATGGTAAAGTTTTTCTAGGCCAAACTATATATTTTTCCTCTCTCCCTGTCTTTGTAGATCTACCACAGCACTGGCTTGAGCACAGATTAAACACTGTTTAAATACTTTATAAAAACAAAAACAAAACAAAACAAAACAAAAACAAAAATCATTCACATAATTTTTAGATATTTTAGTGATTCCTTTTGTTTTCTCTTAGTTTTTATTTGTACTCTGAAAATTGAAACTGTACTATTTTTTAAAATATTGAACTGACTAGGCTGAAGATGATGCCACAGTAGAAAAATAAATTCTTCTAACTTTACTCATGTTGTTGTCTATGTCCAAACACAGCTATAATATTTAGGATAGAACTGCTCTGTATAAGCCACCAAGGAAAAATATCTCTCAGACAAAATATCAATATTTATTTTAGAAATGACTAGCCCTGTGGAAAAATGGAATCATACATTAAAATTGTAAAGATAGTTCCTTATAAGATATTTTAGTATGCATTGAAAAGCAGCAATGTACAGTCAGAGAAAAAAAGATTTCTTAATGGTGGAGGGCCCTGACTGCCTTTCCACAGTGTGGATCTGAAAGCCTGAAGGTCTCCACAATCTCATCAGAGAGCAAAAGCCAATTGAGTGAATGTGTGTTATCTGCTGTTGAATATGATACCAAGACCTGCCAATATTTCTAGCTTTAGTCTATTTTTTTTTAAAGGGCAGCAAGTGGTCCTGACTATACACTGATGAAGAATATGTGGGCTGACATTTTAAAATTCAGGCAGAATAGCTGTACTATCATCTTAAATGATACTCAGTGTCTATAGGGCTTCTTTCTAAATGCCATTGGAATTATACTTCTCAATGCCTTATGAGTAAAATCAAGAAGAAAAAGCCACCAAATTTTCTACACTAAACTTGCTCATGACAGAAAATCCCTTACAGATAGAACCAAATCTGTGAGATGAGAAAGCAAATTATATTTAGTGTCTCTCTGATTCCTTTTAGAATCCATATTACCTCTTTTACTGGTATATCTGGTCAACTTGACCCTTTTATTGTCCAAGCCTTCATTACCAGGTAAAAAGGGTAATAAAAATTCATAGCTATATTTCAATATTCCCTAATATTTATTTAGTATTGTTGTAAAAATATTTCCACACATTTTAAACTGTCATCAACTTCAACAATCCAACATGTCTTATTGTTAGCATTTTACAGGGAAGAAAACAAAGATTCAAATGAATAAGAGAATTTAACCAAGGTAACCAGTGACCTATAATATAACTGCAAACCTACTCTTTGCTTCATGCTGGGAATCCCTTCAGTATTGTTTTTTTGCTTGTTCCCCTTGGGAAGTAAACAACGCATACCTCCAAAATGAGAGACCTAAAGATATGCAAATTCCTTTTCTTGAGCATCTTTATGAATGACTGTTTAAAGAAATTCAAATTGTGTTACAAAGTCAGCAACAAGGCATAAAGAGGAAAGGAGTAGCATAGAGAATTTTAGAAAACCATACAGAACAGCTCACACTTTGTAAGAATAGAAAGCAGTGATAGCACCTCCAACCCAACATTAAGCCTGGGCTTGTAGGGATTTTAACTGGATGAGCAAAGGTAATACAATGTGCAGAAACTCTAAGCATCTCTCAAATTCCTGTTGGAAGTAAACATTTTAGAACAGCAAAAAAAAAAAAAAAAAAAAGACAGTTTTAAGAAGCAGGTGCTCCTTTTAGACCATGGTGAGGTTTGTAAGATATCAGAAAAGAGAATCAAGTAGAAATAATTATCCTGTCCACCTCTTCCCTAGCTGAGCTTCTTGGGGGTATAGATTTATTTTAAATGTGAACTATTCCCCACAGACTTTTGAGGAGGTCTATTTTGTTCAAGTACTTAAAATGAAAGCAAAGGAGAAGGAATCAGATAACATGTTTTAATGGCTGAGGACCACACTAACAACAAAACCAGGCTAGAAATTATCTTACTCTCTTCAAATAACTTGGAAAAAAAAAAGTGGTGCTATTTTCCAAGCAAATAATTTGTAATTCAAATCTTACCCCAACAACAAAATTAAGTTTTTCCGGATTTGTAAAGACTTCTCATTAGCTATTGGGATACTGAACTGCATTTAAATGATTTCTCGGCCTTTTTGAATAGTAGTATGTTCAGAATGATGAATATCTCGGCCTACACATCAGTTATTTTAACTAGGTAAGTTTGCCTAGACACAAAAACAATAACAGATTTCAAAGAATAATATTGAACCATGCACTATATAGCAAGTAATAATCCACAATGCAAAGGGAGGACAGTGGAAGAGTCTCATAGGTCTCATTTCTCAACACTTACCATTATTTTAATTACTGTTTACTGCCTTGCTTCTCTAAAAATACACTAGGTTATGTCTTCGCTTGCTCACTGCTATGGTTTTAGTCCTTAACATCAAGTTGGCAATGCCTAGCTGATAGCTGGCTGCAAAACTGAAATAAGAAAGAGTAAAGCAAAAGAAAAACACGAGCACTCTTTCCCCAGTAAGTCCCCTGACAAAGATTGCTCCCCTTTTCTTACTCCAGAATGGCCTAATTTCTCACATTGATATTACCACTATGGCAGGACTGAATCTTTATAGTTTTGCCCTGTGCTCACGAATTCCTTCCTCTGCTTTCAAAAAAAAAAAAAAAAAAATCAAGTTCCTTAGATACCATACTTTAATAGAGCAATCTGTCATTTTGGATATCCATGTTTGCCTTCATTACTTAATTAATCATTATTTGTAAATCCAGCAATTTTAGTAACCCAATGGATATTCTGGGGAATTGGTTATCTGTGCAAGAGAAGAAAAATGTGTCAGGCAGCTAAATTTTGTTTAAAATTAAAAAAAAGTAAAATAAAATCTTATAGTCTCACTTTTCACTTTTAAAAATCTAATATTCTAGATTCTTTGGGGGTAAAACAACAAACAAACCATGTAACAGTGTAATGTTAGTCCTGAATTATAACATGGCAACAATCCCTTGGACATGAAGTTTAAACTTAACCTTTTGTGTCTATGCTCTAATTTCTATATAATTCTATCTTATCTCCTCCATCTTACTGCCTGGCTCTTGACTATATTATCTACTAATAAGACTAACAGGAGGTCAGGAGTTGATTGTCACACTTAACTGGGTAGAAAAAAGTCTAATAATTAAAAACATTAATTAATTGTAAGTTGTCTTGAAATATCTTTGTATAGATAGGGAGTAGATATCTGCATTAAAATAAATAAACATAAAATCTTACTAAATATGCCTTGGGAAACACTAAGTATAGTCATCGTAAGATTTTCAAGGAATTCAACCAGATACTTGAGAAGTATCCTTAAAGTCTGGCCTTCTTTTGGACATATGCTTTCACTGGCTAGTTAATGTTATTTAGATATGACATTTAAAAATTTACTTTAACAGGGCATATGTTTTATCTTTGGAAAATGTAATTCACCAAAACATTTATAGATTTCTACGTAGTGCTTTATTTCATAATATATTTATTTACCTATTGTCATAGTTACTAAGATGTTCAGAAGCAATACAGGCTGGAGCAGTGATGTCTTCAATTACATTCCTATACAGAGTATAGCTATATCTCCTGTTTTAATATATACATATACAGAGAAAATACCATTTCATCTTTTGGTTATTTAAATAAAATGAGAACCCTGCAAAATATAGTTATTGTATGTATAAAGAAGTAAAAGAGTCCGAAGCTTTTTAATTCTTGCTCATACAGTTATTCAACTATTATTCCAGTGGTTTAAAAATTCAGGAAACACTGATATTTTATTAAAAAATGACACTGCTTTACCCCAAATGAAACTTAACCATTTCAACCACTCTCTTGAGATGAGACATTTCTAAAAAATCATTGTGACACATTGAAAACAATTGGAAATATGTAATGCAAAGCAGGTATAAATTATGTCAACATAGCCAATTATTCCTCTCTTTCTCTCCAACACGGCTCTATTATAACCATCACCAGTTCAGGTATACAATAAAAGAACTGAATAAGGATACATGAGACATCCTAAGAGGCCTGGCAGGAACATTTTAATAAACTTCTAAATATCATTGAATCACTTTAAAAATACTCATAGCAACATCATTTTTCAAGTTCTTATCCCTTATTTTGTCACCGTTAGAGCTTGTACTGAAAATATGAAAAACTCCAGGAAACTGTAAAGGGACAAATATATCATTTGCATTAATCAATTTAGAGGCAACACACTTTTTATGACAATTTTTAATGAGTCTAGCAATCTGATAATATCCCTCTCGTGTCTGAGTAATGCACTATCTATCGATTTGCCAAATTGAGTTTGACGTTTGCTTTATTTTTCTGAGATATATGTTCATAATAACTCCTTAGCATGTTTGAGTCAAAGTATTATCTTTCAGGGAAGTTTTATGAAGCTAACTATAGTCATTTGGAATAAGAACACTAGAAAAGAAAAGCAAATTATCTGTACTGATAAATCTGATTAAATGTATAATGCAAAATGAATTTAGAAATGACAGGCATTCCCACAAAACTTGCAGATAAATTCAGGCTCCCCTATTCATCGTATTAGAAGATTTAAAACGACATTTCATTTTATCACTATCATTACAAACTGTGATGCTTGGTTTGTGGCATGTACTTAAATTGTTGTAAAATGTTGTTATTCAATTTATGCTGTATAACTGCTAACATAGAGGAAAATAAAGAAATGAAAGATAATTTCCACATAATGAAACAAGAAGAAACGGTGATGGAAAGTTGGGATATTAACTTTAAATTTGCTTTCATATAAGGTTGTATGAAAAAGAGCCAACATGCATTTAGCAGGATAGTTAGGAATGGGACTCAAGTATGAGACAAATTATCTAATAATTTATAATATCTCGGCCCACCTCTTTATTACTATGCTGCTTTCAGTGTTCAAGCCATTCTTACCTGGGATACTTTAATAGTTTTCGAATGATCTCCTCACCTCCAGTCACTTTCTGACTAGGTTCATTTCTCATACAATGTTAAACTCAACACCCTGAAACACATTTGTGTTCATGGCTCATCTCAGCTCAAAAGTTCCAGGGGCTTCACTTTCCTATGACTTAGGATTGAAATTCTTAGGCTAAATTAATTGTTTCAATATCCTGATACAAACTTACTTGTTTATTGATATTACCCAATATTCCAAGGACCTTATTTTTCAGGCAAATTGAACTAATCATTATAAGGTAATCACTCTTCCATTCATTATTAAAATGGCTTTCTGTCCATCAAGACACATGCAAATCTTATCTATCGCTAAAGGCCTACTTAAAGTGCCAACTTACCTCTTAAATGTTCTTAGAATTTACATCTCTTCTGGAAAAAAATTTTCCTTCTGTAAATAGAACTAGGACTCTGCTAGTCAGTATTTGATAAAAAGTACTTTCTTCTTTAAAATCCATTTACTGAAGAAATATTTACCAAGTAACAGCCATGAGAGTGTGTATTTCATTGAATCATTTTTTTTCATGTAAACAAAATATTTATGAAAAGCATCTAGCAGAATACAACCTATTTTATTAGGTACTCAGTCAAGAATATTTTCCTCCTCTCTTCTTCCCCTACTGTATTGTCTATGAGTGGATTATCGCTATAAATTTGCATAGCATCTAATCTATTGTCTGCTATGTAATGAACGCTCAATAAATATTTATTGAACTAGCAGATGGTCTTTTTTTAAAAGCTTTTTCTTTATTTCTTTAAAAACTGTCACATTAATCATATCAAGTGTTGTTTTATTATGGTTCATTTTATGAAAATGTCTATTTTCATGGACATGGACCTAGGTACATTACGATGTACAATTGGTAATACTTTTACTTACTAAGCTCCAAGAACCATTTCAAATATGCATAATTATTAATTATCTTTTGTAATCAGAATCAATATTTTCAAAGAAATAGTTTAAGTGTATTCTCTTTCTTTCAAAAGAGTAAACACCAAAACTGAAAGTGTCACTAGTACCTGATCATAGATACCACATTTTATTATATTTAAGAAGACAGCAGATCTTTCGTGTTTATATTCTAAAGACTTGTGTTGTCTAAACCAATTAGCCTTACATGTAACTACAAAGGAATTATAATTATTAACTCAGTATATAAAATTATTACTTTCAAAGATACATGTAATCAAATAAATCAATGAATAACCAACTCTTTCCTATACAGAATACACATAAAGAATCAATAGTCACATATATCTAGTGATGTCAATATATAACACGTATACAAGTATAAAGAAACACATCATTGTACTATATATAAAGGCCACAGACACTTTACATAAAACTAACTACCCTCTATTTCTCAAAGATAATTGTAAATGGCATAAAGTTAATAAAACATTATTATTTTTATTACTAACTTTTTCTACTCAAATTTAAAAATAAAATTAAGTTCTTCCAGTTTTGGCTTTGGCCTGAAAAGTATCTCGAAATCATGACACTTAGATACATCCGAGAACTAAATTTGCAGGGAAAACTGCTACCTAGAAATCTACAGAGACAGGCACACTCAAAAGAGACACAGCCAAAATATACATATTTCCTGGAATAGAAACTGTTGAATACATAAACTGGTAGTATAACTGTGCAAATCTTCACTTCCTTAAAATGACTTTTTCTCTTCTCTTTCTCCTTGATTCAAACTGGCCTTGGGCTGACTTGTGTCTTTTCTCTCCTTATCCTTTTGTATACTACATGACCACTCCTTTAATCATTAAGCCCCTAGGTCAGCATCAAACAGTTTTATGAACAAAGCTTCAGGTCTGCTGACCACAGAAATAGAGTTTTGGTCAAACTGAAGATAACATCTTATAGCTCCACAACCATAAAGACAGAACAACCCTACCAGCATTTCCTTGAAACTAGATAGAACAATGCTATGACTGACATCAGGACCTGATGCAATGATCAACTAACTGCCTAATCCCTTAGGTACAAATGAGTTTTCCCCTATATAACATATTCCCTAGAGCAATAGTCCCCAACCTTTTGACACTAGGGGCTGGTGCTCCTATGAGAATCTAATGCCTGATGACCTGAGGTGGAGCTGAGGTGGTGATGCTAGCGCCGGGGAGCAACTGCAAATACAGATGAAGTTTGCTCTTTCACCTGCCTCTCATCTTTTGCTGTGAGGCCTGGTTCCTAATAAGCTACTGACTAGTACCAACCAGCCCACGGCCTGAGGGTTGGGAACCCCTGCCATAGAGACTTTCAGAGAGCCAGGTCTTTGAGTGCTAGCTCACCTGTGTTTTTGGGCTTGGCACCATTTCCTTAAATAAACCTCTACTTTCTTTGCTGCAAACTCCTGTCCATGTCTCTTTAGGTCTTGATGTGTGCAGTTAAAACAAACCCCTTGAGTTTGGTAACAGTAGGAATATTTAAATAACAATTGATGAGCAGCTGGAGGCTGAGTGTGAACTAATCTTAGCGTAAGAAATTCTTGGGAACTGTAGTCTGGGGCCTACACATTAGTGAACATTACTTCTAAGAATCTCACCAACATCTGGTAAAAATCCTCTCTTGGCCCTGGGAGGGGAGGGAAAGAGTAATCATTGTGAAATATCCCCACAGTGTTTTCCACTTTCCAGGGTAAAAGACTTTGCCCTTTCTTGAGGGAAGAAAATTCCTCCCACTCCAGCCTCCTCCAACCTTTCCATCTCACATAAGGGAAAAAAGTGGCAAGCAGGAGTCAGCACTTCATGAAACTAGACTGGAAAAAACTAGATTGGCTGGGTGAAAACAGCTAGCTATAGCTTTTGAGAAACATTTGTGAATGTCAAAAGTTCACTAAGTGATGGAGATTATAGTTAGAAGATCATAGAAAACTCTTCCTCACTAATATCTTGCTCTCACACCAACAGGACTGCAATCTAAGGAGAGCTTCAAGATGCAGACTGTCTCAGAGAAGTTCCTAGGGAAGCCTAAAGTCAAGAAGGGAGATAAAAATAAAGACATTAAAGGAATTTAAAGTTTCTGGTACCTAAAGTTACAATTAATATTAAATATAGACCAGCCCTTAACAGGTTAAAATGAATCCTCACACTAAAAGCCATTAACTTAAGTTTCTATTATCTGACATATCTATCATTCAACAACAACAATAAAAGGTACACCAAAACAAGAAAAAAGCATAAGTTTGAAGAGACTACACAATCATCAGAGCTAGACTCGAATAATAACATGGATTTTAGGATTATCTGATAAAAAATTTAAAATAATTATGATAAATATATTGAGAGCTACAATGGAAAATGTAGACATCAGATAAAAACAGATAAATAATACAAGCAGAGAAATTGAAAATCCAAGGAAGTGTGAAAAGAAAATGTTAGGAATCAAACATTATAACAAAAATGACCACCTTTCATGGACTCATTAGTAGACTCAAAAATCCAAAGAAAGAATCAGTGAACTTAAAGATGGGGCAGTAGGAATGTTTTAAACTGAACTGAAAAAGAAAATTAACATGAATTTTTACACGATCTCTTCCAGAATATAAAAGATGGAAAAAAAACCTTTTCAAGTAGTTTTACGATGCTATCATTTCCAACAAAATATAAGCAAACTAAGTCAAAAATGTAGAAAAATAATTATACTACTTGACAAAGTGGATTTTATTAGAGCTATGCAAAGCTGGATTAATATTTAAAAATAAATCAATGTAATTCATCATATCAACAACCATATCAATTGACAAAGCATTTGTCAAAATCTAACACGCATTCATGGTAAAAACACTCAGAAAATTAGAAACTAAGGGGAACTTCCTCAATTTGATAAAGAACATATACAGAAAACCTGCAGCTGATATATCTTGATGGAATGATATCATCTTAAGATTGCAAACATGGCAAGGATCCCTGTCTCTCACTAATATTATTCCACATAGTACTGGAAATTCTAACCCAGATATAAGGATAAATAAATAAATAAATGTCATTAACAGGAAAAAAATACTCTATTTACAGTTTACATAATTATCTACATAGAAAATTTAAAAAACAAAAACAATAGCAAACATAAAAATTCCTAGAATAAGTGAGTTCAGCTAAATTGCAGAATATAAAAGAAACTACAAAATCAATTGCATTTCTACATACTGATAATGAACATACAGAAACAAATTTAAAATAAATTGTTTTTATAATCACTCCAAAGGAAATAAATACTTAGTTATACACTTAGCAAAACATGTACAGGATCTGTAAGTATAAATTACAAAATATTAAAAGAATAAATAAAAGACCTAAATAAAAAGAAAATAAACTATGTCTATAAAAAAAAAATTCAAGCATAAAATGAGCAGAAGCCAAGAACGACATTTCACTCAAGAGATTATACAGATAGCAAATAAGCACATAAAAAAGTGCTCAACATTAGCCACTTGAGAAATGCAAATCAAAAGCACAGAAGATAATGCCACACACCTATCTGAATGGTCAAATGAAAAATAATGACACAACCAAATGCTACCTATTTTCAGAAAAAATGGATTATTCATATACTGCTGGTGGTAGTATAAAAAATATACTCTGAAAAACAGTTTGACAGTTTCTGATAAAACTAAATGTGCAATTACCACATGACCCAGCAACTAAACTCTTGGACATTTATCCCAGAAATATTAAACTCATGTTCACACAAAAATGTGTATATGTTGTTTTCAGGAGCTTTATATGTATTAGCCAAAAACCATAATCAACTCAGATGTCCTTCAAGAGTAGAATATTAAAGAAACTGTGGTACATACATACCATGGAATTCTACACAGCAATAAAAAGAAATGGGCTACTGATATACATAACTTGGATGAATCTGCAGGGAATTACATTGAGTAAACAAATCATTCACCAAGACACCAGCTGCACTAAGGAGTTCAATATTGGCTCTCATCTTCAGGTCCAAGTTTGATTTTGAACACCTTTTAACTCACTGACTGACAACACATGCAGAAGAAAACTATAGAATTTATAATTATACTTGAAATTCCAATCTTCATTCACATCGAATATTAAAATTTATGTGAATAAAAAGTTTAAGTCAACTATATCTTATACTGTTTCCATAATAACATTTCTCTTACCACAATATGTTATAAATCACTGTGTCTGAATTAGTTTTCCTACCTCCTTATAGCTGGAATGAGATCTTATTAATCATTATATACTTAGCATTTAGCCCCCAATAAGGAATATACTAGGATTTCAATGATAATTAAGTGAATAGAAACAGTACTACTTCTGAATCTTTAGCCATGAATTTCTCCATTTAAAATACACACACACTCCTGACATTTTTTGCATAGCAAAACTTTTTTTTTAATAGATCAATAGAATCTGATCTTCCTCAATAATTTTGGCTCATAGCATTTCTCATTTCTTTAATTTCTTACTATCTTTGTGACTTTAATTGCAAGCTAGCTGATATTAATTACTACCTAAATATTTATCTCTGCATAGTTTCTCTTTAAAAAAGAAATGGTGGGAAAATATTTACAAGTTTTTGTTTTCTCTTGACTCTAAATGAATACTATGAACCAATTACTTTGTGGCATATAAAGATATATATGGATTTTGATTTAGAATTAAATTAAGATGTTTAGTTTAATTTTTAATTGGTTAATTAATGAACTCATTGATTGAAGAAATATCTCTGGTTATTTCTTTCTGTAATGCAGCACATGCCTGGGAATTATTTATTATATTTTTAAATAAACACATTGAAATGATTTATTTATGGTTTCACTGAAACTTCTCCAATTCAGGGCCCAGATTAACATGGCCATCATATTTCTAGTTAGGTTTTGAAAAAATCAAGGAGCATTGCTCAGAGAAGTCATTTTCCAAACAGTCCTGACATTCTGTTCCTTGCTAGTGGATTGTTTTCACAGGAGACACCCAAGTCAGAAATTATTTCCAGTAAAACAAACAACACAGTATGACAACTTATTGCTCCTTAGTCCCAGATGCAGAAGATATATACTGAATAAAATGTGCAAATTAGGATAAAAAGTCTAAATCATTGGGGTGAAATATTAAAGCTAAAAAGTAATAGCATTTACTTGGATTGATAAACTAAGTTTAGAGCTTTGCCCTTTTCCTATTTTTTGTATGGTTAATTCTTGTCAATATTGAATTATGTAAGCTATTATGCTTAATTAACCTGAGGATAAGCTCATCATTGTTTTAGTGGAATAAACCCAGCTAAAATGGTAATTTTCTGACATGAGTTTAATATATGCTGATTATAATAACATTCCATGAATGGTTTTTTAAAATAATTTATAATTTTAAATATTTTATTATGATTTATTTTTTAATCATGAGCAAATAGTTGTTTGAGTAATGAGAAAATATATTAGTAAAGCAAAAAAAAATTTATCTACTGTGGAAAGTTAGACTCATATTTTCATAACAGAAATCATCAGCAGCAACAGGAGCATCTTGGCTTTTCATCGTCATCCTTGCTGTTCAAAGTATGGTCTTTGGACTTAAAACAGCAGTATTACTTGGAAACTTTTTGAAAATTACTAACTTCAGTTCTTACTCCAGACTTCTGAATTCTAATGAAGTCTCCAGATAATTAGTATTTATGTTAATTTTGAAAAGATCTTATTATCATCATCATCAACACCATCATCATCTCTTACATTGGTTCCTTAGAGTTTCTGTATGCTCTTTACAATCCTTTTAGCTTATTTTCATTTTTGTTATGCATCTATTATTCAATATGCTCCCAGAGGCATATAATTAATGTATGTCATTTATATGATATGGCATCTTACTCATAAATGTCAATTATTTTATTTTATTTTTTAATAGTAGAGATTACCTATCCCCTGGATCACTGTTTTTCCAACTTAAGGAACATAGGATGTGGGGAGTTTGTTAGAATGCAGATATTGGATCAGGTCTGGGATAGACCTGAGATTCTTCTGCCTGAGATTCTGATCCAATATAATCAACCCTATATCAGTTACAAGACTAGTTTTCCCACTGCAGAATAGTATTATTTCAGAGTTCAGTGTTATCCTTCATTGTATTTAGCAGTCATTTAAATCGATCAGACTCGTTGAGTGGTAATCCATGTTGTTGAGTTCATAACTAAGTTCTCTTTCTGTTGCCATGGTTACTTTGTACATGAGTTCATTGAGAAAGCACTGACATATCTGGAAAAAAATGTCTGATTGATTTCATAATTAATGATGACATCTTCTTCATAGAATACAGCTATTTATAATTTAGTTTAGACATAAATATTCTCACTCTCTGACAATTTTGAAAGACTCATCCATACATTTCTTTCTCTGACCAAGGTGTTAACAATTTTCTAGTCTTTTGCTATTCAAATCCCTGAGTATATGGCAAAATTATTAGCTACTATCCACAAATATATACTATATATCTATACATCTAGCCCTTTCCATATTCCTACAAAGTGACAACCAAATGAACTGCATTAAATTCTGCTTACTGGGGAGATGCTCTTTACCATTATATTTAAGTACCATACCTGAAAGTGAATATATAATTTTGGGAATCTACTTCTGACTGGCATGAGAAGATTGAGCAAAGCCATCTACGTTAGGCAAAATAATGACACCTAAAGATGTCCACATGCTAATACTTGAAATCTTGGAATATGTTATTATGTTACATGGCAAAGGAGAATTAAGGTTGCAGTTAGAATTATATTTGCTAATCAGCTGATCCTGAAGTGAGGAAATTATCTTAGATTGTTCAAGGTGGCCCAGTGTAATCCTAAGGGTCCTTTTAAGAGAAAGAATGAGAAAATAGGAAAATCTGAGTCAGAGATATTTGAAAACACTATGCTGCTCTTCTGGCTTTGAAGATGGAGCAACTGGCTGTAAGCAAAGGAACACAGGAGACCTCTAGCACCTGGAAAAGGCAAACACATTCTCGCCTAGGTAGTCCAGAGGGAATGCAGCCCTGCTGACACCTTGATTTCTTTCCCAGAGAGAACTATTTTGGACTTTTGACTTCCAGAACTATAAGATAATAAATTTGAGTTATTTTATGCCACTAATCAATTAGAAACTAATAAACCATCTTTTTTTTTTTTCCTTTGCTAACTGATCATCGCAAACTTCTCATGAAGATATAAGAATCAATTGAGGGAGGAACGGCAATGAAGCAGAAATGGTTACTATGGAAATATGAGAAACTTGCTCATTCAATTTACTTGGGTTTTCATAACTATTCAGGTCTTATATCAAATACACCACTTCCTCTTTAAGAATGGACACTGCTATTTTCACTGAAATTTAAGACATTATGGGTTATAAAAACTCCAGTTAATAAAAAGCAAATCAAGGGTCCTAGTTATTTGGTATTCTATGGTTAATAATTAGTTTCTATCAATCTTCAATAGCAAACAAAAGTTTTTCTCAAGAAACTATATTTAAGTGTAAAAGGAGAAGGCATTTACTTCAGTACCCTAAGGTATTCTGCTGTAATTCTTTTATCGGGACTTTTCAAAACTCCATACAACAAGCTACCTGCCATTTAAGCAAAGCTGAAGGAAGAAATAGTAGAGAAACCATCATAAGCTATTTTGATTTTTTAAAGCCTAACATTTCTGTCCTGGAATTTAGACAATAAGTTTAGTTATCCTTATCCTTGAGAAAGAGCTAGCAATTAGGGGGTAGACTGGGCAGGTGAAGGGGTCTCATAATAAACTCCATTCTTATACACTACATGCAGTATTATAGATTGAGAGGAAGATTGCACAGGCCATTTAAAAATCTCATTACATACTTTTTGTTTTTATTAAATTTGTTTATCATATAACTTTTTACATGGTCACCAATACAATGAAATAGTTAAGAACAGGACATGATACAACAGAAATAAAATTATATTTACATAGACATAAAATATTATTTGTTCGTCTTTAAAAATATCCATAAGCAAATTTTAGTTCCTGTTTTTGAACCAAGATTTGTGCAATAAAAAGAAATACACATGTTTCCTGGCTTTCTAAACATTTCTCAAGTTAGAATAACATTTTAAAAAACAAGTAAGTTAGGCATTTTATGAAACACAGAAAGTTTACATCAGAAAGCTAATCAAAACACTCTAGAGAAAACAACTAAGTGGAAAAAGGAAGTAAAATTTTATAAACCATTTAGATAATCTCCTAGGATGCATTTCAGAGTCCAAAAAAAAAAAAAAAAAGAAGATAAGCAATGCTTTAATATCACCTGGTATGTTTCTGAGTACTAGAGTAATAATGATAAGTTATATATTATGAGCATGTAAATATAGTTTAATAAATATATTTACTGCTTCGATATTAAGCTCCTTTTGCTGTACCTATGTATTTTGTGTCTACAGCGTGTTGTCTAATTTTGAATAAATGCCCTCAAGAGCAAGACTGCCCTTCTCAAATGTTTTCCATGGAATAAAAAAAACAAATGGTCTCAATAAATCATAAATGCTATTAATTATGAACTACTGAAATTGATGAGTGTGGAATCTATGCTTTTGCACTTTATTTTTAATTAATTACATTCATATCAAAAGCTTCAAATGATTATTTGCTTATTTAAGAAGATTTAAACCAAGAGTTCTCAAAGAAAAACATTTGTTTCACGCCACAGCCATCTCTCATCTTGAAGAAGCTATTTAGTTGCCTTAGCTCAAATCATAATAATGGTTCAATTTTTTAAAAGGTTGAATGAAGCAGGATTAAAAAAATTTCTGTAACTCTTCTGTACCTGATAAGAGATCAGTGACCATTATTCGAGAAAGCCGTAGCAGACTACAACGCTAGAGAGAAACACTTTTTATGCAAGGAATTATGAATAGTTTAATGAGAGTGAAATACATAGTTATAGTATAGAGAATGGCAGAATTCAATGAAAAATACAAAAAAAAAGAATCAATAGTAACTCTCTGGTTAAGGGGGAAAATATAATAGAGTGAAGGGGTGATGTTAAAGATAAAACCTAAGTAAGAGTGATTAAGTAGGACTTTCTTGTCCTTCCCATATGGGAGACTTAGGCAAAGAACAATCTGTTCAGTTGACAGCAGATTGGATATAAAGAGATTACAGCTCAGACAAACAAAGAAGCTAGAGTCAAAGTTCTTTAAATTTAAGACGTGCAGTTGAATACACTGTAATGGAGAGACACTTAATATCAAAGAAGACTTCAAAATGGCTCAACATTAGTATTCATGGAATTGCAAAATGTAACCGGGAGATACCACTTCATCCCCACCAGAAGGGATCAAAGAAGAGAATACAAAGTATTGGAGAAGTTTTGCTCATGCATCGCTAGGAGAAGTGCAAATTTGTATAATCTCTTTAGAAAACTTTGCCACTAAAGTTGGATACATACATGCACTTTACTCAGCAAATTTTTTCTTAGGAATACACTGTATGAGTTTGCTAAGTACCACAGACTACACTTAAATGACAGAAGATTTTATTTTTTCTTACAATACTAAAGGCTAGATATCCATGATTGGCATTTTGGTAGAGTTAACTTTTTCTTGAGAGCCATGGGAAAGGATCTGCACCGTCGCCTCAGCTTGGCTTAGCTCAGCTCTTCCTGTGTCTTCATTTTGTCTTCCCTCTGTCTGTGTCAGTGTCAAATTTCCTCCTCTTGTAAAGAGACTAGCTGTATTGGATTAGGACTCACCCATATTATCTTATTTTAACCTAATTACCTCTTTAAAGGCCCTGTCTCCAAATAGTCTCATTCTGAGATTCTAGAAATTAGATCTTCAAGGCATAAATTTTTGGGGAGGGGAGACATAATTTATCTCACAATGATTTTCAACAGAAATGCCTGCCTATCTATCTATCTATCTATCTATCTATCTATCTATCTATCTATCTATTATCTATCTATCTATCTATCTATCTATCTATCTATCATCTACACACACACACACACACACACACACACACACACACACACAAGTATTTATTAAAAATCCTTCACAGTGTTTATTGTGGTACTAGTCACATCTCCAAAACATTATCTACCCAAATGAGCATAACAAAAAGATTTAGTAAGTAAATTTTTATATATTTACACTATAGACCAGCGGTCCCCAAACTTTTTGGCACCAGAGACTAGTACTCCTATCAGAATCTAATGCCTGATGATCTGAGGTGGAGCTGAGGTTGTGATACTAGCACTGGAAAGTGGCTGCAAATACAGATGAAGCTTCCCTTGCTCATGTGCCACTCACTCTTGCTGTGTGGCCCCGTTCCTAACAAGCCACAAACCAGTACCAGTTTATGGCCCAGGGGTTGAGACCTCTGCTTAGACTACAGCAGTGATTACACATGGATGAATCTCACAAACGGAAAGGGGCAAACATAAAAATACACACTGTAATTTCATTTATATAAAGTACAAGAATAAAAAAAAATTATTTATGATGTTAGAAGTACATGAGGGTGTTCAGTAATGCACAGAATTTTTAACTCAACACCCTCGTGTACATTCACAAACTGAACACACTCAGATTAAAACAACAACAAAACATAGGGATATTACCAATACCTTAAAAGTGCCCTCATGTTCCCTCTAGTCATAATCTCTGTCCCACCCTTCAAACCCTCACCACCAAGAGTAATTCCTATCCTGACTTCTAACATCATAAATAATTTTTTTATTTAGTAACCAGACACATTATTTTGCAGCATTTTATGGGAGACTAGGATAATGCGTCAACAATTATCCCTAAGCTGAAATTTTGATGAATTATTCTGTATTCCAGCTCTGGCTCTTAATTAGATTTATGACCCTGATCAAATATTTTTTTTCATTAAACCCATGATTTATCTCTCCTAAATTAAAGATTTCTATGGTAACTACTTTTGAAGTTCTCATTCAACTTTAGAATTCTATATTCTTATTAATTTAGGGATTGAATTGTTTAATAGGAGTAAAAATTATCTTTAAACACTTGACTAAAAAACGATGTTTTCCTACAGTGAAAATAAAAGTCTATTTCCTACTTTATTGTAACTGAAATATTAGAATTAAGTTCAGTTATAGAATTAATTACAAAATTATCTTTTTGTTATTAATTTTGACAAACTGATTGTATATGTTTCCAGATGATATTTTTTATGTAAAAATAGTTAATATGGCAATTTTTAACGATTATTTAATAATCTCAAGTAAAGAAATAAAATATCTACTTTCTAATACTGAAACTCAGAAAATTCTTTCTACTAATGTATATTATGTAATAGAAAACCTTGGAACTATTACCAAATCACACAAAAGAAAGAGAAATACCAATCAAATATGGTTCAGAACTATCCCAAATGCCAGATAAAAAAGAAAAGCATGCAATGGGTTGCCAAGGATTATCAGTGGCACTCAAAGAGGACTCCTGGTTATTCGAAGTCAAAGACTGACATAATTAAATCAATCGAAAATGACGGCAGGTTGTTGTGTGGGGGTGGGAAATCAAAATATTTACAATTAATTAAATTCAAAGGAAATAAAACAAAACATAAACCGTACCATGGTTCAGGCAAATACCAGTCTTTATGGGTACATACTGAGTAATTTTTATAGCTAACAAGAAATAGGAAATTATGACTCATGGTTGCCTCATGTATTGCATAGCAAAACTCAAAATGAAACAGCTATATTAAGCTTTTTGCCTTCAGTACCCACATGGTAATATTTTACTTTGAGATTCCTATAAAAATAATACCTATGTCAGAAAACAAGAAAAAGTAAGAGAAGGAAAAATGAACTGAAGTCATCTTTAAGCAGCAGTTGCCTGATATTACTACATTTGCTTTCCAGAAATATTCATAGGATACAATTTATGTTGGATCCATCAAGATTATCGTGTTTGAAGACAAGTGGAGGGGGAAAATGTGAAATATAACGAATAGCTTTCTGGTTCTAAATGCAAGCAGAGGTATAAGTGTTTTACACTTCCTCTGAGTAGTCATGCAGTAACCTTTTCAAACTTTATGACAAACAACCTCACAGTTCGGTAATAATGTTGCCATGTGAAAAATGCCAAAACATTTAAAAAACAAAACCTATTCCTCATATTTCAAATACTGATTTTTTTCTTTGCCTTTTAACTGTAGTTTACTTTGAAATGTTAAAGCAGTTAAAAGAGAGAATAGAAGAACAAATACTTATAATGGCTTAAAAAACTATATACAATATTAAAGCATTTAAGATGATGAGAAGGATTTACAATATGACATATATTTACAATTTTTTTTTTTATTCTTGAAGCATACCATTTGTCTTTGGAAAGATCATTTAAATTTTCTTAAATGATTTTATCACTGTACATTATCTCAAGGGAATTAATGGCCAACTTAAACATAATATAAATAATAAATATTGAATGACATAAAAGTCAGTGGAAAATATTGTTATTTGAATAATAGTCATAATACAAGGGGACTGTTGTAATGATTTCAACTCAGACCAATTCAGATTTTACATTTATTTGTCACCTATTAAGACATTAAACCTATTCAATATTTCTTTTAAAGACTAATAAGTAAATATTTTTTGTTAGTGACTATTATTTTCTCTATCTGTAGCCAAAGATATTAAAAATAACTTCTACTATATAATGAGGAAAAAAAACACTCATTTTATTCTGTTCATTATTCCCAGAGTTTAGTCATATTACTCAAATACTAGTGGGCCATGTGCAGATTCTATTATCCTGAAGAAGCTGTACAGAATCCAAATCTCCACTGGTCCATGCTCTTACTCTGGGATAATGCTAAAGTGAATGGTAATCTATAGCACTGATTAACTATTGCCTGTTACTGCATATTACATTATTTGGTTCAAAACTGATTGATTAGAATGTGGAAAGGCATAAAAAAAGTTTCAAGGGACAACTAAAAATTAATCTTTTCACCTATATATAGATTCATGTATTCCTTTATTGTCCACGAGAATTCACTAAACATTTACAGAGTGCCAGCCCCCCTCTTTTTCTGGTGCTTAGATTCACTAGAAAACATATTAAAGAAATACCCTTCCCTTTCAGTTTTATTTCCTAGGAAAAGAATGCATGAATAAATAACAATAAGGAAATTATATAGTACATTAACTGTTGATAAATGTTATGTAAAAAAAAAATGGTAGAAAAGGTAAAAGGGAATGGGGAATGCAAGGTGGTCCAGGGCAGAGGGGAAAGTTGCAATTTTAAGCAGGGTAGTCACAGCAGTCTCAGTGGTAATGTATCTTTGAGCAGACTTGATATAGAAAATGAGTTAGCAATGCAAATACTTTAGAAAGAAATGTTCCCATAAAAGGAAACAACCAATACAAAAATTCTAAAATTAGAGCATGCCTGCTGTGTTCAAGGTATATCAAGGAAAACAGTGCAGGTGGAGCAGGGGTATGGCAAAAAATGAGATGTCCTTGAAGAACCTAGTAAGATATTGTTATGGTAATTTTATGTGTCTACTTGACTGGATGTTGGCTGACATTATTTCTGTGTATATCTGTGAAGGTATTTCCAGATGAGATTAGCATTTGAATCAGTAGAGTGAGTAAAACAGATTGCCCTCCCCAATGTGAATGGGTATCATCACATCTGTTAAAGGTCTGAATAGAAAAAAGGCAAAGGAAGGGAAAATTCATTCTAACTGCCTGACTGAGTGGGAACACCCATCTCTTGCCCTCAAACTAAAACTTATAAGTTGGCTCTCTGGCTCTCAGGCCTTCGAAAGTAGATTAGAACTATACCTCAAGCTTCTCTGGGTTTCTAGCTTGCAGATGGCAGATTAGAGGACTTTTTAGCTTTCATATTCACAAAAGCCAATTCCTTTTAATTACATATACATATAATTGGTTCTGTTTTTCTGAAGAACTCTAATATAGACATTGTAAGTACTTCAACTTTTATTCTCAGGAAAATGAGAAAGTACTGCAGATTTATGAGTCATCATAAATCTTTGACTGTGGTTTTTTGGAGAATAGATTATAGAGAAGTCATGTAACCATTGAAATTAGATATGATAGTAGCTTTGTGCAAGGAGGTACTAGCAAAGATGATGAGACACTGGCTGGTTTCTTGATATATCACAGATAAAAGAACTTCGTCATGAAATGGCTATGAGGTATAAGAGAAAAACAGTGTTCAAGAATTACATCTGGCCATGCTACCCTGAACAAGTCCAATCCCGTCTAATCTCAGAAGCTAAGCAGGGTAGGGCCTGGTTAGGAATTGGTTGGAAGACCACCTAAGAAGATCAGGTGCTATAGGTGTAAAAAAGAATAATAATAATAAAATAAAAGGATTGTAAACTGACAAGGTCCTTGCAATCTGTGAGGTCAACCAAGGGTTGCCTCGCCTAAAAAAACAAGAATTTTAAATAAATAAATAAATAAATAAATAAATAAATAAATAAAAAGAATTGCATCACGTTTTTGACCTAAGTAATGAGAAGGATCCAGTTGCCATCATCGCAGATAGGGAAGACTGTGGTTAGAGCAACCCCATGTTATAAGCTCTCAAATACCTATGATTTTTTTTCAGAGTACCATAAATAAATGCCTTTTACCATGACATTAGGGAGAAATCCAGTGCTTTGAAATATCACCAGACTTCTCCCTAATGTCATGGTAAAAGGTATTTATTTCTAATTTATTTCTAAACAAATAATTCTATTGCAAAGAAAATAAAAGAAAAAAATTAAAGAAAGATTCAGAGATTGGCAAGATGGAAACTTTTTAGAAAATCGCAATGATACTTTTAGGGAAATCAAAAGTAAATCTCCCCTTACCAATTATGATAACACTGCATGTATTTTTAGACCACTTACTTTGTAGAATAAGCAGAAATTAACTTAATTAAATTCTACTATAACAAGCAAAAAAACAAATACTTTTTGGAACAGTGGTTTTCAAATTGTAAACCTAGGTTTCTCTGAGATCAAGGTGTGCCAGTGAGGAATCAGGGAGTATAAAACTTCTTTTATTTTATTTTTATTTTTTAATATATTACCATTCTATAACTACCTTCATATACAAAAAAAAAAAAAAAAAAGATTACCACTGTCTTTTGTTGAACTGTGAAAACCACTATTGTAGAGAAAGACCTCTCACTTTATTCCCCTACTGAAAATGTGAACTTCAGTATTTTTTCCAATATTATCATAGATCTTGAATTTGAAGTAAAGTGGATATACAGGATTGGTAACAAGAAATTCATACATAGATGTGAAATATTTGTGATACTATATTTGTTATGGAGAATGGCCAAAACACAGCAATGGCATTTCTCTGTTCTTATAGAAGAAATAACAATTTTATCAATATTGTGAAATCTAATTGTTGTTGTACTGCTTTTAACTTATTTATACGGTATTTGAACTTAAAATTTTCCAACTGAGAGCTTTGAAGTATTTCTTCTAAGTATACATGATATTCGCTTCTTAAGAACCTTGACTATTACAGAAAATATAAATGGTATATATGTACAATTGCCTCTCATGCATGCATTTGTTCAATTCCTAGTCCATGAAATAATTTTTAATTTAAAAAGGTCTTTTCAAGGGAAAAAAGCTAATTTTGATTGATTGTTATAAAATAAGATATAAATAAAATTATAACTATTAAAATTTCAAATTTCATAAAGCTCATGTTATCCAGATTTTCTTTTGAAACAAAAAACAAAAAGCATCCTTAATAAAATAGCTCCATAAAATATTTGTCTTTGTATATCAGATATGATGATTTTAGACCATTTCGTTCAAAGGAACTACTAAGAAATCGTAGATCAGTTAATAAAAATGACCTGCTGACTAGTATCTGAGGCAAGAAAAATGATTTGTTTCAGTCCAACTGAGATTTAAATCAGCTACACTAGCATTACTCCCTTTGTAATTCATTAGTATAGCTTCAACATATTTACTAAAATACCATCTTGCTTTTCATGAAAACAAACAAAAAATAGTTTACCTTCTTATGTCAACAATTGTATTTTATATATTGGCTATTTTGACAGCAACTATAGTTCTCTACATAATTCTTTATACTTTAATGAAAGTTTGCATCCTGAAAATCCTCATGGCCCCAGTATTTAATGGATACAAAATCTGTACTTATTTAAATTTTATTCAATGAGGAATTACAATTTCACATAACAGTGTAGTTTCAAGGTAAGTCTCTAAGAAACAACTTATTTAGTAATTAAGAATAAAAATTTTACAATTAATTTCCATAAGAACATTGTACAAATTATTAAAAATATTCCACAGATGGGGGCAGGATATTCTTTGTAGGGTTTTCACCTCTATAATTTCATATTATGAATTATGGCCATGCTGTTTATGCCAGGAAATTTTCATGTCACTTGATATACTAAGTTACAGTGGTCACTTAACAGAGATTTCATTATGTGAACAACAGAGTATACTTACAGAAACCTAGATGGTACGGCTTACTACACACAGAAGCTATACGGTATAGCCTATTGCTATTAAGTTACAAGCCTGTCTACAGCATGTTACTATACAAAGCAACATGAGATTAAACCAAGCTCAAGAGAAAATAATGCAATCAAGAGATGTAAACACCAGATGTATAAGGCTGCTGCCAGTGTAACACAGCATACTGTTTACAGCAACTTTATTTTTTAGTAAGTAAAAAGAGTATACTCTAAAATAATGATAAATAGTATAGTAAATACATAAACTAGTAACAAAAATTATTATCATTATCAAGTATTATGTACTATACATAATTGTATGTGCTATAATTTTATATGATTGGCAGCACTGTAGATTTGTTTACACCAGCATCAACACAAACACGTAAGTAATGTGTTGCATGACAGTGTTACAATGGCTACAATCGACATCACTAGGTGATAGGAATTTTCAGCTCCATTATAATGGGACCCCATAATGGGACCACTGTCATATATTTCGCAGATCTCTAACTGAAACATCATTATGCAGTGAATGACTGTATTATGATTATTTTACTGATAGTGCCTTGTTAATGTTTTTCTTTTTATTTAATACACTGTAGCATTTTAAACTCTATAAAATTTATTTCAACAGTATAATTATATATAAAACATTCATCTAAAGTAAAAAATTGCATTAAATGTTATTAAAATAAATTTGTGCTCAATAATCTTTTCACAAGTGTTGCAATAACAAGAATAATTAAGGGTTCGAAAATGGACAGTGAAATTTACTGTTAAGTATTAGCAGGTACTATAAAGAGCAATAAGAAATTAAGGGATCTCTGTTTGGAGGTAGTAGTGAACAGAGAACTGAATAAAGTGAGAAATGAAGTAGATTAAACCATGAAGATTAGCTAAGGTCCAGGTGTATTCAAGGTCCTTTGCCTAGTTCACATGGCTGAGTATGAACACGTGGGGTCAGAGGAACCTCTGTTTTATAATTGTGTTAAAGAGTTTGGGCTTTATTTTAATATATGATAAGAATATATGAGATTATTTTAAGAAAGGTCATGACATGATTAAATTTTAATTTTAAGGTGGTCATGTAATGTACAGCATGGTGACTATAGTTAATAATACTGTACAATATATTTGAAAGTTGATTAGAGTAGATTTTAAAATCCTTATCAGTAAAGAAAAAAAATGTAACTGTGAACTGAATGTTAACTAAACTTATTGTGGTAATCATTTTGTGATATATACACATATTGAGTTATTATATTGTACATCTTAAACTAATACAGTGTTATATGTCAATTATATCTCAATAAAATTGGAAAAAATGGTGATTCTGGGTTTGTAAAAATGATACAAAAATTTAGGGAAAGCTGACTTTGACAGAGAAGTTGGATACTATTCCATTTGGTCAAAATGAGATGTAGCTATAAATAAAGGTATATATATTATATATGTATGTATATACATATCTATGCATGTGTATGTGTGTATATATCTTAACGATGGCCAATGTAGAGATATTTTGGAAAGCATATAAAAGATATGATCCAAAATATAAATATGCAACAAAAATAAAGTTCTTAACATTGTAATTTATTCTCTCTCTTTTTATGTACATTTATATATGCATTTAAACAGTAAAGAATAGTAATCTCTCTAAAGCCTAATGTAAAACAATAATAAATATTATATATATATAAGGTGTGAGAATAATTAAAGCTTAGTTTCTTGGTGTGTTCTGACACTTTCCTCCCAGTGACATATGTTGTTCAAACTTGAGTGCATGCCCTGCAAATGATTCTTATATACTTTACTTATTCTTCCCCAGATATTCCAGTAGACTCACCAAAGCACAGGAAGTAGAAAATTTTGGTGATAATTAGAAATAGATGTAATTGGGCATTGGGTTTAGAGAAGAGAGATAAGGTGGGTAACAAAACAAAAATTGATTTTGCACTTAGCACAGATCGGGAAGGTAGATTCAAAAGCTGGAACAAAGTACGCATTTCAATGTGCTGCTGAAGTGGGGATAGAGCTCACATCTGTATCTAAGTATATTGCTCTCTTAGTTTATACTGAGAATTTTCCTGAATAGAATTAAAACTAATTGGAGGGGAGTGAAGAAATAATCTGTCATAGCTGATTTTGCCTCTTTAGTGATGTTGGGCTTGAGAAAGTAATTAGATAATTCAGTATTTACCTACGAGAAGTGTGTAAGCCCTTGCATGTTTATAGTAAGAAACAAAAGAAGGCATGCATTCCTTGGCATTAGGCAAAACTGTTTTGTGCTCCTGTTCAGGAGCAGTTAAGAGTGAGTATGTTTTATTTTCTAGGCCTCATCTGTAAACTTCCTTATAGTATTATTGTGAGGATACTTTATAGTATTATAATACCTTTCCTAGAGTATTATTGTGAGGATGAAATGGCATAAATGTAAATATAGTACCTAGCAATTAATGGGCACTTAATAATAAACACACAGTGCTTAGCAAGTACTAAACATTCAATATCTGTTAATTTCCTTCTTCTACAGGATTTAGAAAAGAACAGTTTGGTCTCCCACAAAAATTAAGAAACTCTGTGATGCTGTGAAGATCCAAGAATTAAAACTCCAAAACATAAAGGGACAGAAATAGGCCCAGATCTTTAACAAAGTAAACTGTGTGGTCAGTAGGTTCAAAAAGCCAAGTAGCCTGGAAAACTGGTTAATTCTAACATGGAGAAGTGTTTTTCTATATAACCCTGGTGGTTCCAAGCAAATATTGCCAGAATAAAGGAAATTTTGACAATTTATAAAGGGTTGTGATAGATAGACTGATAAAGATTTGCAAGATTGACAGAAAACTAATGAAGTAATGTTGCTTTGGAGAGATACATGAATTAAGTACTACATTTCTGGATAGAACTCCTCTCTGGTCAACATAGAAACACAACTAAGGGAAACTAAGGATGAGAAAAAGGAGAGGGACCCTGAGACCTACAAAAGCATTAGAAGTTATGAAAACAGATGTGGATGAGGCAAAAGTCCTAGAGTAGCAGCAGCTTTGGCTCTTGGATGATGGAGAAAAGCAACAGCAGGAAACCAATATTGGTACCCAAGGAGAGTGACTGAACCTTCAGGACACATGAAATGAAGAGACAAAAACTAGTATTTTGTGTGGAATGGGGCTTCAGAACGATGGAATAATTTTATTGACATTTCTGTAATTCACTTGCTGTTTAAAAGGAGTGTCACAAAATAATGAATTCCCAGTGATGCTTAGAGATAAACTGATAAATAAAAGACTTAATACTTACCAGCCTAAACATGTAAAATATCCTTTCCTGTTCTGAAAGTAGTAAAAACTAGGGGACAAATCATCTGGATTAGAATCTTGACTTTGCCAACCATTATCTTTGACAAATTATTTAATACTTTCATTTCTTTCTATTTCTATAAAATGGAGGTAATAAGATAGTTACATAGATTAAATGAATTAATATGTGGGAGGCACATAATAATGCTCTATAAACTTAGTGATCCTTATCTTTATTATAGTTGTAATTATTATTTATTATAATTATTATTCAATAGGGAAGAGCTTTTATTTCAAATGGTCAGTCCAATCTCAGTTCCTAGATGCTATTTATGATCAATAACTTCCAGTATTTCATATCATAGATTTCCCTTTCACTTAAAGAAGTGAAATATATGAATGAAAGGAGTGAATATATATAATATTCAAGCATCATCCAATTTAAATAAAGATATTTTATGCTTAAAATTCATAAATTGTGATTATTTAAAGTACCTGAAATTGTGTTACAAAATTAATAACATTACAGATGGTAAACTACTAATTATGCATAATAAATATAATTGAATACATATTACACTAACTGATTACCTTTCTGAAATGTGAGTAATTCTAGCTTTATTAATAAGAATAAATTGAGTCATTTCTGTGCAAATGGTGTATTACTTTTATATAAAAGAGAGAACATCACAGCTATTTAACTCCTAGACATTAAATCTTTGTCCTAGATAAATAAATGCATACATACACAGACACACATACAATTCATGTAAATAAAATACAAACAATTTTACCAGGATAGTATTTATTAATTAATTTTAGTTTGTGTTATGTGCTACTTTGTGGTGAAAAATATTCCACAAGCAGTGATTTTTTTTTGACCCTGGATAACACAGGAAAGATTACCGGAGACCTAATACAATAATTCAGACAATGGTAATAAGATTTTTGATTGTGAGTCGCTCAATCAGAGATGTACATTTGGAATAAAAATAATTTTAATTATATTAAAATTTAAATCTTTCAAATAAACAACTATTTGAAATTTGGAATATTTTCAGGTCTCACCCAATTTGTTTATTTATATTGACTGTAGTTTACCTGACAGTTAAATTACTTAGTCTTTGTTTTATTGTTGATTATTTTTTATTTTTTCAATTATAATTGATATTCGATATTATTTTAAATTGGTTTCAGGTATACAGTATAGTGGTTAGACATATATAACTTATAAAGTGATCCCCTAATAAGTGTAACATCCACCTGGCACTCTACATAGCTATTATAATATTACTGACTATATTCTCTAAGCTGTATTTTACGTCTTCATGACTATTTTGTAACTACTAATTTTTACTTCTTAATCCCATCACCTTTTTTACCCATCTCCACAAATCCCCTCCTTTTAGCAACCATCAGTTTGTTCTTTGTATCTGAGTCTGTTTCTTGTAGACAGCATATGAATGGTTCTTGTTTGCTTATTTGATTACGCTATGTCTTTTGATTGGAGCATTTAATCCATTTATAGTTAAAGTGATTATTGATAGATATGTAATTACTGACATTTTATTATTCATGTTTTTTTATTTTTTTCTTCTCATTCTTCATTATTATTTTTATTGCTGCTGCTGTCGTTGGTATAATAATATTAATAATATTATATCACAATATTATTAATTATAATATTATTAATAACATTATAATATATTATGTGTTAGATAATATTAATAATATATAATAATAATTTATTATTATTTTTTTATTTTTATTAAAAAGTCCCTTTAACATTTCTTGTAATACTGATTTGGCATTGATGAACTACTTTAGCTTTTTCTTGTTTGGTAAGCTCTTTATCTGTCCTTTGATTCTAGATGATAGCTTTGCTGAGTAGTATAATTTGGTTGTGAGTCCTTTCTTTTTTCATCACTTTGAATATTTCATGTCATTTCCTTCTGGCCTTCAAAGTTTCTGTTGAGAAATCAGCTGACAGTCTATGGGAGCTCCCTTGTAGGTAACAACTGCTTTTCTCTTGCTGCTTTTAAGATTCTCTTTGTCTTTAATCTTTGGCATTTTAATTATGATGTGTCCTGGTGTGGCCCTCTTTGGGTTCATCTTATTTGAGACTCTGCACTTCTGGGACTTCTATGACTATTTTCTTTACCAAGTTAGGAAAGTTTTCCATCATTATTTCTTCAAACAGTTTCTCAATATCTTGCTCTCTCCCTCTTCTCATTCTAGTACTCATGATATAAATATTGGTATGATTGACATTGTACCAGTGGTCCCTTAAATTATCCTCATTTTTTTTTTCTTTTTTTTTGATTCTTTTTGCTGTTCCTATTAGGTATTTTCTGCTGTCTTGTTTTTCAAATTGCTGATTCGATCTTCTGCTTCACCTAATCTAATGTTGATTCCTTCTAGTGTATTCTTCAATTCAGTTATTGTATTTCTTCATTTAGACTCATTCTTTTGCTATGATCTAGTCCTTTCTTAAGCTTACTATATCTTCATTGAAGTTTTCAGTAAGTTCCTTGAGCATCTTTATTATCATTGTCTTGAACTCTGTATCTAGTTGATTGCTTGCCTCCATTTCATTTATTTCCTTTTATGTAGTTTTCTCCTGTTTTTTTTTTTTTTTTTTTTTCATTTGGGACATGTTTTTTTGTCTCCTAATTTGGGCTGGTTCTCTGTTTCTATGTATTAAGTAGACATGTTACATCTCCCAGTTTTGGCAGGGTGGCCTTATGTAGTAGGTGTCCTATTGGGGCCAGTGGCACAGTCTCCCTGATCACCTGAGCTGGGTGCTCCAGGAGTGTCTCCTGTGTGGGTCAATTGTAGATGAGACTTAATTACTGTTGGCATATCAATGATTGACCATCAGACTGACTGACTGTTAGGACTTGCTTCGATCACAGCATATGAGCTGCTGTGTAGAGGCTGACCCCATAAAGAAGAATGCTCCCCTGTGGACTTGGGTGCCTACCAACCACCCTTCTAGTTTGTCACTTGTGGAGCTAATTGGGTGATGCTCTGGTGTGTTCCAAAGCTGGCCACCATGTACGTTGGTTCTAGAACCGCTTGAGAGGGACTCCGGTGGAGGCCAAGATCAGCTGCTTCCTTTGACCATCCCAGGGCTACCTAGTAGGAACTACAAAGTGATCCACAGTTGGTCACTGCCTGTGCTGACCTGAACTTATTTGGGAGAGGCCATGCTGTGAACTGAAGTTGGCTGCCACCAGCACTCTGGGCCTGGAGAAGCTCAGCAAAAGGCCCAGCACAACCTGAGGTCTTTGGCCACCTGGCAGCTGGCCATAATGTTCAGCTGCTGAAAGAACCTAGGGCCATATGCAAGTTGGGTGAGGCAGAGTCTCAGGAAGAAATCAGAATGGCATAAGTGTTGTTTACCAGGTTCATGCAAATTCAGATTTGCTGCCATTGCTGTACTTGATACCAATTAGCAAAAAGCACAGAGCACACAAAGGATAGCCGCCACCTTGCTGGTGCCCTTGAATATCCAAAAGTTGTCTGAAGCATAATTTGAGCTGGATGCCTGCTGCTGAAAGAGCCTCTGGTGGTTCATAAGTTGCGTGGAGCAGGGTCACAGGAATCACCAGGGTGGAGTAAGTGGAATTCACCAGTCCAATGTAGATTCAGGTTTGGCTGTGTAAGGGAGGCCTCAACACAGGAACAATGGCACCTGCCTGCCAGGTTCATGGAAGTAGGGTTGAACACAGAGACAATGGGGCTGTACACAGAGACAATGGGGCTGTTCCTCCAGCTCTTGCCCTGAAGCCACACAACTCAGTTTCTCCCTGTATGTTTCTGGCACCTCCTGAGTTACTGTCTCTCTGTCAGAGCCCAGGGTGAGTACCTGGGAGCAAGAGTCTGTGCATGGGCCCTTAAAAGAATATCTGGGTTTCCAGAAGCCTCTATCTCACCGGATGGAATCCTCATGATTTTCACAGCCAGAAAATGGGGACTCCTTGTGGGGACTCCTCTTTCCAGCACTGATTCTCCAGGCTGGTGAGCCTGGTATAGAGTTGGGACTCGTCCCTCCACAGGGGGTAACTCTGCAGATGAGATATTCCTCTTGATTTTCAACTACTACATGTGGTGATGGGGCCAGCCTGTTTTGCATCTCTGCCCCTCCTACCTGGTTCCAGGTGGCTTCTTTTTTATATCCTTAGTTATAAGACTTCAGTTCATCTTCAAATGATTCTCCAGGTTAATTGTATAATTTTATAATTTTAATTAATAATTTAATTTTATAATTGTATAATTTAATTTTATAATTGTATAATTTAATTTTATAATTGTATAATTTTATAATTGTACAATTTTAATGTAGCAATAGGAGGAGGCAAGTGCAGCATCTGCTTACTCCATCATCTTAACTAGAACCTCTCTTAGTCTTTATTTTTGATTAAAATGTTGCAGAGATATACAGCATAATTTGATGATTCTCAATATAATACAGTCTATATTATATCAAGCACTCATTATGTTCACTAATCATTCTTCAGGAAGTTTCATTAGTAGATAGTGAAAGTCCTATAGATTGAAAATAAAAATTAGATTCTAGAATGTCATCTCTAGCTTGTGTAATAGTCTGTCTTCTATACAGAAAGAATCATATAGGTTACACATGCTAGAAACTGGCTAAAATAAATTCACTGATAGATAAGAATAATGAATATTGCCAATGGCTCTTCTTCTGATGTGACTTCAGGTTCTGATAAGGAAACTAAATCATAGTACTTAAAATATGTTTCCACGTATTCAATGAGATGAGAATCATTTCCTTTGTTTATCATTCCCTTCCCACTCCCATGTGTCTTTCTTAGAGAACAGCCTTATGCTCTTTTCTGTAAGCTCTAGAAAGTCTTCCCAAGGAAACCCTTGACACCATCTTCTGGCCATTGATGATAGAATGATAGGTGTTCATTTGTCCCAAGGCAGATTCCTGAAATTCTTTTTCCTATAAGAAGACCATACACAGTGACTACATTCAGGCTCTGTTGAGCATATGAACATAAAGGCGATGTAGTGCCAAACAGCCATTTTTTTTACCACATGACCCCTCCCCCAAAGAAATGATAGGAGTGATAACAGATGAGCCTTGAGTCCTGGCAGCTTTATTCTTTCTGGTTTTAGTCTCTGGATAAACATTTTGAAATGATATTAACACTTTAGATTTCAGTAATTCTTTCTAATTTTCCTTAATAATTATAGAATATTTTGACAACATTTTTTACTTATAACCAAACTAATCTTAATAAGTAACCAATATCTGTTTCTTATAACTAAATGATCCTAGATTAAGATGCCATGCATTTAGTAGATAAGAAAATTGGTGTGTATTATACAGCTTTAGAGTTAGAAACAGAGTGGTAAGGGGGAAAGAATTATCAATTAAACAGAAAAGTAAAGAAAGTGGAATTGATAATGGTTAAGATTGTCAGGAAAACAAAATGAAAGTACATAATTTCAAAATTTAGCTTTTTCAAATATCCACTCAATTATAAGCTATTAACCAACTCTCTACTAGGTATCAATTATTACTGTTTTGATCATGAGTATGTTGGTAGGATAATTTATTCAATTTTCTGAAAGATCAAATAATGAATGAAGGATAGGTTTGGGAGATTAGAGTTTTGATGTTTTAAAATAATTGTTGTTGATACAGCCAAGTACAGATGTCAAGAAATAAATGAAATAAACTTGTCTCAAGTTTAAAAGACAATTTGGATTGGATATATGGTATTCCTTTTGGAAATGATTGTAAATACACATATTTATCTAGGTAAAATGTGAAAAAAGATAGAAGATATTCAAGACAACATCTTGAACTCAAATATTTAAACATGATGTAGATAATGATGCTAAAGATGGCAGAGGCTAGAAAAGTAAAAGAATAATATCTGAGGTGTGTGATGTCATGGAACTAAAGAAAGTATAATTAAAGCAGTGAGATATGGTGCATTGAGAAATCATAAAACTGAAAAACACCCACTGGATTTAAGGCTTTG
Organism: Eidolon dupreanum; assembly: GCA_028627145.1. Lineage (NCBI taxonomy): Eukaryota > Metazoa > Chordata > Mammalia > Chiroptera > Pteropodidae > Eidolon > Eidolon dupreanum. Next base: position 94,703,283 of record CM053507.1, read on the forward strand.
ACAAAACTTAACAAAAGCTGTAGAGTGAATAATAAAAGACAGTAACAGAATGGATTGAGTTGGTAGGAGGTACCTCTTTTGAAAACTTGGCGGTAATGGAGAGAATGAGTTAAGATGGTATTTTTTAAAAGAGAATGGGGTTTAAGACGGTTTAAATTATGGTGATTTTAAAAACATTTTAAATAATAGAAATTTAGGGTCCTCAGGGGCATTTTTAAATGATAAGATTAAGTTTTTATAAAGTAGCAAGGGTAAAGATAAAGAAGAGAGAGCAACAATCGATAAAGTAAGGTTTCCTGGAAGACAGTATATTATGTAATATAAAGTCCAAGAGGAAAGATATGCAGTAGATGAAAACATTTTTTACTCTGAGACTAGGGTTGCCAGATTTAACAAATGCCAATTATTTAAGTTGCACAAAATTTGATATAATGAGAAAAGGTGAAAAATGAGGCTGAAGGAAATTAGTAGGATTTTTCAGCAGTCATCATTGAGAGAAACCAGGCTGTGGTGCTGGATCTGACTTTTTAGTGATATTTCAAAATTTCAAAGTTGGTGCCATTATGTTTTAAATATATAGGTAAATTCATGCAAAGTGACAGTTTTACCAACTTTTGCAACACATATAGAAGAGAAAGGAAGTTCAGGGTATTTAGAAGAGAATCATGGAAATGATGGATTAAGATATTTAAGCTAATTTTGGTAGAATGAGGATAATGAATAAGCAAAAAGGGAGTTGGAGTGTCAAAGTGCTAAAACGACTGTAGAGAAACAACTCTAAAGGTTATTTCTCAAATTCTTTAAAGCTTCTCTTCCTCCCTCTTTGTTTTCATGTTTTGTTTCTGAAAATCATTGTGTCATTGGAGATAGACAACAGAATTCAAGCTATAGCTGTTGATTTTAATCTCAATTTTCAAAGAGTATATGTGATTTTAAAAAGAGCATAACTTCTTTGATTCTCAGTTTCCTCATGTATGAAAACATCACATTAATACTTATATCATAGTATTGTTATGAGATATCATTGACATACATATCTAATACTCAGTTGGTACTAAATGCTGTTTCCTTGTTCCCTGTCTATCATCGATAGATAGATGTTATATCTCTCCCAGATATTTCATGGTTACCACAAATCCAGAATTGATTCATTGTTCATTTTTCCCAAATAACATATTTTGTACTCTCACAAACATGCTGTAAAGTCATAGCGTGTTATTTCCTCTTTGTCTCACTGGTAAACTCAAAACAGTTTGATCATTGCTATGATCATCGCTGCAGATATCCTAGGCAGAGTAAGTTTTTATATTTTTGGTGATTCTTAAGTATACATTTTCTTAATCCCTTCAGAGTTACTGACAAATAACTCCTATTGAACCAAATCAAACCAAATAGAACCAAACCAAAGCACATAAATATCCTTTAGTCTCAAGAAATCTATTCAAGCTATTCTTAGCCTATGCTTTAATTCATGTTTTCTAATATTTCAAAATGCCAATTTTTTTAATGCCTACAGTATCTAGTATTCCGAAGTGTTCTCCCATCCAAGTACTAACTAGGTCGAACCCTGCTTAGCTTCTGAGATCAGACAAGATTGGGCACATTCAGTGTAGCATGGCTGTAGATCCAATTTATTTTTTATATTTGAATTCTATCCCTCTCTAAAGTCTAACAGACAGTTTTCCTTAATCTGGTTTCACCCTTGAACAAACTTTTGAGTTAGTCAACTCTACGGTGTACAGTTTCATGCCCAATCCCTCATCTAGGCATACAGTTCTAGATGAGGTTCACAGAGCTTTAGAGAAGAATTGGGTCTTATTATTTCATAAAATATTTCACCTTTATTAGTTTAAGTTTTCTAGGTTTGGAAATGATATACTGAATGTCCAGTTAAATTTGAATTTCAGATAAACAATGAAATTTTTTGTGTAAAATATGTCATATGTAAATTTCTATTTTTATCTTAGTGTAGTTTCCTCTTTTAATATCCTATATTTAGAATATATTTAGCCATTGTTTATCTAAAATATACTTATAATTGGGCATCCTGTATTTTTTCTGGCAACCCTATAGAGTTATCTTACAAAGCTTGGTAAACAAGTGGCCTTACATAGAAGTTTTATATTAGATACTGATAGTGAATTATGGGTTTCAAAAGTCCATGTCCAATTTTTATCTTAATTTATATTGGAGTTCTTGTACAATGCAGATGGTTTAAGTAGGCATTTTAGTCACATTTGACCTGTGCTGGGGTTATTATATTTCTTGCAGGTTTTTTTGTTTGGTTGTTTTTCGTTTTTTGTTTTTTGTTTTGTTTTTTTTTATGTTCCACAAATGGCTTTGCCAGCATCCCAACTATTTTTCCTAGACTGGTCTATATATGAGACTGAATTGCAGCACCTGGATGGATGCATGCTTCAGAGTCTATGTCTTCCGACCCTGAATGTGTTTTGAAGCTCAAGACACCAGCATTCAACCTATACTCTGTTTGGAGACTCAGCCTGGACTCTTGTGACATTATCATACAATATGTCTTCTTATTTTTGTCCTCATTTCTGACTCCTGGGAATTGATCTTTATTTCTTTCACAACTTTTTATTAAACATTTCTATATATTTAGTAGAAAAAAATCCCCATCAATGTAAGCCTGCCATATCCAAGGTATTGTTTTTTTCTAAGCTTAGCCTTCTTGTTATTATTAAACATAATAATAGTGCCTCTCATAAAGTTGTCAAAATTAAGAAAATAATTAATGCAGGGAAGTTATTTTATATACTGCCTGGCACATAGAATGTAACTATATCCTTTGGGAAAAAAATAAGCATCTTCTCTATAACTCACCTTCATCTTATATATCACTGCCACATACATGTTATTATTTTACACATAATTCATCCATATTCCAGATGAAAAACAATCTAGGTCTAACAGTTATTTTTTCATGATGAAGTCTATATGTCTTAGTTAGGCATAGGGGGCCCTTCATTATTTACATGCATTTCTACTAATTTATATTTTCCTAATATCTCTACCAAAATACTTCACTTTGATGAACATTTCTATGTATAGTCCAACAAATTTGTCCTGCACATTCTGCTCTGCACTTATCTTGTTCATTGAATCAATCATTTTCTTATTTATGCAATCATTATTTATAATTTAAAAATTTACTAAAGATGTGAATACAAAGATAAACAAGTCATGATTTCTGCTGTATGCTAGAAGTCATGGACATAAAACCATGTAAATAATTTTAGTATAAATTATATATGCCATAGGTTCTATAACTCTACCTGTACTGTAAAACAAACATACATTTTTTAAGTGAAATTTTTCATACATATAAAAATATAGATAATAATATAACAAATACTCTTTTAACTACCACTTTAGCAAATATTAACACTTTGTCACATTTATTTCAGAGCGTATGATTTTGTAATCGAATTAATTTGACCCATTTGTCTAGTCACTAGAAATAGCCACCCTTATGATTTCCAAAGACATTTTTAAAATCTTCTTTTCCATATGCAAATGTAAAATATGAAAGAGCTTCTTCATAATTTTGTTTATTTACTACAATGCACTAAAAAATTCCCTTTCTCTTTCCCAATAAAGTGCCCTGACCCCAATGAGCTTGCCATACGTGACTAAAATATTCAATAATAAAATAATATGTGCCTGAGATTTATAATAATTCAATTTAAAATCATACACTATTTGGTGTATCAAATCTTACCTCTAGTAAACTATAAAATAAAGATTAAGTCTTCATGCCCTACCTATTTTTTGTTGCTATTCAGGTTTTTTACCAGTATACTCATAGCAATTTTTTAAATCCAAACATATGAGCACTAGATACTCATATACATGCATTCACATTAACTAAGAGTGTAGAAAAATAAAAATAAAGCAATAAATTTGAGGCAAACTACTGTCTAAATGAAAATATTTGTGTAGTTTATTTCCTAAATAGGATATTGAACTAATTAATCAGAAGTATCCATATATATTAGATTGAACCATATGAAATTAAGATATTAAAATTTTTATTTACTTTTTCCTTTTTATGTAAATGTGATAGTTAATTTTATGTATCAAATTTACTGGGCCAAGGGGTGCCCAGATTAAACATTATTTGGGGATGCATGGGTGAGGGTGTTTCCAGATGAGATTAGCACTTGAATCAGTGGACTCATTGAAGAAGATTGCCTTTTCCAATGTGGTGGGCATCTTCCAATCCAGGGAAGGCCTAAATAAAATAAAATAGTTGAAGAAGAAGGAATTCATTCCTTCCTGACTTTCATTTTGAGCTGGAACATGGTTTTCTCCTGCCTTTTAACTAAGTTTTATACCTTTGGCTTTTGTGGTTCTCAGGCTTATGGACTCAGCTGGAATCATACCATCTGCTTTCCTGAGTCTACAGTTTACAGACAGAAGATCATGGAACTTCTCAGACTCTGTAATCATGTGAGCCAATTCTTATAATAAATCTCTTATATTTATATCTTATTGGTTCTGTTTCTCTGAAGAACCCTGACAAATAACAATGTCCAAATAAGGACATTTTTATATGGTTTAATCTAAGCATTGAATTGCTTCACTATATTCAAAGATTTTTTGAGACAAAAGACTTGTAACATGGTTTAATTTTGAAAAATTATTAGGGAAGATTCTACCTAGAACAAAAGTAATACGTATTCTCTGTCTTAGAAGCATATATTTAACATTGTGAACAAATAATTTCATAGCTTCAAAACTTCAGTCATATCTTTATCAGCATTTTGTTACAGGCAAATATACAAGATGTTAAAGTACATTGCAACACATAACAATGATAAAGTATTTAAAATATTTTATATATTATATATATAATAACACAAAAGCAAAATGAACATTGATGTGGACAAAAATGAGACTAAAACAATGTAATAAACAGAAGCCAAAGCCATAAATCTACAGGGTTTCTAGGGCAAAAATTTACAATGCAAATTTTTTGAGTGAAAGCATCTAAACACAACTAACTACAGGAAGCCAGAAGAAAATTGCATATATCAGAAAAGAATGATATATCAAACAAATATATAAAATAAAGTTGATACAGTCATGTCAATATATAAAAAATAGAATGTAATACAAGAGATAATAAAAAAGGAAGAATCAGCATGTTAGTAATATTATAAATTCACAAACATCTATAAGAGTCACTAACTTAAAGGCATTTAACATAAACTTGATAGATACAAAGCAAGATCAAAAAAAATTAAAAGCTAGGGTCCTTTTTTTTCAACACTGTTTTGGTATAACTACCAAAAGAGTCAAAAAAGAATATACAAGCAAAAAAGCCCAAACATCAGCACACAGGTAAAATCTAAAACTCATTAAAGTAGAATATATAAATAACTATGCCACCTATTCTGAAAGTCTAGATAAAATTGCCAATTTTTGAAGGAAAACACATTTCAAATTTTTTAGAAAGTAAACAGTAACCAAGGCTCAACTATCACAGGAAGGCATGCACAACCCATATAAGAAATATACATGGAACACCCAGCTCAAATGACCAGGGAGACTGTGCCACTGGGCCCCACAGGACACCTACTACGTAAGACCACTTTACAAAGACTGGGAGACACAGCAGCCCTACCTCATACATAGAAACAAAATGAGATAAAGAAACATTCCAAATGAAGGAACAAAACAAAGCTCCAGAAAAAGCACTAAACAAAATGGAGACAAGCAATCTACCAGATGCGGAGTTCAAAACACTGATTATAAGGATGCTCAGTGAACTTAGAGGAAGAGTAGATGAAATCAGTGAGAACTTTAACAAAGAGATGAGAATTTTAACAAAGAGAAACAAGCAGAAATGAAGAATACAATAACCGAAATAAAGAATACATTAGAGGGACTAAACAATAGATTAGATCAAGCAGAGGATTGAATCAGCCATTTAGAAGATAAGGAAGCAGAAAACACCCAATTAGAACAACAATAAGAAAAAATAATCCAAAAAAATTAGGATAGTTTAAGGGGCCTCTGGGACATCAAATGTACCAACATTTGCGTCATAGGGATAACAGAAGGAGAAAAGTCAGAGCAAGAAATTAGAAATCTATTTGAAGAAATAATGACAGAAAACATCCATTACCTGGTGAAAAAAATAGGCATACAGGCCCAGGAAACTCAGAGTTCCAAACAAGATGAACCCAAAGAGCCCCATCACCAAGGCACATCATAACTAAAATGCCAAAGGTTAAAGACAAAGAGACATTCTTAGAAGTAGCAAGAGAAAAGCAGTTAGTTACCTACAAGGGAGCTCCCACAAAACCGTTAGCTGATTTATCAATAGAAAATTTGCAGGCCAGAAAAATTAGCATAAATTATTCAAAGCTTTGAAAAGTAAGGACCTAAAACCAAGATTAGTCTACCCAGTGAAGCTATCATTTAGAATTGAAGGGCAGATAAAGAGCTTCTCAGACAAGGAAAAGCTAAAGGAGCTCATCACCACCAAGCCAGTATATAGGAAATGTTAAAGGGACTTTTTCAAGAAACAGGAAAAAAAAGATAAAAATATGAATAATAAAATGGCAATAACTACATATTTATCCACAATTACTTTAAATGTAAATTTATTAAATGATCCAATCAAAAGGTATGGTGGCTGAATGGATAAGAAAACAAGACCTTTACATACACTGCCTACAAGAGACTCACTTCATATAGAAAGACACACAGACTGAAAGTAAAGGAATGGAAAAATGTTTCATGAAAATGGAAACAAACAAACAGAAAAGCTGGGGTAGCAATACTTATAACAGGCAAAATAGACTTTAAAACAAAGGCTATAACATGAAACAAAGAAGAACACAATAATCTTACTTATGGGTAATTTTCTGAAGAAACCCAAAATGCTACTTCAAAAGGACATGAGCATCCATATGTTCATTGCAGCATTATTTATAATTGTCAAGATATGAAGGCTACCTGGGTGTCCATCAATGGATTAATGGATAAAGAAGAGGTGGTACATATATACAATGGAATATTACTCAGCCATAAAAAAATAACAAAATCTTGCTATCTGTAACAACATGGATGGACCTAGAGGTTATTGTGCTGAGTAGAGTAAGTCAGACAGAGAAAGACAAATGCTATATGGTTTCACTTACATGTGAAATCTAAAGAACAAAATAAAACAGAAACACACTGATAGATACAGAGAATATTTTGATGGTTGCCAGATGGGAGGGATGTTGGGGGATGGATGAAAAAGGGGAAGGGATTAAGAAGTACAAATTTGTAGTCACAAAATTATCATGGTGTTATAAAGTATAGCATAAGAAATATAGTCAATAATATTATAATAACTATGTATGGTGTCAGATGGGTACTAGATTTATCAGGTGATAATTTTGTTAGTTATATAAATGTCTAATTACTATATTGTACTCTTAATGCTAATTATAATTTAAAAATTAAAAAAAATTAAAAAAGGGGTCATACTGATTAGGATGAGGTCTAAATCCAATGAGTATTGTTTTTATAAAAGAAAGGAGAGGGACATTCAGGCAGAAAGTCAACACAGACATGTAGATACACAGCAGGATCAAGGTCATGTGATGATGAAGGCAGAGATTAGAGTGATGTAGCTACAAACAGTGGGACACAGAATTGCCAGCAACAACCAGAAGCTAGAGAGAGGAAAAGAATATTTTTCTAGATTCTTCAGAGAGAATATGTTTCTACTGACACCTTGATTTCAGACTTCTAGCCTCCAGAACTGTGATGGAAATTTCTGTTGTTTTAAGCCACCCATTTGTGGTCAATTTTTATAGCACACAAAGGAAATTGACACAAAAGATTAGGAAGGCTATGATTCTAAATCAAGATCAGAAAAATCAGAAAATTTTAAGTCAATCTCACTTATGATCCTAGACTTAAAAATCTTTTTTTCTGAAGTACAGGAAATCGAGGCCATTATGTATTTAAAATCTTCAAGACCAAATGGAAATGAGAAAAAAATATATATTTAAATAATTACGACCTATCACAAAGACATTTTGGGGGAGGAAAAATGCAATGGTTATCTTAACAAATGTGAAAAATTATTCTTAAGAAAATCCAACATTTATTCCTGATTTTAAAAAGCAAATCTTTATCAAAATAAGGCTAGAAATTTCTTAACCTCATAAATTATGTCTACCAAAAACTCTTGTAAACATAACACTTAAAGTGAAGCTTTAAAGACATTGTTAATAATACCAAGAACAAACCAAGAAACCTCTTACATCACTATTATTCAGAAACTGGATGTCATGGACCATGTAAGGTGTCTACAAAAGAAATAACCAATACATAGAGTAAAAAAATATATATTATTTGTAAACGATATTTTATAAGGAAATAAAGTGTCTCTTATATTACCATCTCAGAAAATCTAAGAATTCTACTTGTAGTATTAATTAGAATATTAAGCAAGGTTGCTGAATATAAGTTTAATGAACAGATGAACCATGGAAATAATATTTTTAAAGAATACTGTTTATAGTAGCCAGAAACCAAAACTTCCAGTTTCTTGGAATAAAGAAATGTCCACAGACATAAAAGAGAACCTAAGTATCAAGATAATTGCTAGACCTGCAGATAAGAAAGTACAATATTAAAAAATGTAATAAATCCTTATAGCCATTGACAAAACCATTTACTTTCAATTATAATCATCTGTTTTTTCATAGAAATCAAGAATTTATTTTAAATTGATACGAAAGTGCAAAAGACTAATTCTAAAAAAGAAAAACAAGACAAGCAAATTGTCCCTCTTATATGCCATAATATTTGTAAAACTATGTGAATTAAAATATTGTGGTCAATAGTACAGAATTAGACATATAGTACAGTAGAACAAAACAGAATATCTATAAACAGGAATGCACATTTCTAGGAGCTTGATATACGATAAAAGTGGCAATACAAAACATTAGGAAAAAGATATATTACTCAATGTATGACCTTGAATCAGTTATCTCTCATCACACATACAATTAATATGCATTTGTATTAAATTTTGAATATATTAAAAATAATGTTACATAATTATATAGAATGTTCTTAGAATATGAGAAAAATAATTTTTTAGACATGATTGATGAGTCCAACCACATTAAGATTTAAAACACAATCAAGACCAAAAATTTAAAAACCTATATAAACATAATTAAAAGACAAATAGTAGAGTAGAAGATATTTGTAATCACAAAACAGATAAGATCCAGAATATGTAAATAAGTTCTGGAAATCAAGAGGAAAAGAGAAAATTAGTACATCATTGAAGAGGGCTCATTTTTGGCCAATACATATATAAAAATATGATCTAACTGATTAATGATCAAAGAAATGCAAATTAAAACAATAAGTTATTTGGCACATCCAACAAGACACAAACATTAAATTTTTCATAGCAATTTTCTAGAAAGATTGGAGGAAATTAGATCTTACATGCACTCCTATTTAGTATTATATATTTTTAGAACTATTTTGGAAAATGCTTTTGCTAAATATATAAAATATTTAAAATATATTTACCCAGAATTCTAATTCTAGGAAGACATTTTCATATGCACCCAGGAAACATGTACATGCATGTTAATGTCAGAATCAATATTAAAATATAAAACTAAGTATGTATATTTATATGATGGAATATCATATCGATTAAAATGAATGTATTATATATAAATAAACTGCATTTTTATGCATCAGAGGTAAATTTTTAAATCTCATTGTTGAGTGGGAAAAATAAAATTGAAGAACAATCCATATAATTTGTCATTTATTTAAATGTTAAACACTAATATTTTATAAATTTTACCTATATGTCTTCATAGGAAAAATGTATCAAACAGATTAAATAGATAATTCCCATTGATGAAAATGGTTTCTCCCAGTGATAGAAAATGTAATAGGATTGTCCTTGAAGGGATATAAGGGGAAAGTCAAGTTGAATTTCTATATATATTCAAAAAGTATCCTCAAAATTCATATTTTATGTCCCATGTGTATGTTTTCATACTACGTATTTTGCTTTTTATACTTGTTTTCTCTGATTTAATTTATTTTAATCATTTTTTTCTACAAGTAACTCTTCATTTAAAACTCTATGACACATTTATATTTGTTGTCATTTTTTTATTTAATTTTAATTTTCTCTTGTCTATAGGTTTTTTTTCAGTCTCCCTGAGTATACATAGCTAATGTTATTAAATTTACTTCTCTGTTTTTCTTTTCTTTTTATTTTTAAATTTAAGGCTTTATTGAATTTCATCTTAAATATCAGGAGAAAAAAATAAAACCCAAGATAATTTTTAAATTAGTTACACACCAGGGCTTACATTCATAAACTTTGAGAAGCTCGAGTAGTTCTCTCTTATCCATGGTTTTGCTTTTCATGGTTTCAGTTACCTATGGTCTACTGTGGTCTGAAAATATTAAATGGAAAATTCACCTCACTTTATCTCATCACGTAGGCATTGCATCATCTCACATCATCACAAGAAGAAGGATGAGTATAGTACAAGAGATATTGAGAAAGAGAGAAAGAGACCACATTCACTTAACTTTCATTACAGTATATTGTTATAATTGTTCTATTTTATTATTAGTTATTGTTGTTAACCTTTATTTTGCCTAATTTATGAATTAAACTTTATCATTGGTATGTAAGTATAGGAAAAAACAGTACATGTAGAGTTTGGTAATATCCTTGGTTTTAGGCAGCCACTGTACATATCTGTATACCCTGCAGATATGGGGGGAATACTGTATATAAAAATTGATGACATGAGTGGCTCTTCCAATAAAAAATAAGATATTCAATTAAAGGTTACTCTTCATTAGTACCTATGTACACAATACATATCTCTACAGACTACTTTTTTAAAATCTTCATATAAATTAGGAAATTCTTTTATGTAGTCAGAGATATATAGTCTCCCAAATTATATTCTATGTACTAATTTACATTTTTATTTTTCGTAATCCTAGATATATATTTCCTTTTTTATAAATTCTAAACTATTTGTATGTAATTTTTCTTGAGTAGTTTTTTTATTTGTCTTTTTTTTCTTTTTCTTTTTCTTTTATTTTTTTAAATAAATTCAGTCAATTATCCTTAGGTCCAAATATTTGCAAGACACCCTATTTTGACTCACAACTTTGCTAACTGTAATACAAAAGTAAAAACTACTTTTTTGGTGATTTAGAATATATTTCTAATGACTGGTTTTTAGTGTATTTTCAAAGTAGGATGTGATTAATTGATTAGATATACTATCAATAGAATAGAGACATTATTTAATCTTGGCAAAATATAAAGTTAATCAATTAACTACTCGAGCCAAAAATCATATACAACTACCAGTCTTGTTTTCATTATCAAAATTTCTTTAAAACCTTTGTGAAATCTCCCATGTTTTCCTATGTAGACTTCTAGATTTTTCCATGAAATTTCTCTGAAAGCATAAATGTGTTCTTTTGTCTTCTCTCCCTGTATTTGTTCTAGAATGTCCTTGAAAATGAAAGCTGGAACATGATATCAGTACAGGCACTGTTCTACTCTCTCAAAATAATTTTGCTTAATCTTTATCTTACTAATCCATATGCTTTCCACAATGCATCCATATTAAGCATGTCACATTTAAGCATGTGACATATAGATTTGTTTCTTTGAACAAGACACCCTTTATTGTTTTATTCTAGTCACAAATACCATTACCCTACATTTTGATGATACCTATAAAATTCGACTCAACTTCTCATTTTAAAATTTACACTATTTTTTTATCATTCACAATATTCTTGGCCCCATATTTTCTCTTTCCTACTTCTAAAAATGATTGTGCTTTTTCAGCCATGTATCCAATAAAGATTTTTTGATCTGAGTATATCTCACTTTTCTTCTTAAATATGTTTCTAATCTTCACACAATATAATCCATATTTTACCAGGATCTCACTTTTTTGGTATTTTTCCAATCTTATTTATTTTCCAATCTGACCCATATTTTCCAATCTTATTTATGATGTTATCTGATGTACCATTTATTCATTTCTCTTTCTAAAAACATGAGCCAAAGAAGACATGAAAATATCACATCAGTTTCAACTTCATTTGTTCCATCAATAGGACTTCAAAGCTTAGCTCAGCATTTACTCCCAAACAAATCAACAAAATACTGGTTGTGTTCAATAAGTGTGATGAGCCGCTAGCTCTTCAGTCTTGTATTTTTGATGTCTATTTTCTACATTACTGGGATATCTATCTTTCTAAAACTGAAGTCTGATTATGCCATTGCTTGTAAAGACTTGCATGTGACCACAGAGCACTCCATACATCTCTCATTTTGCTCTCATTTTATACTTTAAGTTTTTTCTTTACCAGTTTTCTACACTGCAAAGTATTTTTGAGAATATAAACTGTGCCTTACCCTAATTTTTATGTTCCTCACACTTAGAATATACTATAATTAGTTTTAAAATTCTGTGGTCCTTGAATGTTTAATTAGTCTTGTCAAAATTTTAGATATTGCTTTATATTGTTTGTAGGATGTATTCCTAAGTGCGTTTCTAAAATACCATGCAAGAAATGAAATCAATGGCAACCCGTTATAAGTCCTCGTCATGATCATAGTGAAATCATTCAATTTATATGATGGTATCACTAACAATAATCTCTCCATTATGAATAGTTACATAGTTCTATTTTGTCATCACCTCTTCTTCTGTAACTGGTACAGAACATTGTTGAATAAAGAAATGAATTAATGAAGTTTCTTCTATTGGCAACTCTGTGATATAAAAAATGATTAAAAGGATGTAAATCACTTCAAAGATTTCATGGTTTATGTATGCAATTAAAATATGGCATATAACCTACAAGAAGGAACAGCAGAAATAGAAAGTGTTGAGATATTAAAGCTCACTTGGGGAAGGCCAGGAAATGCTCCATAAAGGAATGTTCAAGTGGTATCATTATTAGGAACTTCCCAGGCAGTCAAGAAAGAGCAGATAGTCTATGCAGACCAAACAGCGTATACAATGGGATAAAAGGAGTAGGCACGGAAACATAGTTCTTGTTCTGAATCACTAGAATTAGGCAGCAGTTTTGAAATAGGGAAGACTAGGTTCCACAGATGATTATGGGTCAGGTCATTAAGAAACTAAAGAGTTTTACTATTACTTCAGATAGATAAGGAGCTATGAACATGTTCCAAGAATGAGGTAGCATTATTAGCTTTGCATTTTAGAAGATAACTCAAGAGAGTACACATGGTAGAATGGAGATGGGAGAGGTTGAATGCAGATTGTTCAGGACAGAGATGATGAAATCTTAAACAAAGAAGGGCCAAAGAAACCAGAAGCCAAAGTTATGAGAACTATTGATAGGTAAATGTTAGAAGACACAGAGAAAAACAAGAATATTGTGACGTGTTTTGTCTGTAAACATGTAAGTGGTCAATTTTACTAATTAGTTCTAAAATAAAAATTAGGCAAAAATAAGATTAAATTTTATTCTTTTTATTCTTTCTCAATGTGACATTTATATTAAAGCATAGACAATCTGTAAGTTTTTGACTCCTTATAAACCTTATATTGTCCTCATATATTATTTCTTACTAAAGTCAGTCTCTATCTACTTCACATAATTATAAAGTGACTGTTACAAGAAATTAGTTCATTTATTTAGAAGTCAAATCTCCAGCCATTGACAAGAACCAAGAAGCAATACATGCCTTTAGGAATTTTAAGAGCCAAGGAAGAGACACATAGGGGTTGGGAGTGACGATAAAATCTGTGAGTGCTGTGATAGGTTAATGTCTGTGTCCCGCATGCTGGCACAGCTAAAGAGGTGGTATAATCTCACACTTTCCTAGAGAATAAACAACTGGTGATGTCTGATGGCCAAGGTCTCATACTTGCTGAGATGTGAGAGGTCTAATTACTGACTCTATTCTCTTCCCCTCCCAAATTTGACACCAAGTAAAATAACAACCAGAGATGGAGATTAAAATAACACAGATTTGTGGCCATATGTCCTGAATCTTATTCTCCCAGTCTCAGATAGATCTAGACAACTATAGACCTTTTGTTGACCTTGAGCAAACCCAAATAAACATACTACTCAGAATGAAGAAGTTGACATAGGATAAGATAATCCAAAAGAATGAAATCAGAAGACATTGAATAGTACACAATCAGTTCCTTCTCCAAACACTCCTTCATTAGGAAGAAATAAGTAAGATGAGAGAGATGGGAGGAAATAATCATGTTTGAAAATTTGAGGAGTAGAAGATATGTGGGTGCCTTTATCCAATGGTTTTCAATTAGGAGTTGCAACCCCAGCACCCCCAGACGAATTCAGATATGCCAAAGGGCAACTTACAGTTGTCATGTGACTGAAGAATGCTTTTTGCATTTGTTTTCTAAAACAAGCAGTGCAAACTGACAAAATGAAAACCTGTCATTGACCAAATACTAAGTGTACCTCTAATGAGAAACATTGTTGGAATCTAACTCTGTAAAGGACGTTTGGGCCTCATTAAAGATCACGAATGTTTTGGTTATTTTTTTCACAAAATATTACAAATATAACATCAAAAATTTTCCTGTACTTGGTGATGTTTCAACTCTCTTCTGTGAACTAGATGTGTTATTAGAGATATTAAAGAAATTTAATCTATTTATTTAGAATATTGTCTGTATAGTTTACCTACAATTAAGATCATTTCAGGCAAATGTAAGATGATTCAGAAATGCGCTTCTGAGAAGTGGAAGTTTTAAATATGAGATGAATAGAGCATTAAATGAAATCTAAAAGAATGAAAAGGATATAAACTCCAAAACTGAATATGGACTCGTATAGTCATTTTTAATATTGAATCAGAGTAATTGAATCAGAGTTCTACTATCCAAACAAGTAATACATCTGTATATATCTATTATTGAACTTGGATCAAACAGAGATAATTAGCTGTTTTGAAAATAATAATAGCTTTAAAATAATCTTAATAATTAATCTCCTCTAATGGGTACAGCTATACAGATAGCTGAATTAATTTTTCTTTTCTACTACTCCTATTCCATTAAGCTTTCTACTGCTTTTGAGTACTTCTTTTTTTTCTTTGTCTGTAAACTGATTCCTATTTTAAATGCTTTCTGGGATTGGAGAATAATTCTCTGCTCTCCACCCAAATTTTTAAAATCTATCCTACTCTTGTGTTTCACAGTTCTATTAATATTGCCTTCAGAACTTAATTTAAATTAGAATTTAAGGTCATTGTTAGGTAATTTGAAATTAAAATGCTTACTAAAGTTTAAAATTTAGACAGGGAATGAACATGTTTGGGGAATCAGGAATTATTTTTAATTAGATAGATATATAGAGACAGACAATTGTGAAATATCTTGAGCATGTCACTTAAAGAGGGTAACACAGTCAAGAAAAGACCTTCATAGGTTAAGAAGAAAATTTCACTAGTCAAATGAGAGCTGCTTATCAACAGCATCAACTATAAAAAGAGAAAAATAATTAAAAAGCATAAAAAGGAAAGGTATAAAAATAACTAAGAAAATATTATATATAAAGTTAAAAATCTAATGAAGTCAGAAATAAGTTATATAAATATATAATAAAAATTTAGTTATCTAGAAAAGGATACTAAAATTTTTATAATCTTACATATTTTATCTTCATTTTACTATATAATTTCAATATCATACTAAAGAATATGACAAAATAATAATTATGAAAGTAAAAATAGTTTTATAATTATATTATATATTATTATGTGTAATATGTTTATGACATATATGTCATATCATTAAATTTACCAGATAATATGTGAAAATTAATGTCCAAAATAATAGATATTTTGATAAAATGTACATAGAAAAAGCAATATTAAAAGAATAAAACTCCTTTGTGATTTCTACTATTTAAAGACTTCTGGTTTTACTATTACCATTTAAAGTTACAGTTTATCAGATCTTGTGAATTAATTGGGTAAGGTAAACTTTTTAGCTTCAAAAAGTATTCTGTGGATAAAACAAGCCCCACATTTACGAATATGTAAAATATGCATACACATTTTTTTCAGTATAGAAATTAGAGAGATGAAGATGGCATCAAAAGTGCCCATCAATATAATTTTCCTAAATGTTATCAAATGCCTGACCAAGAAATATAATCAGATACCTGCAGTTTATGCCCACTCTCTCTTCTGTTGATCTGTTATGGAATTTTGTGCCTTAGAGAGTATAAGCAGCAATTTGATTATCCCGCTCCAGTGTTTACATTTGTTAGTGCATTAAGCATCATATTTGTAGAATATGTTAGACTCATTTCTACTTCTGTATCTATTCTGAGATCATTAGTAGAAATGACTTAGTATTAACACTTCTAAAATCACAATAGTTACTCATAACCTATATAGTTTTGATACTGAAAGATAAAAGATTAAAAAAATAATTTCATGTAAGTTTTTATGACCAGAAAATTAACAATTAAAATAGCATCATTTTTAAAATAAAAATAAACCCTATTTTAGCAATTTAATCTTCTGTGATACAGCAAAAAGCCTGAGAGACTAAAGTAGACAAAATAGACTTAATCTATCTAGATGTGTTTATTTTGACTTTCAAAAGTTGGACACCCCTGATACATACACTCCTCAGTTAAAAACCATTGAAGCAGTCACTGACAGGCAAGCTCAGTTGATATGTTGGGACAACTACACCATCTGAATGTTCTTAAGTTAGTTTCTACCATCTTTCTCAGTGAGAAAGTTTGACTAGGTCTCTTTTTACTTACATAAGAGATTTAGAATATTCCTTATATATTCATATTTTCTATATCTTTGCACCTGAGGAGGGACCTTTTCCATTATGTTACTTTCAAGGATATCTATTTATTCCACAATCACAGACAGTTATTTTACACTCATTGTATAAGTCCATAGCCCTATCCTGGTTTTGAGGTTTCCAAAATCCATTCCATATTTCTAGTAAAATCAGTGTAATCCAAAGTGCCTAGTTACCTACCATCTTTGATATAGCTCATTTTCTAAGAGAATAATTGAACGTCCTTTTGGAGATACCAGTGTTTATGCACTGTGAACACTAGAATTTCTGTTAAAGAATTCCATGATATTTTGAAAGGTTCTTAGGTTTAACATGTGCACATACTTTAATTATATTAAATGTCTTTAGCTGTTGCTTTGCCACAGGGCTTAAAAGGAGTTTATTAGATTAGACAAAA